>LPNX010824511.1:527178-581743 GCA_001517045.1 Pseudotsuga menziesii | reverse complement strand
ATTCCAAATGCTATGGAAGAGGAGCGCGTTCTTTTTCTAAGCGTGTTCCTAAAAAGTGAGATTGCATCTAAAAGGTCCCTCAACTTCTTGCACACACCCAAATTTATGGGGTGTTTTAAAAATTATCCCTACACGTTAGACCTACTGGTTTAAGATGATGCATGTTAATAATATTCCAAATAACATTTTACCATCTATGCTCGGGGCTGATATGTTGTTCTAATATTTAACTTGGTACCTAGAAGACAAAAACGTTCCTACCAAAAATGACTACTAAAGGATTGGCCATGATTAATCACAAATAATTTAGTGAAGTCATGCCATGGACTATAAAAATATTTTCCATGAATACATGTGTTGGTGTAGAGGCCTTGAATGGGTTATTTAAGGCACACAAGTGAACATATTTAATAATTAAATAGACAACTGCCATGATCACTAATTTTCTCCATTTTGAAATCCATAGAAATTATACTATACATGCTGACTAGAATGGGTAAAGGTTGTAATATTCCTAGAGACTTCACCATCCCCCCCTTTTTTGTTGATAAATTCCACATTCTACCACAAACATGTGGATATATATATATATATATATATATATATATATATATATTCCTTCACAACAAGATTTGAACCCAAAATACAACGACATTCGACGAATTCTAATGTTTCGTTCGATTTAACTTTCAAATTACAAATTTAGTCAGATTTCGACACAAAGCTTTGTTGGATTTTCGACCTTCACATTTCGTCAATTATTCGATGAGAGTTGAATTTTAAATGTAAAAATTCCAGAAACATTTTGACATGTTTTGTATAGAAGGGACATATGGTTTGTGGAATTTATTTTATTCTTTGACAAACGACTTGCAAAATTATAATTTTTTTTTACGGATTATTTGCGGATATCATTTTATTCTTCAAAAGATGGTTTGCGGATATTATTTTATTTTTTGATAAACGACCTTTTGCGGAAATAGTGATGTGTGGACCTTTATTTTTTAAGATTATTGATAGTCTTCATTCAATATTTTTGTGAAAAAATGTCAAATAACAATATTCCTGATCGAAACGAACAAAATCAGCAATTGCTTGCTAGACTGTGGGATGCAGTGAAAAGAAGGGGTGATAGGAAATTTTATTGTCCATGTAGTTAATGCAGGGGTTTTATGAGGAGAAGAATATTGATCAAAACAGACAAAAAACATTGTAGGGAACATGGACACCCTGAAGGGGGGAATAAATATTGTCCATTTGTAATTTTAGCATTATAAAGTTTTTTATATTTTTTTCTTTGGTAAATGTATGCATTATTTTAATATTTCCTATATTAAATTATATGTATTATTGTATTCTTGTAATTATAAAAAAAAGAGGAAGTGCTTTCATAACAAGTACCAAAGGAACATGGAGCTATTCTTAATGGAGAACAAGTTAATTATCATATTGAAGAAGATGCTCATACTAATAACATAGTTGCAGATGATGGTACAAATACATTGATCCATGATTCATTTAATTTTAGAATGGATGATGATGATGACGATGATCGTGAAAATATTGATGAATTCGATGATGTTCACGATACACCTATTCTTGAGAAGGCATACGAACCCCTTTATGAAGGCTCTAAAACAAATATTCTCTTTGTTATATTGTTGATAATGAACTTGAAGGTTATGAATGGTATTTCAAAGATATCAATCACATGGATGTTTAGGCATGTAAAATAATCCATCTTAATTTGTTACTCTAATAATTGTATTGTTAATTCATAATTCAAATTAATACGGATGAAATGTGTTTCGTTAATATTATTTATATATTATATTAACTGTATTTTTATTTTTATTCGATGTAGTGTAACACCTCGGTTTTGACCCCGTTTGCATTAAAAATGTATATGATGTTTATATTGCATTTAATCGTGGTGTGGAGCTAAAGGAAAAATCCCCACCATTGATTTATCATTTTAGGTTTGGCGATTAAAATCAATGTTGATGGTATTTTGTGCTATCCATCACATTATAATTATTGGACTTCATGTAAATATCCAATTTAATTAGAAACCCACAAACAACTATGTCAATGCAACAAATAATGAGATGGGGACATGATTTCCTAAGGATAAGGCAGGTGGGAGGGGGATGGGGGGGGGGGGGGGTATTCAAAACTTGGGCCAATAGGAAAAATCCAAAGGTCAATAAAAGATCTCAAAAGAGTTGGAAACTAATTTCTTGTCTTATTCAACCAACCACTTAACTCTCCAAGGAGTAGTTGGGCAGTTATTGCCTTAGGGAAAGGGAGTATGTGTAGCCACCAATTCTAGTAGGGCTATCAGACTTTGACCACACACTTTCCCAAGGGATATCTCTCATTCATTACCCTCACGTGGAGGAAGGGATCCACATTCTTCACTCATAGAGGTAGTTTCAACTCACCATCACACACTGGAAGCCGCATTTTTTTCATGCACACAGGCAGTTGATTTCCTCACATGGGATTTTCATTCACGGAACAATCCATTTTTCCCATTCACGTTTTTGAATTTTCTAGATTTTTTCCATGTCTAGGAAGTCGATTGGGAAAATCTCAATGGCTAGGCTCTTTGTCTAATGGATTTTATATTATTTATCCTCATTACCTGACTGAGGCAAACCGTTTTTGTGTTGCACAACGAGTGGGAGACGAGACCCACAATTACTTGAGTGTTGTTGAGTCTATTTTGGACACGTTAGGGAAAAACCATATATGCTAATCGAATTTTTTTTAGGTGGTTGTTTTCACCCATCTTGGCAATTCGTTTTGTTGCCAAAACTATTTTCCTTAACCCATAATTGTGTAACTTGCTGTGTATTCATCTGTGCTTTGGTCTAAACTGAATTGGGAGTGGAAATGGGGTTTGAACAGCTTGATAAACCTATTGTGTGAAGGAACCTCACAGACAGATCTAGGGGGATTTTTTTCTTCTTTGCACACCCTAAATAGCACTGGAAGGGAAGGCATAGCCTGAGGGACTATATAGCATAGAAGGGGGTGCTTCTTCGTGTTTGGTGTGTAGATGTTCTAGAATCCAGGATAGATCTGGTGTAGGTGTCCATAGCTCTATGGTTGAACTCCCTAGCTTAGAAGTCATCCTTTCCATCTCCTCTGCAGCCTGAGAAACCTAGTTGTGTTGGCTTGGCTGAATTTTGTGGTATCCTTGGCTATGTGTGGGCCTACTAGTGTTCGTTATTCCTTGTGGGAATCATTCCCATCTCGGGGGTGGCATTTATGTTGAGAGATTGATGAGCACACTCGCCTATGGTTGGGTGGAACGTTGCAGAAACATAGTTGGTTGTGGGACGAGCTTTGCTTCCAAGATAAGTATTCTTGTGTTTAAATCTCTGTATTTACATTTGATAATGAAATACAATGAACATGTGAATGGATGGAATGGATTTTCTTCCGTGTGTGTTAAATATTTATGCATATGTGCATGTTATTACTTCAATGCATTTCATTTTATGTTCATGGGGCTAGTTTTCCTGGATCGATAGTAGCATAGTCGCATCCTCTTCACTGGGATGAGGGGTGGGGACGTGACATGTAGCTTGATAGCTAAAATTTTGTTACCACCATCAAATATTTTACCTTGCACATATCAAGATTTATATGCCATCACGAAAGAAATTGGAATGCATTATAAATCAATTCATGCATGCCCCGATGACCATGTTATATATTATAATTAGCATGAATTTGCAATAGAATGTCTGAAATGTGATATAAGTACATATCAAATAGATCAAGTAACAAAAAAGGTGCCTCACAAGTTTCCTTGTTATATTCCCATCAGTGCACATTTGAAACAACTATTCAGGTGGAAAAACATAGCGCAATTTCTGGATTACCATGCAAGGAACAGAAGTCAAGATGACATTATTTGAATTCCTGCAGATGGTTCTGCAATTAGAGATATGGGGGACAAGTGGCCTCACTTTAAAGAAGAACCCCATAATCTTATTATTTCTTTGGCAGCATATGGTGTTAATCCATTTGCAGAGTTGAGATCCATTTACACGGTGTGTCCTATTTTTGTTATCAACAATAACATTCCTCCATGGTTGTCAGTAAAGAGGGAGCACATAATGTTGTTGATCATTATTCCAGTTACATTGTGTCTACAACTGTTTTATTTTTAATGTAGCTATGGAATCTCATTTGTCATATTTTTATTTTTATTTTTCTCTTGTGCATGGTTTATATATCTTAATGGTTCTCATCATTATATATTCTATATGTTCAAATCAATAAAGTAAGTACAAAGTTAAAGATATGAATGTATATATCGAACCTCTTATAGACGAGTAGCACTAAAGTTATGGAATGGCATAAGTATGTATGACGTATATAGACCAATAGGACAAAGGAAATTTCAATTCCATGTAATTCTTTTATGGACAATACATGATTGCCTAGGGTTAACCCATTTTTGTGGTTTGTATTTTTAAGTTCCACTATAATTGCATTTAATTTTATGAACTAGTTAATATAGTACTATGCACACATGTTTTTATAAATATTCCATTTATTTTATATATAATTATAATTGACATATATATTCCATATATATACA
This sequence comes from Pseudotsuga menziesii, assembly GCA_001517045.1. Lineage (NCBI taxonomy): Eukaryota > Viridiplantae > Streptophyta > Pinopsida > Pinales > Pinaceae > Pseudotsuga > Pseudotsuga menziesii. Next base: position 577,122 of record LPNX010824511.1, on the reverse strand, counting down.
AAGGTCTTCAGACAAATGGAAAATTTGCATTTCCAGTTTGTAGTCCTAAGATCAAATCTCATCGCTCAAACAACTTAAGAAAGGAGGTGGTTGATGAGTATAGGAACTTCCTCTCTAAGAATAATAGGTATCGAACAACTAAAAAACAATCTATTCAATGGGAAGCAAGAGACTGGCTTAAAACCACATAGAATGACACCTCACCTATGGAAGTTGCAATATAATAGAAATCGTCAAGATGGTACGTATGGATCATCGCATATGAATTGTTATGTATTTTTTTATTGTGTGTTGTTTACTGTAGTGGCCATTGATTTTTGTATTTTCTTTATAAATTACGATTCAAGATGTTCGTCATGATCATGAAGGCATTAATTGGCTTCCACGAGGAATTGAGAGTTGTCCTAAACAATTCAGCAGGTTTTCCTACAATGAGCACCTACAAATTTCTCATATGTTTGATACAATGCATATCGAAAAGAATGTGACTGAAACATTATGGAAAATATTGGATTTAAGGAGTGACAAAGAAAAAATTGTTAAAATTTGCAAAGACATTCAAGAAGGAAACCATTCAATGAAAGACATCATTTATTTTCATAGAAGCGGAGACCAAATTAATATAAACTCACTGCCATGGATGTTAACGGAGCGGCAAAGTAATGTTGTAAAATAAGTCGTGCAGAAAATTAAATTTCCCACTTGATTTTGTGTGAACATGAAGAATATCATAACAAAGAAAGGTGATTTTGCGGGGGTGAAAACACATGATTGGCATGTCTTCATGTCTTTATGGTATTATTGTTTTTTTAATTCCAGTGCAAATTGTTGTTATTTTGTTTGTCTACTATTTGTTTAAAAAATGACGTGGTTTGTATATTGTTACAGTATGTTCTACCTCTCTCTCTCTCTCTCTCTCTCCTGGACAACTTCGACAACAATGTAAAACAAGTTATATATAATATTGAGAAATACATGAGGTAATTAGCATTTTTTCCATGTGCTTAGTGTTTCTTTTATTCATCATAGAACTTATATTTGTTTTTTGTGCACTAATTCATGTTATGTAATTAAATGTTTTTTTGTTAAATATCATTATTGGTTTGTGTCACTTGTAGATAGTTTTCATCTAAACAAATCTGTAAAGAAGATATAAAGTATTGGAGGAGAGAAATTCCTTATCTCATGTGTGAAATGTAGAAGCATATACCTTCCTCATTTTTCAATGCACAGGAACACTACCTCATACACCAAGTCAAGGATATTGGGTTGTGTGGACCTGTGCACTCAAGGTCCATGTGGATGGTTGAGAGGCAATTAATATTTATGAAGGGTTTGGTTAGACAACGAGCAAGTGCTGAGGGTTCTATGATGAAGGGATATACGGTATACCAAAACATGTTGTATATTAGTGAATATCTTCATAGTTTAGTGTCAAAGATCAATTTATGTCACATTTGTTATCGAGACTCCAATAACAATTTTGAAGAGGAGTAGTAGAAGGGGAAGGGTAGATCAAGGAAGGTGAAAGGTAATTATTAGCTAGTGGATATTAATTAATATAATACATTTTATTGTTGAATTTTATGTAAATATCTCATACATATTCTATTTTTATATTCAATATATTGCATCAATTAAGAACGTATACTTTGTTAGGATAGATTACATTTGTATTGAATTTTAATTTTTATTCTCATTAAGCAGTTGGTCGAGAGTGGGATGCAATTCATTTATACATCACAAACAATCTTGACTGGATAAAGGTATGGATTTAACAATGTGAACAATATGGTCATGTAATATCATGGGATGGTGTGGCTTCATTGGTTAAATAAGCACATCATAATGGAAATACAAATATTACACAGGGAAAGTAATTTAGCATATGGTTTAAAAGATAAGAAAGCAAGCATATTAATCAATCACTCTATGTTTTTTTGGGAAAATTACATATTGATGTGCATGCTGATTTTTTCCCTGTATGGCATAAACATGCACTTAATCATAAATATTGAATCATTATGTAATATTTTTGTGTATGGCTTGTTGTATATAAAACTCCATAATACTATGGTGTGCAATGGATGTAGATATCACATCAAAAGGTTGGATGAAACAATGTTGGATGTAGATAATACTATGCGTCGGCTTGGTCTGAAATTTGAGATGGTTAGAATAAATGCATGCATTGATGGTGTTGGAGGGTTTCTAGAATCAAACATCATCATCGTCATCGTCATCATCGATGTCATCATCATCATCTTCATCATCATTTCATATGACATCAACATCGTGATCACCATCTTCATAATCATCATCATCATCAAACATGATTGACACTAACAATTCAAGTAGCAAAAACCATACCTATAGATTAATTAATGTGCTACGTGGGGAAAACGTTGAATTTTTTATATCTGTGTCAAATTGGTATGAAATATGGCATGGTTAGACTAGATGCATGCATTGATGGCGTGGGATGGTTTCTAGACTCAAACATAATCATCATCATCATAACCATCATCATCATAATCATCATCATCATCATCAACATCATCATCGTCATCATCATCGTCGTCGTCGTTGTTGTCATCATCATCATCATTATCATCGTTATCATTTCATATGACATCAACATCGTGATCACCATCATCATCATAATCATCAAACATGACTGACACTAAAAACTCAAGCAACAAAAACCATACCTATAGATTAATTAATGTGCTACGTGGGACCAACGCTGAATATTTTTATATGTGTCAGCTAGGTCTGAAATTTGAAATGGTTAGACTAGACACATGCATTGACAGTGTGGGAGGATTTTCAGAATCAAACATCATCGTCATCTTCATCGTCATCGTCATCATCATTATCATCATCAACATCGTCGTTGTTATCATCATCATCATCATCATCATCGTTGTCATCATCATCGTCATCATCATCATCTTCATCATTTCATATGGCATCAATATCGTGATCACCATATTCATCATCATCATCAAACATGACTCAAACTAGTAATTCAAGCAGCAAAAACCATACCTATAGATTAATTAATGTGCTATGTGGGGCCAACATTAAATATTTTATATATGTGTCGGCTTGGTCTGAAATTTGGCATGGTTAAACTAGACACATGGATTGACGGTGTGGGAGGGTTTCTAGACTCAAACACCATCATCATAGTCATAGTCATCATCGTCATCATCGTCGTCGTCATCATCATCATCATCATCATCATCATCATCATCATCATCATGACTAACACTAAAAATTCGAGCAGCAAAAACCATACCTATAGATTAACTAATGTGCTACGTGGGGCCAACGTTGATTTTTTTTATATATATGTCGGATTGGTATGAAATTTGGCATGGTTAGACTAGACCCATGCATTGATGATGTGGGAGGATTTCCATACTCAAACATCATCATCATCTTCATCATTACCATCATCATCATCACCATCATCATCGACATCATCATCATCATCATCATCGTCATCATCGTCATCATCATCATCGGTATCATCATCATCATCGTCGTCGTCATCATCATCATCGACATCATCATCATCATCATCATCGTCATCATCATCATCATCTTCATCATTTCATATCACATCAACATCGTGATCATCATCTTCATCATCATCATTATCAAACATGACTGACACTAACAATTCGAATAGCAAAAACCATACCTATAGATTAATTAATGTGCTACGTGGGTCCAACATTGAATTTTTGTATATATGTGTAGGCTTGGTCTGAAATTTGGCATGGTTAGACTAGATGCATGCATTGATGGCATGGGAGGGTTTTTAGAATTAAACGTCATCATTGTCATGATAATCACCATCATCATCATCATCATCAACGTCGTCATTGTCATCATCATCATCGCCATCATTGCCATCGTCATCATCATCATCATCATCATCATGAATGACACTAACAATTCGAGTAGCAAAAACCATACCTATAGATTAATTAATGTGCTACGTGGGGCCAACATTGAAATTTTTATATATGTGTCGGCTTCGTCCAAAATTTCACATGGTTATACTAGACACATGCATTGACGGTGTGGGATGGGTTCCAGACTCAAACATCATCATCATCATCATCATCAGCCTCATCGTCGTCATCGTCATCATCGTCGTCGTCGTCATTGTCATCATCATCGTCGTCATCGTCGTCATCATCATCATCATCTTCATCATTTGATATGACATCAACATTGTGATCACCATATTCATCATCATCATCATCATCATCAAATATGACTGACACTAAAAAATCAAGCAGCAAAAACCATACCTGAAGATTAATTAAAGTGCTACATGGGGCCAACGTTGAAATTTTATATATATATGCCAGCTTGGTCTGAAATTTGGCATAGTTAGACTAGACGCATGCATTTACAATGTGGGAGGGTTTCCAGACTCAAACATCATCATCATCATCATCATGCTCATCATTGTCATCATCATGATGATCATCTTCATCATTATCATCATCATTGTCATCATAAATAGCATCATCATAATCATAATCATCGTCATCTTTGTTATCATGTAAAATGACACTTCTCCATCCGAGCACTGACACCCAATGTATTGGAACACAAAGGGAAAAATTGGATTGAAGTATCCAAAACACTATAGACATGCATGACCTTTGATATAGTATCACCTTACCATCTGAATATTTTTTTGTTTGGACATTAGGGTTGAATATGTAACTGTTTGCATTGAAACCCGCGTATCATACATGAGTATGTGCATTGAAACTCATGTATGAATTGCACCCGCAAGTTTCCTTAAAGAAAGGTGTGTATCATACATTACTTGCCTATATCAATAGTCGCGTATGCCTTAATTTGAAGTTAAAAAATATAAACATGCTAGTCGAGGGCACTTGAGCCCTTAATCATAACTATCTCAATTTCCTCAACCATCTCAACCTTTGAAACCTCTCTCTTTTCTCATGTATAAATAGAGGGTATGGGTTGAAGCTAATCAATCATTATTGACTGAGAGAAAAGTTAAGCTCGTGGTATTCCTTTAGACATATTGGAGCAGCAGAACTCAATGTGCTTGGTTTGCAGAGGAGCCCTTATCTCAAAATTTGGGTTGTAATCTCATCTCATTTGTTTATCAATAAATAAAGTTCTTCCAATATTGTGTATTGTGCACTCTTGTATATTGTAATTTATGAATTATATTATTATGAATATGTTATTTCGTTAACCATTGATATAATATATAAGATATTGCAGGAAGATCTTGTTCTTTGAAGGTGATTGGAGATACCTTGGAAGTTGTGGAAGCAACTTGAAGAGGAGAAGAAAAGCTATGATCAACTGTGATAAAAAAGGTATGCCCAATTTTCTTCCTATTCCTATTTCAAATTCAGAAATGGATAATTGTCTGCAAGGTAGTTAGTATGTTGGTAACCCCATAGGCCCTAGGTTATAAGGGTGTGTTTTCTTGAACAACCGAATTGGCGAATTGACTGGGGAGTCCAACCTGTTGCAGGTCCTCTCTGCAAGCTTCCTGACTAGTGTTTTCTTTTTGTTTATTTTGATTGTGATTCGTTGTGTTTTTCCTTTGATTTTTCAGTTTTGCGTGTTCAGGGCCTTCCTATGAGTACCTTTTATTTTTGAAAAAATTTGGCAGCCTACGCTGGTTTTCTTGTTGACATTCGTGTATTCCTCTTTCTATACACGGGTTTCCTTCTTGATAGTTGTGTATCATATGCAGGTTGTCTTTAGAACAATCGCGTATTCCTATGGGTTTCTCTGAGTTCATAGGGTTCTTTCTTGTCCCTGTTTTTGTGTTCTCTCAAATGCTTGTGGAAGGTTCTATTTCTGACATGATACTGTAAGTCTCAGGTCTATACATTTCATAGTTTACTTGATTTGTCAAGTCCTTGAGTTCTTTTGTGTTTGACTTTCTTCATTGGTGAATGATTAGGTCCTCCTACTTGGATTAGGTATGGATGGTTGTGTTTTGGGTTATTGATCAGTTCTTAGAAACACTATATTCTTTGTATTGTTCTTTTTGTTATGAGTAAGTCATTCTTTCCTTTTTGGATCTATTAGTATTTGATTAGATAGTTCCGCCAAGTCTAGATTTTGTGCATTTTCTTCCTATTTGGGTGAAGTGTCTTATTATAGGATATGTTTGCATCATTTGCTGCTATATGTTTAGATTGTTCAAATTTGCTCAAGTTTGCATTATCTTAATGAATAAGACATTGTTATAAGCTGAGACTTAACGACTATGTTCGAGGTAATGCAACCTTGGTCATCAAAATTCCATTGAAAATTGGGTGGAACTTAAGATTGAATATCCTCTTTTTCAAAAATAGTTATTGAAGTCCATGCTTTCAAGGGTTTGTGGAGTTAGCCATTTAATCTCGTCAAAGATCATTCACTTTTTATGCACATATCTTGATATGTATCTGACTGGTGTGTATTCAGGTTGATTTAGGCCACGAACCAAAGGGAAGTCAATGGTTGACTTTGTTGTTGGTCTGACTATTGACTTCGCTGTTGGTCCATTGGATGGACCAAACCGTACATGGTGTTTAAGCTCAGGCATTTAGGGATTAGGGATCATTGGTTTCTGACAAGTTTAGTATTGCTACCATTTTCTTAAACAAAGTTTAGTCTTGAAACATTGTTGATATTTTGGTTAGAGTTTAATTTCTAAACTTGGTTCATTTTTTTTGCAAACTATATATGAGCTGAGTTTTAACATTCTATCATATAATCAGATTGCGTAATTGGTGCCATTTTTTATTTATGAAGTTTACTACAACACTCAATCAATTTTTTTAATCCTATCCCTTTTGTATACATCACTTATATTCTATTCATCTGCATCTTCTATATGGGAATGATATATATTAAATACCCTATCGACATTACAATATTATAGCAATTGTAGTTCCTAATTTATAGTCTGCAATTCTAGGCAGCTCATACATTATAGCCCATCAATTAACCAGCTGCTACTGTAGCCGTTAGCCAGCTATTACGAACGGTAGCCAGCTCAAACTAATGAAGGAAGGGCACATATTGTAAACCCTTATTTGTCAGCTCAGAATGGCTCTTGTCAGCCAGCCATAAATTATTTTCTCCTGCATCGACTTATTTGAGAGGAATAAAGACCATCCCAGTCCTTTCCTTGTTGGATCTGTTAGGCGTGGTGCATAATATTTCCTTGTTTCATCTACCAAAACTTGTTTCTCTTAGCCGTGTGAATCCAATCATCAGCATAGTCTATATATATACCCTACCAAACCTTTTCCATTTTACCGTAGTGATAGATATTATCAATAGTTAGGAATATTATGAGATAATAATATTACAGGAGGGAAAGTGAAAACAGTAGTATCCTCGCTACTGCTTGTTGATGTATCACTCTCGTTACAACTTTTGATAAATAGATTATGGTGTAGTTCAGCTGTTTCTGGCATTCTGGCATATGGTGTAGTTCAGGCATATCACTTTAGGCAGGCCCCTATTTTTATATTTGGGCGGGTTATAAAATTAATTGTTTTCATCCTTCTTCACTCCTTCGAGTTGGATCAAGGAAGAACTTAGACTGAGCAGTTCCAAGTGGCATCATTACTTGTGGAGTATTCTACCACGAAGACCTATAATACGAATACTTTTTATCTTAATAAAATTCAATTTCAATTCATCTATATCATGGTAAACTTTTCTTTATCTTCATGAGTTATGAAAAGTGAATTATTTATCAGTGTTGTGATGGAAATGAATCTTTTTATATGAACGTAAACTTTCCTTTCTCTTCCTCATTTTATCTTAAATAGTTTATTTACCCTTTTTTGGGATGATTGTTCGATAAAATTCACTTCAAATGCATCTCTATCCATGAAACTTTTCATCATATTAACTGAGAAAGAAAAATGTAGCAATGAGGTTTTATTAAAACCCTTGTTTTCCATGAGTTGGACGTATCCCTTGAATAGAGACACCCACATCTAAAAGTTTGGACTGTGTATTTTGTTTTCATTTGCTCGTTTCTCCAAGATTTGCTTACAAAAATAATTTATATGTCCATCCAATCAATTGTTAATTTTATAATTTAATTTAATTTTTAGTTGTGATTGTAGTTTAATATTATTTGGAGATTAGCCAATAACACCGCCTTAATTTTCTTCAGGGAACAACCTTATCAAAATGGAGCAAGTCAAACGTTACGCCATGATATCCCAACTCACCAATTCAGAGATGAGAAAATTACATGAGAATGCTTATTAAAAGGTGGCATAACCAAATTGCAGATGCTTTGACCATATAGCTAGTTTTGATCATATACAGTATGGTGATGACTGCATTTCTAGGTTGGTTGAATATTTTTGCATTAAATATTTGCAGGAAAATAAGCGCAAAGGGAATGCATTGAGCATACTCAATATGCATAATGTGTAAGGGAAAATAGTACTTACCTTTAGTATACATAGGGTTATATCATTTAAAGTCATACTTACTTACTTAACATATATGTAGGTTGTGTTGTTTGTTTTGCATATTTATTTGGTTTATATTTAGGTTGCCTTAATGTGTCTTTTGTATATTTATTTAGGTTTAATTATATTTAGGTTGTATTGTTTGTTTTGTTTGGTTTTGTATATTAAAGGGGAGTTGAGAAGTTAAGTTTACATTTGTAGGAAGATTTAATGTTATGTGGATGTGAATATTTATTAATCCTTTAAGTTGTTTTTTATAAAAGAAAATACTTTTTTTTGTTTTGTTCATTTTCACTTTTTAGGTTAAGTTGTTGTTTAGATAAACTAAATAAATCACATAAAACTAAAGGAAAAATATCAAGTTTATTTTTTGGATTACCTTTTTTTATTTCCTTATTATTTGATTTACCTTCATCCCATGATTTAGTGGGTAAAACAATGAAAATCAATGACAAGAGCCTTTGGAACACAAAATCCCATTCATTACATCGTTGTCTTATCATCACACCCTTTTATTTTTCTTCCTTTTCTTTAAGAAAAGGGCAATTTCTCCAAAACATATAAAGTCTACCCTTTTGAGCATTTAGTGAATGATCATTGTATCTTGTTAATTTGATTGACCACTTTAAGTATTTTACATAATTGTCAATTCATCTTGTTAATTTGACTTACCACTTTGAGTGGCATTGACATTGACCAAGCCTACCTCCTTTCTCCCAATTCTTATATATAACACATGGAAGCCTTTATTGATTTTGAGATGAATGGGTATTATAAGTGTGATCTCAATGAGAGCTACACATGAATGAGTGAAATATGATTCTTGTGCTTATTGCTTATAAAAAAACACTAAAAATAAAATATTCTTTTTGTATATGAAGTTGTAGGGTGCTAGCTCAATGGTAGACCATCTGCATTATAAAATGCAAAAGATTGGTGGTTCGATTTCACCATTCCCTGTCATAAATATTTACTATCTTGAATTTAAGACAATGAATTGTCTTAAATTTATGACTTGTCTTAAATTATTGTCTTAAATTTAGGACTTGTCTTAAATTATTGTCTTAAATTTAAGACAATGAATTGCCTTAAATTTAAGACAATAGTTTTTTACACCCGATTAAAGACAATATTTAAGACTACACAATTTTTCTTTTGTCTTAAATTAAGACAATTTACACTAATATTGTCTTAATACCCCCCTCTATGTAGTAGTGGTGTCACTATGGGCTGGTTCTTTGATGCCCATGCTATTGATCCCAATCCAAAACTAAACAGATATCGAGATGTGCTCTTTCTACCATCGATAGAAAATTCTTGGTTTACCTTTGTATACAACGTTGGCTCACTTGGAATTCTATTGAACCCTTCACTATTCAAGTATTCATCAATTCTGTTGTACCATACTCCGAGTGTCCGCTTCAATCCATACAATGCTTTCTTCAATATGTAGAGCTTTCCTTTTTGTCCATCAACTTCATATCTTGGAGGTTGTCTCAGATAAACCTCTTCTTCTAAAGATCCATTAAAAAATGCAAACATTACATCCATTTGATGTACATACCATTTATTATGTGCAACAATATCTAATACCATCCTTATCATATCATGTCTGGCCACTGGTGCAAATGTCTCATTATAATCAATACCAGGTTGTTGACTAAACCCGTGAGCTACAAGTCTTGATTTGCATTTTTCAACATCACCATCAGCATTTAGCTTAGTCTTATAAATCGATTTGACACCAATACAATTTTGATTATCAGGTATATATACAAGATCCCACGTATTATTTCTATGGCATTAATTTCTTCATTCATTAATTTTATCCAAACATTCTTTTTAACAGCCTCATCAAAATCTACAGGATCACACACTATAAATGCAAAATTTGAAACTTGATCCACTTCTTCAATTTGATCATACAGTTCTCTTAAACCTCTAGTCTTTTGACCTCTAACTCTATTTCTTAATGATGCTAATGTAGGATTTTATTCGTTGCTTACCTCTGATCTTGTTCCTTGTCGTCCACCAACACTTGATGGATCACCACATTCATGAATTTTGGACGTTCTAACATGCGTCCTTTCTACTAGTATATGTGGAGTTAATTGTCCTCCATGTGTGCCATGTTCATCTTCTTCATCTTTTGTGTGAGCTGTAACAATGCCCTCTACAACAAACTTATCAGTGCTCCCATCTCATGCTTCTTCTTTCTTAAATACCACATCTGTGTCGATGACATACTTTTTGGTGATGGGATTATAGAGTCTGTATGCTTTAGATTCTTCATTATATCCAACAAAAATACATTTCTGACTTATGTCATCTAACTTTCTCCTCATCTCTTCAGGTACATGTGCATAATCTATACAACCAAATATTCTTAAATGAGATATGCTGCTACACTTACTGTTCCATGGTTGCTGGGGAACTCGATTTTTCACACTTTTAGTTGGACTTCTGTTCAGAATGTACACTGAACAAGTAACATCATCTCCCCAATATTCATTTGGAATATGCTTCTCCTTCATCATACTTCAAGCCATGTTCATAATGGTTCGATTCTCTATTTCTACTACTCTGTTTTGCTATGGAGTGTAGCATGTAGTAAACTGTCTTTTAATTCCATAAAATTGACAAAATGACATAAACTCATTTGACATATACTCACCTCATTTATCTGATCTCAAGACTTTAATAAATATGTCACTCTCTTTTTCAGCCATAGCTTTAAAACTTTTAAACACATCAAAATCTTGAGATTTATGTTTCAACAAATACACCCAAGTTTTTCGACTGTAATCATCAATGCAACTCATAAAATAAACATTACCAGTCAAATAAGGTGTTTGCATCGGTCCACACAAATCTGTGTGTACCAACTCTAATGGCGCTTTTGCTTTGCATAAAACTCCAGAAATGAATTTCTCTATGACTCTTTCCCAATATGAAACTCTCACATCAGCCTGTTGGCTACTCAATACTGGACAATCCTTTTACCATATGCTTCTTTTGTAGCAAATCCAAGCCACCGAAATGTAAATGGCCATACCTCAAATGCCATAACCATGATTGATCTAAACTCTTAGGAGGGATAATTTTAGGGGCAAAATTTAGCCCAATGAGCTATTTTTCCATGTTTTTCTCCAAAAAAGATTCGCCATTTTGCATTTTTTGAAGCCCCGTTTTGCCCAATTTTGATGGGGTAAAAATTTTTCACCCTAAAAATTGCCAAATTATTACATAAACGATATAAAATCTTTGGAAATTAAAATATTTTTTGAAAAATATAGGCAAACATTTTATATTCGGCGTTTTAAGAATAGGTAAGATTCGCCAACATTTATACACTTTTAAATAAGTATGGTTCCTTAAAATCATCCCCGACTGTTAGTTTTATAAGCATTCAAAGAGTTAGTCAAATCATTTCTCATAATCAACTGAAACATTCTATTCTTTGTCATCTCTACTTTGGGAATCAATTTTTTACTTGGATATTTGTCATAAATAGTGCATACCTTGTTTTTAAAGAACACTTTGTATTCTTTCTCCAATAATTGTCCAACACTTAATAAATTACACATTAAACCACGAACATAATAAATGATCATGAATATTTCTTCTTTCACAATTCTTCGCATATACAACAATCACACCTTTACCATTAACCTTTACCATAATGTCATTACCTAACTTGACTTCAAACTAAATGCTTGTATCTTCACTTCAGACTAAATAATTCCTTGTTTCCAGTCATGTGGTTGCTACATGCGTTGTCCAAGAACCATATATCTTTTGAACTTTCCTGGGTGACATTACAAGTCAAAAAACATAGGCTTCTCTTCGTTTTCAGTCTCCTCCATAATGAGTGTAGACAAATTACTAGTATTTGTTTGCTTCTTCCAACACTTGTTAGCAAAATGCCCAAATTTATTACAATAGAAAAATTGAACTTTAGATTTGTCATACCTTTGATTTCTTGGCTTCCATGTTCTGTTTCTACTCCCCCTTACGCTTGGAGTATTCCACTGTAACTTCTCTTCAAATTCTAAATCATTTATGGTGTCACTATGATTAGCAGTTTGACCTCCTCTTCCTCTGCCTCGACCTCTAGTAACATGTAACTAAGAATTAAAAGTGATTTCTCATGGAGTATCATCATCCTTGGTCATTCTTGATTCATGAGAAATCAAAGAACTAGTTAACTCATCAATGTGTATTTGACTGATATCTTTAAACTCTTCAATTGGAACAACCACTGCTTCAAACTTATTTGTCAAACATCTCAGCAATTTTTCAATCACATGCTGATATGAGAGGTCTTCACCATACTATCATAGCTGGTTTACAACATTCATGACCTGTGTCATAAAACTATCAACAATCTTGATGTCCTTCATCTTCATATTTTCAAGGTCCCTTCTTAAGTTCTGCAACTTAACATTCTTCACCTTGGTCACACCTTGATAACAAGTTTCAAGAGTGTCCCAAGCTTTCTTTGAAGACTCAACACTTGATACCTTTGGAAAGATGGATTCACTCAAGATTTGTTGAATAATACCGAGAGCTTTATTATCATTCTTCCTATTTTCTTTCAACATAACACTCTCAACATCTTACAGATCCAATTCAGCCGCTTGATCAGTTGGTTTTGGATACCGAATCGTAACAAACTCTCAAAGATCGTGAACACACATGATAGTTGTCATCTTAACCAGCCTAGATCCAAATCCTAGGCTCTATCAAGCGCCGAGAGGGATCAAATCTCCCATGGTGTAAACCTCCTTGAGTGCAATACCTGAGAAGAGGTTTGCACCTCGGGAGATTTGATCCCTCTCAGCACTTGATAGAGCCTAGGATTTGGATCTAGGCTGGTTTCAGTCATGGGTGGTGACACAAAACTGGAGTTTGATCAACATTGTAAGGAACATGTTAAGTTGAAAACATAGATAGATTTGTGAGGATTATCTCAATGTAAATAATAAGTAATAAGGATTGAATAAATTGTTAAACTGGAAAATAGAGAGAATAATTTTTTAAGGATTAAATAAATGAAAATAGGGTTCACATCGTGATCATTCTCAATCTGTCTTCTTCATCTTTTCTTATCTTCACACCCGACAATTTTGACATCTTCTCATATCGATCAAATGAGAAGGGAGGTTGAAATCGTAGACCTGCCAAATCTTTAACTCGAGATATTGTTGTAAATGGCATACCCTGTCTCTCTTTCTTTCCAATATTAATAGTAGTTTTGTCCAATGTCAATCGTTGTGACTTATGGATTGTTAAACCCCAAGCGAGTTTCAATGGAAGTTGTTTTTTATTACCTCTTTCGATAGGTGTAATAGGAACCACTTGAGGAAACGATTCATCCCATGGTACCCCCACATAATTATCAAATTTTATTAAACCATACGTGGGTGGTTCTGGAGGCGAACTTCCAGGGTTATATACAATTTGTTGTATAACTCCAAGAGCACCATTGACGAGTCCTGCATCAGTCCACAGGTTTGATGTCAACATTACCCTTGCTCCTATGGCTATCAGTAATTCAAGTTCCAACCCTTCTTCATCTCCTTCTGTAGAATAGTTGGTTCTTACAGATGTAGCAATACTGGTGGCAATGGGATAGTTTAGGCCTCTTAATAAATGCTTGTTATGACAGTTTACATCATCATTTGTCACAAACAAATGTATCGCCTTATCGAATGACTTTTTCATTGAAGCATCCAAGGAAGTATCTGTACGAGTCATCAACAATTTCCAATCCTCAATTGTTGGAACTGCATCTCGAATATTCATTAACAAATTACGAAAATATATTTGTTCATTGCTTTGTCCATTTTGTCGAAACACAATATCGAGGGTCACAACTGTTGTGAATGTGTTCCACAATTCTTTTGCAATACCTTCCGATGAATATACAGGCTTATCCATGACATGTGGCAATTGTCCCAAATCACCGACTAATATAATTGATCTTCCACCAAAAGGTATAGTAGCATTTTCTGGGAAGGCTTGGCGAAGTCTTGAATCTATTCTGATTAATAGATTTTTTCGAATAAAACTCATTTCATCGATCAATATATATTTAACAGACCTCAACTCTTCTTGTAAGTTAATTAAAATTGGTCCTCGTAAATGATTAATTTCCTTGATCGGTATATGAAGTGCAGAATGAATTGTTGTTGCAGATATGTTGAAAGCTTCCACCCCTGTAGGAGCTAGAAGAAGTAATGGACTTTTCCGTGGATGTGAGAGATTTGCAAGTGTATTTTTAATGGCTCCAATCAAATACGACTTTCCTGTACCCGCAGTTCCTTGGATTATCATGCATAGTGGATCAACACCTGTTCTATAATGCTCAAGGATAACATTGTATGTGATTCTCTGCTTATCCCCCAAACTGTCAATCGAGTAAGACTTTGGATGTTGATTAGTAGAAATCATTTTAAGTTTTCGCATTTCAGAGATGAAATGAATTGCATGACTAGAGGTATCCTCATCTACAAAAGCAGTGTTCCAATCATTCATACGATCAAGATCCCTATGTCCAAGCATCTCAAACTCATTATAATTTATAAATTGATTTTTATATAATCCACATATGATTTCCCATTCATGTTGCCTAGAATCTCTTTGTAGATTTGGATGTTTTTCTTCTATATCAAATTCAACTCGAGCATCTATAGGCACAGGTTTATGATCAACATGCCAAGGTATATACTGCAAATTCTGCCAATTCTATACTATTTCATCATATGTGTGGCCTATATCATTTCGAAAGTCATGAAATGTCTTGTACAAAACCAACTCAGACCAACAAAATTCAACAAACTTCTCATCATTTTTATCAGGAATAGAGTTAAATCTAGGAAATACACGTACAATAGATGCATTCCTTCGTTGTAACCATTTTTCCCCCCGTCGACGTTTGTCATATGACTAGTATTTTGCAACATCTATCAATTTAAGTTCTTCCATATTCTTAGGTCGCTTAGTATATGCATCAATCAAAGAATTATCATTGTCGGAATTATATGCATCAACTTGTACTTGTTTGAAAACCTTCATACCAACATTTAGAACCACAAAACAATGGCTACATTCTGAAAGAGGAAGCTCCAGAAGCAAATGACATGTCTCCTGTGCACCAATGTCCCTATCAATAATGGATTCACACAACAAACTTTTATATGCACATGCTGTAGGTTCATTTGGATTCTGGATAGAAGAGACCCGCATTAACATATTGTGGAAAGTTTCAGATCCTTTTTCAGATATAGTAGCGTATTTCGCTATGTAATTAATAACCACACGCTTGGAAAGTACAGGCTGCCAATCTATATTAGCCCTCCACATCATCAATGTTTCACGATTGTGTGTATTCACTCTGTCATCATTTCTTCTAGGTTCATACTTTTTTTCTCCTTGTTCATCAATGTAAAGTTTTGAATGGTCACATAGATCCCATGGTGCATGGTACCGACAAACCATTTTTCCTCTCTTCTTTTGAAGACAACTTTTCTCATTGCAAGTAATATGACGCTCGGCACAGTTAAGAAGTTCTTCATAATCAATCATTGGATCTGATTGAAATATTTGTTTTGTGTCTTTTACAGAAGGATGATCATCTACATTAACTCCAATTTGAATATTATGTTGATGTCCCTCACGTGGATTTATTGCATGCACACATTTGTCGAAATATTTTTTTGCAGATATAACTTCTATAGGATCATCCCAATTCAAAGTGTCCATGTTGGGAGCATTTTTTAACCAAAGAAACCCATGGACATGAGGATATCCACGATGTTGCCATTCATAACGACTCCAATAATATGTAGCTTGATGAAAATGTTCGAAAACCTCTTCTCGAAACATTGAATGTCTCAAGTGCATATAATGTGCTACGATGTGTGGATTATCAATTACATTTTGACGTCACCATTTTCTCGCTTCACGTGGATCTGTAGGACTTGTGCCTGGCATTAATTTATGCAAATTAGGCCACTGCATATCTGCTGCACTTAGTGTGAAGAATATTGTCGGACAACCTATTTGTTGAACCAAGTCGGATAACTCTTGATGACACTTGCTCCAATATGCACGTGTACCTCTTAATACCGTTCCAAATCTCATTAATATTTCGCCCAGTCTTGAATCTGGAAGATTTTGTAAATGTTGTCGTAACTCTTCCATTGTTGTAGGTAGTTCACTAATATTTTTCTTGACAAAAACAGTTGAGGAAGCTTGAGCACGATGTCTCATTATGATATTTAGTAAAAAATATCTGAAGCGAGGGTGCCTTCCAAATATGTTATCATGATATTTGAGAAGATGTTTTGCGTACTCATGTAGATGGACATTTCTCCTTCGCGGTTGTAACCAATCTGCCTCCCCTTTAGGGAACAATGATGGAAATGCCATATCAAATAATCCAATAGTGTTATACTCATTAATCGGAGATGAGCCAATGCCTAGCCAGTTAAGCACATTAGTCAATTCTTCATTTGCGTTACTTTCATCCGGATTTGGATTATTTTCCCATGATCTAATAATTTCTATCTCTCGTGGTGCACTTGGAAGCCTTGATGCAAACGAAGTTGTTTGTAAACAATCTAACATATCATCAACTCCTGGTATCTCTTCCAACATTGCAAATTTTGTGTCCTCGTCAATATCGGGAAGAGTAACAGAATTAAGCATATGTGAGATATCTATTGCATTTTCAGGTAACTCTGCTACTGCGTCAGAATCCACTTGAACATCTAGATAATATGGATCATTATGAATTTTATATACTAATGCATCCATAACTTTTTTTCTTTCTAACAGTGAAATCATAACTGGATCCTTGGCGTCCTTTTTTTCGCACAACGACCATTCAGTCCAAGTTGTTAATATGTCGTGGCAATGTCTTGATGACATCTTTAATCTCTTGTGGAAAACTAATGGTGTGTCCTCGATATTTGTATTGTCCACCTATTGCATGCATCACCTGCAATATTGGACTTGCACGTGCTATCAACATCTCTTCAACTTGTGTGAGATCTTCAAGGACATGAGGTTGAGTTCCTGGATCCATGTGGTTTGTAGCTGAGAATCTGTGATTAGATCCCTCTCGTAGACATCGCATGCACATTGGACCTGTACTTGTATTACGTACTTGTATTCCAGCATATGACTCAAGGAAAACATGACACATTTGAACTTCTGCTAATCGATCAATTCATTCACGAAATTTGCGATGTGTAGTATACATTTCTTCAGATGGTACTGATATATTATCATCCATTTCAACACCTTTCTCTTTGATTGTTCCATGTTGAGCATGCCCATTTATATTTCTACGTTCTTCCAATTGCTTCAACTTTCTATCTCGATATGTTTTTTGACGAACAACGTTTCGTTTTCTTTCTTCTTCTTGTTCCTGTGCTATGAATTCATCCAACTTTCTTTTTTGATATTGTTTTTGTCGATCTGCATTTGGGATCATATTAGTTATTAGAACTGCTTGAAATTGGACCATGTCATCAACACATTGCTTGTTGACCATTACACGTTGAGCATTTTCCAGAGTTGGTTCCATTGGTATAATGGTTGAAATTTGTCTTTGTCGTTCGACATTTTCTTTTTTTTGTTGATATGCAAATTGATTTCTTGTTTCTTCCAATTGGTTCGACTTTCTCTCTCGAAAAGCTCTTTGACGATCAGTGTTTCGTTTTCTTTGTTCTTCTCGTTCTTGTACCGTCAATTCATGCAACTTTTTTTTTCGATATTCTTTTTGTCGATCTAAATTTGGGATCATATTCGTAATTGGACCTGCTTGAAATTGGACCATGTCATCATCGTGTTGCTTGCTAACCATTAGATGTTGAGCATCTTCGACAGTAGGTTCCATGGGTATGTTGGTTGAATTTTGTATTTCCCGTTGAACATCCTGATTTTTTTGTTGTTCTATAAATTGTTTTCTTGCTTCTTCCAATTTCTTCGACCTTCTCTCTCGATATTCTCTTTGTCGATCAATGTGTCGTTTTCTTTGTTCATCTCGTTCTTGTGCTGTCAATTTGGTCAACTTTCTTTTTCGATATTCTTTTTGTCGATTCCCATTAGGGATCATATCAGTAATTTGAAGAGTTTGAAATTGGACCATGCCATCAACACTTTGCTCTTTGATCGTTACACATTGAGCATGTTCCACAGTTTCTTCCACCGGTATATTGGTTGAATTTTGTCTTTGTCGTTCGACATTCTGATTTTTTTGTTGTCCTACAAATTGATTTCTTGCTTCTTCCAATTGGTTCGACTTTCTCTCTCGATACGCTCTTGGACGATCAACATTTCGTTTTCTTTGTTCTTCTCTTTCTTGTACCGTCAATTCATGCAAAAAAAAATTTCAATATTCTTTTTGTCGATCTGAATTTGGGATCATATTAGTAATTGGACCTGCTTGAAATTGGACCATGTCATCAATGTGTTGCTCGCTGACCATTAGACGTTGAGCATCTTCCACAGTAGGTTCCACTGGTATGTTGGTTGAATTTTGTATTTCCTGTTCAACATCCTGATTTTTTTGTTGTTCTATGAATTGTTTTCTTGCATCTTCCAATTGCTTCGACCTTCTCTCTCGATATTCTCTTTGTCGGTCAGCGTTTCGTTTTCTTTGTTCTTCTCGTTCTTGTGCTGTCAATTCGGTCAACTTTCTTTTTCGATATTCTTTTTGTTGATTTGCATTTGGGATCATATTAGTAATTGGAACAGTTTGAAATTGGACCATGCCATCAAGACTTTGCTCTCTGATCGTTACACATTGAGCATCTTCCACAGTTGATTCCACTGGTATATTGGTTGAATTGTGTCTTTGTCGTTGGACATTCTGATTTTTTGTTGTTCTGCAAATTGATTTCTTGCTTCTTCCAATTGCTTCGACTTTCTCTGTCGATATGCTCTTTGTCGATCAGTGTTTCGTTTTCTTTGTTCTTCTCTTTGTTGTGCTGTCAATCCGTCCAATTTTCTTGTTCGATATTCTGTTTGTCGGGATGTATGTTCTTTATTTCGTTCTTCTCCTTCTTCTGATGTCATTTGGTTAGATTTTCTTCCTTGATATGCTTCTTGACATTCGGTGTTTTGTATTTTTTGTCCCTCTCTTGTTTGTTTCATAGCATCTTCCCTTTTTAGGTCAGACTCTGTATAGAAAATGACAATCATTATATATACACTAATTTTTTTAAGCAATGAAATCTACACTGAAATTCATGTGCTGAAGTAATAATAGCTACACAAAAACACAATAAAGTGAAAAACTATGAAATTTTAAAAAAAAGCATACACTTAATTCTATGCAAATTTAAAACTCAATACATTTTTTTAAAATTAAGTAATTTGAGAGGATTGAACCTTCAACCTCATGGCCATTATCCTAACAACCTGTTGCAGCTGCAACATTTTTCCCAAATTTCTAAAAAAATTTGGACCCTCCTTTACTTTGGATTAGTTCAGTCCTTTTCTTGGTTTCATCCTGTTGAGTTTAACTTATGGATTTCGAAGCGCCTTCATGGGATTTGAGTGCTTTCAATTGACTGGTTTTTCATCGTTTTCATGCCTTAATTTTCATCGTGGTTGAGCCCCTTGCTGTTTTTGCAAAACTCTTGCAAAGCTTTCGTTTTAAAGTTTTTTTGTAGCGGGAGTTAGTTGGTTGACAAGCCCGCCGTTGCGGGTGTGTTTCGGATCCTCCAAACCTGTGGTCGAGCCGCCGTTGCGGGTGTCCTTCAATTCTTAATTCTCATGCCCGGGCCGCAGTTGCAGGTGCTGTTCAAATCTCGGTTTAGTATTGTTGACCCGCTATTGCGGATGATTGCCGGAACTTGGTGATTTCGTTCCACCCCGCCGTTGCAGGCCTTCTTCGGATCTCAGCTTTTGTTTCGCGCCGACCGTGCGAAGGTTGGTGGTTTTGTTTCACCATGGCGGGGGAGGTCCCATGTCTTTATGTTGTGGACGTGTTTTCATTCCGCGTCGGAGGGGGTTAAGAACTTCCGTCTCCGCCATTGCGGATCAATGGGAAGTCCAGAGATTTTGTATATCGCCGAACCATGCTATGTAGAGTTTCTTTTCTTTGTGCGGTGATGAAGTATGGATGATGGGCCGATGTTGCGGGGGTTTCCAAACTCCTGGTCGCCCGACAAATGAATCCGCTACCGCCCGACCACGTTTTAATTGTATGACTTATGTTGTGCGTTGCGGGTGATGGAGAGGTGAGTATGGTCCGCCGTTGCGGAGAGGAGTAGCTTTAGTCGCCCGCTGAGACTTTCCTGTCCGCCCCGACCGATTTGACTTCTCGCACGTGCGAGGGTTTTATATATGCGGGGAAGTATTTTGGTTTTTTTTTTTATTGTGGTTTTATCGTGTCCAAGCTGTCAACACTGTCGAGCTCGCGAGTCGTGTGGAAGCATCGTACCGGTACACGCGTCCAGCTGTTGATCGAAGGCTCCATCGTTGTCGCCATTTCGTTTGCGCACTCCTGCCAGGTAGGTTCTTAAACCCCTCTTTTCAAGGTTTCGGCTGGGTTACTTAGGATATGTATAATGTAGAAGTTATGGCCCGTAGTTCCGTTTTGCTCACAAACGGGGTTTTTATTTCCGCGGCTAGGGTTGTCGGTTTCGTTTCCCCAGTAGTTGCGCCCGCGTTTTTATCATCTTTGGTGGATAGCTTGTGCGGTTAGAGGGATTGGTTTTTTTCCCTTTTATAAGGCCTGCGTTTTCGTCTACCTCCTTTGTTTAGTTTATCCCTAGCAATAGAGGAAGACACGGTGCAGGCGGCCATTATGCCGCCTGCACCTGGTTATTCCTTGCTATGATAAGGGCCTTGAAACTTTGGATAGGGTTTTCACCGATTTATTCATGATAGATGGCCGGCTGTTCGTTTTCCTATTTTTTGAGCCCTAGTCTTTGCCTCCGCGCTGCGCATTTACCATTGTCGGCCACCGTGAAGCCCTAGGGCCGTGCCGCAGTTATTTTCGAAGTTTGGGGGTAGAATGAGTGATGGCGCTAATGGGGTTCCTCTGTGCGAAGACTTGCTTTGGTTTTCCGTGGTTTATAGTCGTAGCAATGTAAAGCCATGCCCGCGATAACATGAGTTTTACCGTAGAACCATGTTTGAGATCGGATTTTTTGTAGTCATGTGCCCTACTTTTGAAAATTATGATTTTGCACTGCATATCTTTTTTAAGTAACCTCCTGTGAAATCATGAATCTTGATAATAGGCCGTGGAATGAATAATGCTAGCAGTATTAGAAACTTGCTTGTTATATTGCAGAAATAATCTGAGTTTTGTGTTGATAGTTCAGATAGTAATGATATAGATTGGTTATGCATATATGTGTTGCTTTCTCACTTACACACTGATATAAGATAATAGCATAGCTCAACAGGTTGCATAACTAGTTCAAATCCTTCAATGAAAATAACCTATGTTTGATATCATTGTAGCCACATAGACAAATGGAGAAAGAATAAACTGCTTCTCAATATTTTCCAATTTGAATTGCTTAATATCATGATGTTTTACATTGCAGGAAGATTTCAAGATGTCCAGGAGACAGAAAAAGAAGGTCCCTGTGGTAGAGGAACAAACAGCAATAGAGGCTGATCTACCAACTGAATACATATATGAGGATACATAGTGTGTCACAGGGTTGGACCCTGAGTATAAGTGGGGAGACATACACAGAATGATTTCCCCTAGGGAAGTCCCAGATATGGGCCTGGAGGAGGAACATATCTACGTAAACATAGAGAAGTCTGCAATCATGAAGGTTGCCACCAGGCCCGAAATGTTTCCATGTGCTGAGTTGATGAGGTGGATCCTTCCACACACAAACCATTGTTCAATGCTGATATGCAATGTTGAAGTTCAGGGCTATGCTTCCTTTAGCCCTGGATATGTGGCCTTAGCCTACCACTTGCCTGAGCCTCAAGTTTTCTTGTCCAATGAGTGGTTGGACAATCTCAGGATGGATCTGATAGAGACCATGAGGAAAATGCTATTACCAGGGAAGCTCTATAGACATAGAGCTACTGAAGATTATGACACAGCCACCCTTAGACCCCCTTACAGATTCATAGCTCTCATGTTGAATAGGATCTTCGGGAGGGCCAATGGTAAATTATTCAAATTCGAATGGATACCCCTAATGTTCTATGTGGCCACTGAAGGGACCATTTTTAACTGGTCTGGCTTGGTATCCAGCAGCCTATCTTCTTGTATAGCTGCAGCAAAAGGAGCAGTACAACAGAAAAATATGAGTTTTACATGAGCTCGATCTTGATTGACTGTATAATATATCACCAACACTTCCCCGGGCTCAAATGTGTTTGGGACAGGAACAGAATGCCCGTATATGCAGCCTTTAAGCTACTGGGGGCTCATCAATACCATAGTCACTACCAAGAAATCTGTGAGCAGTTTATCATGCCTCTACACACTCTTGTCTTCCGAAAAGAATGTGACTGCATGTCTGAAGAAGCCATGCAGGTAATAGAAGAATATGGTGATTATTTCTTGACAGAGAACGGGATGTATCTTAGAATGTTTGGTGGGTCAAGGACACCTTATCTGCTGCCTAAGTATGCAACAGATTATGTAATTCATAAGGAGGCTGTTAGACAGATATTTATTGAGGGAGTTGGTCATTTCTTATTCTCAAAGAAGAAGGATGTCTATCCTCCCTTACCTTTTAAGTTAGGCAGCTGCAGTTTCGCTAATGTGAAACAGGCTCCAGAATTTATAGAGGAACTAGAGAAGTTCCATTTTGGGGAGATGACCTTCAGGAGAAATGACACCCATGAAAGAATGGCTGAGCATTGCAGAAAGCACAAGGTGTCTTATGAGTACACCCATCATTTCGACAATGATGAATCCGTGTTCAGAAGAGCCCCGAACATGACAGCACTCAATAAAAGGTTCAAACCAAAGCACTCCACCAAAGGTGGGAAAGGATCCGAACAAGAGAGGGCTGAGCAGGCTAAGGCTGAAGAAACAGCCCGAAGAATAAGAGAGGAGGCTCAGAGACTAGAAGAGGAGGCGGCGGAATGGCACCAGAAAGGAGAAGAGGAAAAGAGGAAAGCTGCCCAGGATGCAACTAAAAGAGCAAAGGAAACAACTAGAGAAGCAGAGGAAGCTGCTAAACAAGCAGCTGAGGAAGCCCAGAGAAAGCTGGATGAAGAGCTTCGAAGACAGGAAGCTGAAAAGATAGAATTGACACAACAGCAGACCCCTGAGTCACAAACAGAGCAAGGTCAGGGTGAGGAAAACCCTGAGATATAGACCTTACAAATGTCCACTACCATCATTCCTTTAACCCCTATGCTACAGCTAGTGCCCTTCGAGCAGAAAAAGGGGGAGGAAGTCCCTAATTTTAGCACAGTATACTATGACAGGGCT
Organism: Pseudotsuga menziesii; assembly: GCA_001517045.1. Lineage (NCBI taxonomy): Eukaryota > Viridiplantae > Streptophyta > Pinopsida > Pinales > Pinaceae > Pseudotsuga > Pseudotsuga menziesii. Next base: position 553,155 of record LPNX010824511.1, on the reverse strand, counting down.
ACCAAAAGGATTATGAGGAGAACTGAGCAAAGGATAGGGGCCGAAGAAATGACTAGTACCATGATAACTGATAAAGCCGTAATGGTCGGGACGGATAAAGATCCAAGGTTTGTCATAAGGGCTAGCAGGGCAGCAATAGACGCTACGGAGGATAATGCAGATCGAATGATGAAGGAGATAGATTCAACCAAGAAAACCTCCGTCCAGTTGAAGGACACCCTCAGGAAGGAAAGAGAAGATGGAAATAGGTTGAAAAGAAAATATGAGCATGTGCTTAAGGAAATGGAAGCCACGAAGGGCGAAATCCATGCCATTCGACAGGAAGTACAGGTGAAAGAAACGACACAAGAATCCCTAGGAAAATCCCAACAGGAGATTCAAGTTTTAAAGGATGAAAGGGAGCAGCTGAGGGTAAGGATAAAAGACCTGGTAGAGCAGCAAAAGATCATATATGAATCCAATACCTTGCATGTTAAGGAATTGGAGAAGCAGCTGGAAGCAGCAAAGGCACAGCAGGTAGATCTGCAGCCAGTTAAAGATCACATCTTGGCTCAGAAAGCTAAGGTGCTACACCTGCAGAATGCTCTAGAGGAGGAAAGATGTCAGGTTCTCCAGATGATGGCAGACTGGACGAAATTTTAGACACAGCTTCATATTTTGTGGACAGGTCACAAGACATACTTGAAGTAATGACTTCAAGGATAACCCGGATGGAGGATGACAAAGAAGTCCCAACTGAGCTAGTAGTCAAAGATAAAGAAGCTTTGGAACGGGACCATGACCTGATAGAATTTGTCGTCAACACTGCAGAATATTTTCAGAAGAATGTCAAGAAAACAAAGGGAGCATGCGCTGAATTATTTAGAAGAGCCCTGGTCGCCTACAATCGTTTTCAGGCAGAAGCTGGGCAGAGATTACACGAGTTCCCAACTCATGATGCATTTACAAAAATGTTTCTGAAAAGGAAACAAGATGAGGAAGCCAAAGTGCAATGCATCAGTGTTATTGATGAACACATCCTCAGAAATGAAATAGGCCACTCGGCCATTAGAGTACAGCTCTTGGAGGAACAGATACGGTTGAACACGGCCAGAATTGAGGCCATTCGGAAGCAAGCTGACAAATTCGAGCTGAGCATTCAGTTTCTGGAGCCTAGCTCATTTGAGAGTCTCGCTGCTGAAGCAGCAGCATGGAGAAAGTTCTTGGAAGACCAAGCGGCACCCCCCTCATGAGAAGGACCGGTCAAAATTTTGTATATTCAAATAATTTGTAAAAGGTTGTAGGAAATTGAAACGTTGGGGAGCCCAAAGGTCACTTTGGGAAACCCAACCAATTTTGCTTCTTGTATAAAACTAGGGAAGGTAGACTAGAAAAGGGCTTTTTCCCAGTGAGACTGGAGAACTTATTGTAAGAAGAACTACTTCATTTTGCAATAAAGAGTTTTGGTTTTCCTGTTGGAGAAAGAACTGTGAAGTGTTCCAAATGTTGTACCATGGACGGCGGAAAGATGAATTACTTTATTTTTCAGCTTATGTCTGTGAATCGTGAGATTGTTCTAACTTTATGACCTATGTCTGGTTGAATAATTTCTGATTTTATTTATGGAAATTTCACTTAGAGTAATGTATGTGTTTTTATATAACAATTGGCTATCTGGTTGTTAAAATATTTTCTCACTCATGTGTTGTAAACGTAAATAACAGCTATCTGTAATTTTATTTATCATACACGAAAGTAGTACATTACTCACTAGTAATCATTTTCTGGCTCCCCGGGGATAGATAGTTAGTCATCTCATTTCATAGTTGCATATGTGGTTTAGATGTTTGTGGATATAAGACGAGAGGTAAGAACCTGCACAGCACATTGTGTCGTTCCTTGCATCTTTATCACCCTGCATGGTTAAGATAGGCATATGCATTGCATATATTAAGTCAAAATACAAATTCCGGTGGACCGGGCCGCAACCGGTAAACCCTTGTTGTTACTTTGACCTACGGTAGCCGGACCGTAAACCGGACGGATTCCCTATACCAAACAGTCAGCGGGCTAGTTGGGAACGCTGATTGGGGAGAATCCCTTACTGTTGCCGCCTGCGAATTTCCAGGCCTCAACAGTTTTGGCGCTAGAAGGAGGGCCACCAGAAAGGCTGGCCATGGAACTTATTTTCCCGAGACTACCCTACCAGCAGATTTTTTTTAAATCTTTCAATCTAACCCAGGGTTGGAGTTCTTGTCCTATCCGTGAGACCCTGTTTTCCTAGTGTTACTGGTTTGCTTGTGCTCATGGCCGGTAATCAACCCAACCCCTTGCCAGCTTGGAGAGCTAGGTCGCCTCTAAACTTGAATCCTCCTTTACACAATTTGCCTCAAGCCTTTGACAAGATTTTACCTCAGTTTGACCCCGCGGACAACATTGCTGTCGATGATCACCTTCAAAGCTTCTACCTAGCACTAGAAGGGCTAAGGGATGGAGAGCACGAAGACATAGTGTGCAGGCTTTTTCCCCATACTCTAAAAGGATCAGCAGCTTCCTGGTATTTTGGACTACCTGTAAATTCCATTTCTGATTGGGATACTTTTGAAAGAATTTTTAGAAATAAATACACAATCCAGAAGACTCATGCCTCGTTGATGAAAGGGCTTGGCTTGTTGAGGAAACTAAGAATGAGAAGGTACGAAGTTTCACTCAAAGATTTTCACTGTACTTAAAATTTTTTTCTGTTGTGGACAGACCTTCAGATAGAGTCTTAAGTGAGTATTATACCTCAGCCCTAGGACCTGAGCTGGCTATGTTCACCAAGATGAAAGTCAAGCCTACATTGGTGGAAACTTATCAAGAGGCAGAAAGAGTAGAAGCGGAAAGTGAGAGTATAGAGGACTATCCAAACTCAGTTGAAGCGAAAACCGCTGTAAAAAGAAGCTCACTGCTGTTTAAACCTAAATAAGATCAACCACATGATTATCATGAGATGATGAAAATGCTTCAGAAGCTGTCCAACCGTCTTGTAGAATTGGAAAAAGAAAGGGACGTTCAGACAACCAATAAACCATACGTTCCAAATAAAGAAGATAATAATCAATGGCAGGTCCCACCACCAAGCGTGGCATCAATAAACATAACAGAAATAGGAGGAGATAATTTATGTACCTTTCATCAACAACCCCACTCGGAGAAGAGATGTCCTCAATGGATACATTCGATGACATGGGTGAGGAATAAATTGTTGGATCCAGAATTGACTAGGCACAGTGGTCAGGAAGAAAAGAGGAAACAGACCATAGAAAAGAAAGAAGATGATACTATGTTTTCATGGAATGGAGTTTCACTGTCTAACATGGAAGAAATTGCTCTCCAATCTCAGCATACACTTACAACCACAAAGAATGAGAACCTGGCCATTGAGAACAATGCAATAATGTCAAAGGTTCAGGATGTACAAGAGGAGATAAAGGGGTAGGAGGATATGAGGGCTAAAGATTACTCACCTAAAGATATTCATGGAAAACCGGAAACAGAGCTACCCATTAGACTTACCAAGCTGGTAGAAAATGACAAAGAAAGTATAGCTGGTAAGCTAAAGGAGGAGTTGCCCACAACAAACCAACCGGTAGAAGAAAAGATTGAGCTCATCAAGACAATGAAAACCAGCGCTCCACCTTTCCTTGTGACTCTGGAAATTCTAAATCATAATGTCCATAATTGTTTGGTAGATTCTGGATCATCCATGAATGTTATGCCTCTGATAGTTTGCAAAAACTCAATGGTTAGATAAAGCCTACTCTTTGGGATGTCACGCAACTTGACAAAACTAGTGTCAAGGTGGTAGGAGAAATGGAGAATGTGATGATTAAATTGTCTGCAAACAAAAGGATATGCCATTATATTGACATCATAGTAGCAGACATTCCTGATGGTTATGGGATGATTCTAAACAGAGATTGGACAGCGAGGCTAAATGGGTACCTTGCTTCGGATTGGTCTCATTTGTGGTTACCCCAGAAGGGCAGCCCAAACTTGATTAAGATTCTAAGAGAGCCTTTTATGAAAAACAATGTTACTGAGTTGGGGGAAGGAAATGAATCTGCTGAGTCTGTTTTGGGAAACTATCTTACTGAGCTTAAGCTTGAACACCATTCCTCAAAAGGGGCCAACCCTATGAGGGACACTCAGTCTGAGCTCCTTCAACTTCCTCAGGCTGAAAGAAATGATTGCAGAATTATAGATATGGGTTCCATCTCAATAACTGCACAGCTGGACCATGGTTAGACAATTCAGGTCTGAAATCCCGCTCATTCCTAGTTCTTTAAATGTGAAAAATTTTGGGATGGGCAAAATTTTTGAATTTTTGTTTTGTTGTTTTTCTTTTGTACATAAATAAATTGTTTTGTTTTCTTAATACTAGATTCTTTCTTGGGTTTAGTACTTTAATGCTTTCTTTATTATGCTGTTATTTTCTTGAGGTTTTGCTAGTTTTCTTTTGTTTTTGAATAAGAGGCAAACTTTTGGACGCAATGGAAACATCAGGAGTCTGTATTAACTAAAATCCTGAGCAAGAGAACTGTGTTTAAAGTGCAAATAATCTTCTGGCAGCTGTGTTCCTAACAGGAAGTGCACTCATTTGAAGTCTTACTTAATCCCTGTAAATAACTCAGAAGTAAAAAGGGTCTGAAGTAATATTTAGAGGCTCCATCCACTTCACATCTTAAACACCCAAGGGGGTGACAGCACTAGACCTGCAGGATGGAAACAGAGTGACACAGTTTATCACATATAAATGATCCCATACTATGAATTAAGAAAAGGGCCAAAAGCTCTAAAGATTCACTTCTTCCAAAGGAACAAAGCACAATCAGAGTGAAGCTCCAAAAAAGCATAAATCTCAAAGCATAAAGTAACAAATGGCCACAAGATCCTCTCCGTCCGTGAATTGAAATAAAAATATATCATTCACACAAAAGGACACTATGGGATAGAGGATCCTGAATTAAAAAAAATTCAGTAAGAAAGGCCCACAGGAGGACTCATATCGAAGAACTAAAGTTCAGAAAGCACAAAAGTGCAAAATGGCGTGGGAATGAGGAACAAAAGGATAATACTGTTCACTTTCTGTCAAAATCCTGTGGTGTCAAAGATGTAAACCCCAAAGGGCAGGTAAAATGAACTCCATTTATTTTGGCCTCCAAAGAGTTATTCAGAATTGAAACACTACTGGTGTTACCCTTTCCCGAAAAGAGAGGCTTCTTATAATGAATGAGATGCATAATCAGATTGGCTTAGGAATGCATATGTCTAGAAGATTCTAGTTTTAATTCATGCAGTTTAAAGCTTAGGGAGAAAGTTAATTCAGAGATCTGGGGTTCACCAGGTAGTCGCCAGTTGTTGCAGCTGCAACATTTTTCCCAAATTTCTAAAAAAAATTGGACCCTCCTTTACTTTGGATTAGTTCAGTCCTTTTCTTGGTTTCATCCTGTTGAGTTTAACTTATGGATTTTGAAGCGTCTTCATGGGATTTGAGTGCTTTCAATTGACTGGTTTCTCATCGTTTTCATGCCTTAATTTTCATCGTGGTTGAGCCCCTTGCTGTTTTTGCAAAACTCTTGCAAAGCTTTCGTTTTAAAGTTTTTTTGTAGCGGGAGTTAGTTGGTTGACAAGCCCGCCGTTGCGGGTGTGTTTCGGATCCTCCAAACCTGTGGTCGAGACGCCGTTGCGGGTATCCTTCAATTCTTAATTCTCATGCCCGGGCCGCAGTTGCGGGTGCTGTTCAAATCTCGGTTTAGTATTGTTGACCCGCTATTGCGGATGATTTCCGGAACTTGGTGATTTTGTTCCACCCCACCGTTGCAGGCCTTCTTCGGATCTCAGCTTTTGTTTCGCGCCGACCGTGCGAAGGTTGGTGGTTTTGTTTTGCCATGGCGGGGGAGGTCCCATATCTTTATGTTGCGGACGTGTTTGCATTCCGCGTCGGAGGGGGGTAAGAACTTCCGTCTCCACCGTTGCGGATCAATGGGAAGTCCGGAGATTTTGTATATCGCCGAACCATGCTATGTAGAGTTTCTTTTCTTCGTGCGGTGATGAAGTATGGATGATGGACCGACGTTGCGGGGGTCGCCAAACTCCTGGTCGCCCGACAAATGAATCCGCTGCCGCCCGACCACATTTTAATCATATGACTTATGTTGTGCGTTGCGGGTGATGGAGAGGTGAGTATGGTCCGCCGTTGCAGAGAGGAGTAGCTTTAGTCGCCCGCTGAGACTTTCCTGTCCGCCCCGACCGATTTGACTTCTCGCACGTGCGAGGGTTTTATATATGCGGGGAAGTATTTTGGTTTTTTTTTATTGTGGTTTTATCGTGTCCAAGCTATCAACACTGTCGAGCTCGCGAGTCGTGTGGTAGCATCGTACCGGTACTCGCGTCCAGCTGTTGATCGAAGGCTCCATCGTTGTCGCCATTTCGTTTGCGCACTCCTGTCAGGTAGGTTCTTAAACCCCTCTTTTCAAGGTTTCGGCCGGGTTACTTAGGATATGTATAATGTAGAAGTTACGGCCCGTAGTTCCGTTTTGCTCACAAACGGGGTTTTTATTTCCGTGGCTAGGGTTGTCGGTTTCGTTTCCCCAGTAGTTGCGCCCGTGTTTTTATCATCTTTGGTGGATAGCTTGTGCGGTTAGAGGGATTGGTTTTTTTCCCTTTTATAAGGCCCGCGTTTTCGTCTACCTCCTCTGTTTAGTTTATCCCTAGCAAGAGAGGAAGACACGGTGCAAGCGGCCGTTATGCCGCCTGCACCTGGTTATTTCTTGCTATGATAAGGGCCTTGAAACTTTGGATAGGGTTTTCACCGATTTATTCATGATAGATGGCCGGCTGTTCGTTTTCCTATTTTTCGAGCCCTAATCTTCGCCTCCGCGCTGCGCATTTACCATTGTCGGCCACCATGAATCCCTAGGGCCGTGCCGCAGTTATTTTCGAATTTTGGGGGTAGAATGAGTGATGGCGCTAATGGGGTTCCTCTGTGCGAAGACTTGCTTTGGTTTTCCGCGGTTTATAGTCGTAGCAATGTAAAGCCATGCCCGCGATAACATGAGTTTTACCGTAGAACCATGTTTTGAGATCGGATTTTTTGTAGTCATGTGCCCTACTTTTGAAAATTATGATTTTGCACTGCATATCTTTTTTAAGTAACCTCCTGTGAAATCATGAATCTTGATAATAGGTCGTGGAATGAATAATGCTAGCAGTATTAGAACCTTGCTTGTTATATTGCAGAAATAATCTGAGTTTTGTGCTGATAGTTCAGATAGTCATGATATAGATTGGTTATGCATATATGTGTTGCTTTCTCACTTACACACTGATATAAGATAATAGCATAGCTCAACAGGTTGCATAACTAGTTCAAATCCTTCAATGAAAAGAACCTATGTCTGATATCGTTGTAGCCACATAGACAAATGGAGAAAGAATAAACTGCTTCTCAATATTTTCCAATTTGAATTGCTTAATATCACGATGTTTTACATTGCAGGAAGATTTCAAGATGTCCAGGAGACAGAAAAAGAAGGCCCCTGTGGTAGAGGAACAAACAACAATAGAGGATGATCTACCAACTGAATACATATATGAGGATACACAGTGTGTCACAGGGTTGGACCCTGAGTATAAGTGGGGAGACATACATAGAATGATTTCCCGTAGGGAAGTCCCAGATATGGGCCTGGAGGAGGAACATATCTACGCAAACATAGAGAAGTCTGCAATCATGAAGGTTGCCACAAGGCCCGAAATGTTTCCATGTGCTGAGTTGATGAGGTGGATCCTTCCACACACAAACCATGGTTCAATGCTGATATGCAATGTTGAAGGTCAGGGCTATGCTTCCTTTAGCCCTGGATATGTGGCCTTAGCCTACCACTTTCCTGAGCCTCAAGTTTTCTTGTCCAATGAGTGGTTGGACAATATCAGGATGGATCTGATAGAGACCATGAGGAAAATGCTATTTGCAGGGAAGCTCTATAGACATAGAGCTACTGAAGATTATGACACAACCACCCTTAGACCCCCGTATAGATTCATAGCTCTCATGTTGAATAGGATCTTCGGGAGGGCCAATGGTAAATTATTCAAATTCGAATGGATACCCCTAATGTTCTATGTGGCCACTGAAGGGACCATTTTTAACTGGTCCGGCTTGGTGTCCAGCAGCCTATCTTCTTGTATAGCTGCAACAAAAGGAGGAGTACAACAGAAAAAATCCAAGTTTTACATGAGCTCGATCTTGATTGACTGTATAATATGTCACCAGCACTTCCCCGGGCTCAAATGTGTTTGGGACAGTAACAGAATGCCCGTATATGCAGCCTTTAAGCTACTGGGGGCTCATCAATACCATAGTCACTACCGAGAAATATGTGAGAAGTTTATCATGCCTCTACACACTCTTGTCTTCCGAAAAGAATGTGACTGCATGTCTGAAGAAACCATGCAGGTAATAGAAGAATATGGTGATTATTTCTTGACAGAGAACGGGATGTATCTTAGAATGTTTGGTGGGTCAAGGACACCTTATCTGCTGCCTAAGTATGCAACAGATTATGTAATTCATAAGGAGGCTGTTAGACAGATATTTATTGACGGAGTTGGTCATTTCTTATTCTCAAAGAAGAAGGCTGTCTATCCTCCCTTACCTTTTAAGTTAGGCAGCTGCAGTTTCACTAATGTGAAACAGGCTCCAGAATTTATAGAGGAACTAGAGAAGTTCCATTTTTGGGAGATGACCTTCAGGAGAAATGACACCCATGAAAGAATGGCTGAGCATTGCAGAAAGCACAAGGTGTCTTATGAGTACACCCATCATTTCGACAATGATGAATCCATGTTCAGAAGAGCCCCGAACATGACATCACTCAATAAAAGGTTCAAACCGAAGCACTCCACCAAAGGTGGGAAAGGATCCGAACAAGAGAGGGCTGAGCAGGCTAAGGCTGAAGAAACAGCCTGAAGAATAAGAGAGGAGGCTCAGAGACTAGAAGAGGAGGCGGTGGAATGGCGCCAGAAAGGAGAAGAGGAAAAGAGGAAAGCTGCCCAGGATGCAGCTGAAAGAGCAAAGGAAACAGCTAGAGAAGCAGAGGAAGCTGCTAAACAAGCAGCTGAGGAAGCCCAGAGAAAGCTGGATGAAGAGCTTCGAAGACAGGAAGCTGAAAAGACAGAATTGACACAACAGCAGACCCCTGAGTCACAAACAGAGCAAGGTCAGGGTGAGGAAAACCCTGAGATACAGACCTTACAAATGTCCACTACCATCATTCCTTTAACCCCTATGCTACAGCTAGTGCCCTTCGAGCAGAAAAAGGGGGAGGAAGTCCTTGATTTTAGCACAGTATACTATGACAGGGCTACCAAAAGGATTATGAGGAGAACTGAGCAAAGGATAGGGGCCGAAGGAATGACCAGTACCATGATAACTGATAAAGCCGTAATGGTCGGGATGGATAAAGATCCAAGGTTTTTCATAAGGGCTGGCAGGGCAGCAATAGACGCTACGGAGGATAATGTAGATCGAATGATGAAGGAGATATATTCAACCAAGAAAACCTCCGCCCAGCTGAAGGACACCCTCAGGAAGGAAAGAGAAGATGGAAATAGGTTGAAAACAAAATATGAGCATGTGCTTAAGGAAATGGAAGCCATGAAGGGCGAAATCCATGCCATTCGACAGGAAGTACAGGTGAAACAAATGACACAAGAAGCCCTAGGAAAAGCCCAACAGGAGATTCAAGTTTTAAAGGATGAAAGGGAGCAGCTGAGGGTAAGGATAGAAGACCTGGTAGAGAAGCAAAAGATCATATATGAATCCAATACCTTGCATGTTAAGGAATTGGAGAAGCAGCTGGAAGCAGCAAAGGCACAGCAGGTAGATCTGCAGCCAGTTAAAGATCACATCTTGGCTCAGAAAGCTAAGGTGCTGCACCTGCAGAATGCTCTAGAGGAGGAAAGATGTCAGGTTCTCCAGATCGATGGCAGACTGGATGACATTTTAGACACAGCTTCGTATTTTGTGGACAGGTCACAAGACATACTTGAAGTAATGACTTCAAGGAAAACCCGGATGGAGGATGACAAAGAATTCCTAGTTGAGCTAGTAGTCAAAGATAAACAAGCTTTGAAACGGGACCATGACCTGATAGAATTTGCCGTCAACACTGCAGAAGATTTTCAGAAGAATGTCAAGAAAACAAAGGGAGCATGCGCCGAATTCTTTAGAAGAGCCCTGGTCGCCTACAATCGTTGTCAGGCAGAAGCTGGGCAGAGATTACAGGAGTTCCCAAATCACGGTGCATTTACAGAAATGTTGCTGAAAAGGAAACAAGATGAGGAAGCCAAAGTGCAATGCATCAGTGCTATTGATGAACAAATCCTCAAAAATGAAATAGGCCACTCGGCCATTAGCGTACAGCTCTTGGAGGAACAGATATGGTTGAACACGGCCAGAATTGAGGCCATTCGGAAGCAAGCTAACAAATTCGAGCTGAGCATTCAGTTTCTGGAGCCTAGCTCGTTTGAGAGTCTCGCTGCTGAAGCAGCAGCATGGAGAAAGTTCTTGGAAGACCAAGCGGCACCCCCCTCATGAGAAGGACCGGTCAAACTTTTGTATATTCAAATAATTTGTAAAAGGTTGTAGGAAATTGAAACGTTGGGGAGCCCAAAGGTCACTTTGGGCAACCCATCCAATTTTGCTTCTTGTATAAAACTAGGGAAGGTAGACTAGAAAAGGGCTTTTTCCCAGTGAGACTGGAGAACTTATTGTAAGAAGAACTACTTCATTTTGCAATAAAGAGTTTTGGTTTGCCTGTTGGAGAAAGAACTGTGAAGTGTTCCAAATGCTGTACCATGGACGGCGGAAAGATGAATTACTTTATTTTTCAGCTTATGTCTGTGAATCGTGAGATTGTTCTAACTTTATGACCTATGTCTGGTTGAATAATTTCTGATTTTATTTATGGAAATTTCACTTAGAGTAATGTATGTGTTTTTATATAACAATTGGCTATCTGGTTGTTAAAATATTTTCTCACTCATGTGTTGTAAATGTAAATAACAGCTATCTGTAATTTTGTTTATCATACACGAAAGTAGTACATTACTCACTAGTAATCATTTTCTGGCTCCCCGGGGATAGATAGTTAGTCATCTCATTTCATAGTTGCATATGTGGTTTAGATGTTTGTGGATATAAGACGAGAGGTAAGAACCTGCGCAGCACATTGTGTCATTCCTTGCATCTTTATCACCCTGCATGGTTAAGATGGGCATATGCATTGCATATATTAAGTCAAAATACAAATTCCGGTGGACCGGGCCGCAACCGGTAAACCCTTGTTGTTACTTTGACCTACGGTAGCCGGACCGTAAACCGGACGGATTCCCTATACCAAATAGTCAGCGGGCTAGTTGGGAACGCTGATTGCGGAGAATCCCTTACTGTTGCCGCCTGCGAATTTCCAGGCCTCAACACAACCTTACCACTATACCACAGGTACTTCTTATGATTAATAGTAAGGAAGATATTTATAAAATTAAATAATATTGTATTTGGTGAAAATAAAGGAAATGTTGATCAAGAGGATTTGATCCCATGACCTACCTCTAAGCACATCAATGTGTTACCAATGGAATACACCCTAAATTACTTGTTAGTTGCTTATAATAATTTACAGTTATATCTTTAAATTTAATTAAAGATATTAAATTTATAGTCCAGCCACTTATAGTCGAGCCATTTGAGAACAAAAAGAGGAGGACGTATAATGAATTTGTAAAATCTCCTTAACATGAATACTTATTAACATGAAATGACTTAAAAGTATTCATGTTAATATTTTGATTTTATTTCTAAAAAACAAAAACAAATTAATTTAATGATATTACTAAACATTTACAACTATATTATATTATTTAAAATGCATTTACTGTATTTACATTCTTTCAAATGAAGACCATTTAAATGCATGCGCATCTCATGTGTAATACGAATGACCATTTAAATGCATGCAGATTTCAAACAAAGTCTAAAACCTATCACATAAGCAAAATATTATCTCAATCTTGAGATCACATATTCACTTAATCTTCAATATAATCATCATACAAAACAAAATATGAATCTCTTCAACAAACGTTCCTAAATAAAAACAATTAAATCCTGTTCATCAAAATATTCCTTATATACTCTAGACTAAAAAGTCACTGTTTAAATCTCACGTTTGAGCAAAGACTGCTTCAATACAAAACTTCAGCAAGTGCTTTCTACGATTGGGGAAACCCTTGAATCTGAACGCACTCATTCTAATGGAAAGTATTATTGGCTGGTAGGGGAAACCCTTGAATCTGAATGCTTGGGCATATTCTTCATTCTAATGGAAAGTATTATTGGGTGGTAGGGGAAACCCTTGAATCTGAACGCTTGGGCGTATTCACGGTTGAAAAGTATTCATGTTAGTATTTTGATTTTATTTCTAAAAAACAAAAACAAATTAATTTAATGATATTACTAAACATTTACAATTATATTATATTATTTAAAATGCATTAACTATATTTACATTCTTTCAAATGCAGACCATTTAAATGCATGCGCATCTCATGTGTACTACGAATTACCATTTAAATGCATGCACATTTCAAACAAAGTCTAAAACCTATCACATAACCAAAATATTATCTCAATCTTGAGATCACATAATCACTTAATCTTCAATATAATCATCATACAAAACAAAATACGAATCTCTTCAACAAACGTTCATAAATAAAAACAATTAAATCCTGTTCATCAAAATATTCCTTATATACTCTAGACTAAAAAGTCACTGTTTAAATCTCACGTTTGAGAAAAGACTGCTTCAATACAAAACTTTAGCAAGTGCTTTCTACGCTTGGGGAAACCCTTGAATATGAATGCACTCATTCTAATGGAAAGTATTATTGGCTGGTAGGGGAAACCATTGAATCTGAACGCTTGGGCGTATTCACGGTTGAAGAGAAGCGTTGGCAATTAGTAGGAATGCCGCAAGGATCCGAACTGAAACAATGCCGGCCGCGTTGGGAATTAGCTAGATGTGATCATGATGGACGAATCATGTTAGCGGGCACCTACTCTCAACGCCAGGGCCATGCTACACGCCCTAAGAGGAGACGCAAGAGAGATTTTTGTGCTGTTCGTATGTTCAAGTTAAAAGCAGATAGGAATGGATATGAATGGTCTGAATTGCATCTCAATTTGCCAAAGGGGATTGATATCTTCAAGGCGTTGCGCTTTCCTCATGTGTATTAATTTATTAATATTGAAATTAATATATTAAAATTTGATGATATATTAAAATTTAGATTTTAATTTTAATATATATTAAAATATATTACTAATATTTCAAATGACAAATGCACATATACAGATGGTATCAGAGAACGCAGATTGGAGAAAGTGAACACATACAGAAAGCGAGATCCCTGTGGCTCGACTATGCGCTACTAAAATTAAAATAATATGAAAATAAGTGGCTCGATTGTTTGTATTTATTTGTTTTTCTGTAAATTGGCATGAATTTGATATTAAACACAGTATATCCAGCATATAGTGTGTTATTATGCAATTCCAGACGCAGGAAGTGATGTCTATGTTTTGATTCATTTACAGTTTATGCAAGATCCATCTTACAATATGCAGATTCGGCTTACATTCTGGTGTTTGCAGTGGATGTAATAGCGAGTTTAATCGCATAGGTTTCAAATGACAAATGCATAGACACAGATGGTATCAGAGAACGCAGATTGGAGAAAGTGAACACATACAGAAAGCGAGATTCCTGTGGACTATGCGCTACTAAAATTAAAATATCTGAATTGATTACTCACTATGTGCATTTGTCATTCTGAATTGATTACTGCAAAAAGAATATCTGAATTCATTACTTGCAAAAAGAATATCTGAATTCATTTACAGTTTATGCAAGATCCGGCTTACAATATGCAAATCCGGCTTACATTCTGGTGTTTGCAGTGGATGTAATAGCGAGTTTAATCACATAGGTTTCAAATGACAAATGCGCTACTACAATTAAAATATCTGAATTGATTACTTCCAAAAAGAATGCCCATTTAGATTTCTGCGTTCTTACCTGGGTTTATTGTTGCTGTCGTAGTGGTTGTTGCTGTTTGATGTCGCAGTGGTTGTTGCTGTTGCGGTTGTTGCTGTTGCTGGATCAAGGTATAGCTATGATGTAGTTTGTGATACTTCTTGCTATTTATATAATTGTTGTTTTTTTTCTTCTAATTTTCTATTTTTTTAGCCGACATAACATTATGTAACGTTACTTATAAATGTTTTTTTCTATTTTTTTTATAGCCCATATAACATTATGTTTTTTATAGCCAACATAACATTATGTAATGTTACGTAACGCTACAACGTTACGTAACGTTACAAGATCTACCCCATACTGGGCTGTAGAGCGCCTCTCGGCGCAATAAACCAAGTATCATAATTTCTTTCAGACAACACATGAATTTTTGGCTGCACTACATTATTGTTAGTAGCCATCTCAAATTAAATTCCAAAAAAAATGAGCAAGAAAACTCAACCATGCTCTGATACCACTGTGAGGAAGGCAGGGGAGTGTCACTCTTTGCTTCAACAGCACTTTAAACTTCACTTACAGCTCAAATCAACACTTACAACATTGTAACAGTTGGTTGTTACAGCTGAAAACACTCTACAAATGGTGTTGCAACTAGCTGTTCTAGCTAACAGAGCTCACAAAACTCAAATCAACACCTACATGATTGTTGTAGCTGGCTGTTATAGCTGACAGTCATCTACAACACAGTTATAGTAGCTAAATTTTTAACAACTTTCAGATAACCCCTGTGTTCATAGACTTAACACAAGTATTCTACTGAATCAATAAATCACATTAACATAAAATAAACTATGATTTCTCCAACTGCTAACATCAAAAATAAAACTGAGCTTACTAACTTAACAATAAAGTAAAAGACAAAAATTACACAGTAAAATTCAGAGTTTCAACTCTGTATCAGTTTCTCTATTACACTATGTATTGTCTCTTTAATCACAATTACAACGCAAGTATTTATATTGTTTCTATCTAAGTTGGTCATTAACTTGTCATTGACCTTTTGTTATACAAAAACCGAATTCATAATTTATGATTTACAGTTTGACCAAAATAAAAAACTATGCTGCCTCCTCACAAGATTAAATTCGCTTTGTTGGCATATCAAAATGGATTTTCATGATTTAAAATTATATGTCTGTCAACCGGTGAGGCGGTGTGACGGTGCTACGACTCTGCAATGTTGTGCCAACCAATCTCTAGAGTATTAACCGCTCCAATAGCCTTGTGTTTATAGATATATTTACAGACATGTTGAATATGAAATGAAACCATATCATGGATTTATATTTCAATGCACTTGGTAGAATCAGAGATTCAGTTTGTTCTATGTGAAAAGATTAAGGTAGAATCTGATCTTCTCAACAACTTTGCTATGAACATGAAGGTGACCTCAGTAAATGAAAGACTATACGTCATTGGCAACATGGATTCTGGATATATTTTTATGAGCTAATTGTTCAGATTTACCTACATTAAAAATAAGGATAAAAAGTTTAATAAATAAATTATAATTGTGATTGGTGAATTGAATTTTAAATTCTAAATCTAATTAATACCACAATTAAAATGGATGCCTTTATTTCGCTTTTATTGTGTGTCTTTATTGAATGTGAATATTTTTCTTCTTCTTTCCAATAATTTAATATGGAAAATCATTTATATGTGTTTATTTAATAAGTTAATATGTGTTTATTTATCTTTTAACAAGTCTTAGTTGAGGGTGAATTTTTATTTATTTTTGAAATCATTTTTTTTTCAGAAAGAAAAAAGCCTGTCCTTGTTATTCATTGAATCAAAGGGCATCTTCCATAGCAAGTCCGAGAAATGGGATACATTCAAAGAGGACACAGTACAAGATGTAAAGCCATACCATCTAAAAGATACACAACTCGATGAGTGCCGAGGGGGAGAGTCTAAAGCCATCTATGATGAAAAAATATACCCATCAGTAATAACTGTCATGTCCATCCATATCTACCATGTACATGAAGAGCATATGAGCAACAAACTAAAGGAGCCGGCTCACTACAAGAAGATAAGGTGTAAAAAAGAAAGGGCACAAAGTCCCGCATCAACTCAAAAGAGTTTAATATTACCATGGGAGGTCAAATGACCCTCAAAAAATTCATGGTATGTGCCAATACCCGGAGCCAAAGAGAGAGCAGCTTTAGAGAGATAGTCAGCTTGCTGATTATGTTCACGGTAGATATGGTCAAATGACAGAGCTAGGAAATGTGTGCACAACTTCCTAGTTTCCCTACACCAATATAGTAGCTCAGGTGGAGATAGGGAAGACTTGCCCTTTGCCCAGTTAATGACAACTGAGGAGTCCCCTAGCACCTAGACTAGGGGAATGCACATCATATGGGTGGAAAGCAGAAGGGCCCAAAGCCCAACCAGTTCTGCTTTTGTATTAGTGCATTGACTGACCCCCACAGCAAACTCAAAGGAATGTGTTTCATTTAGGTGCAGGCTGTACCCAATGCCACCACTTTTAGCCGAAGCTCAAAAAAACCACATGGATATATAAGACTTGGACCATGGCCCAATATTCTGGGTCTTTTCCTCTTTTCTGAAGGTGGGTAGTACATTTGAGAGAAGTGATTCACCTACTGAATCAAGCCCAACACTGACAGCTTATATCCCTCAAAGATAGATTTATTTCTAGCATTCCACAGAACCCACATTGTAAAGAAGGGAAGTTAGCGACAGATATTATACTTCGAGAAGTGATCAGTCCACTTCCCTAGGAGATCCACAAGAGACACAGATTGAAAAGTAGGTTCCACGTGATACTATTCACCCAGTATCGAGAGCAGGTTCAGCTAAACCAGGCAGAAGCCGAAGAGGTGTTGTGTGCAATCCTGATTTGCTAAGCAGAGAGCACAAACTGAGAGTCCGATCCATCCCCTCCTCTGAAGGTTATCCCAAGTAAGTATTTTATTTGGTAAAGCTAGCCAAACAAAACAACTGATATTTTTTGGCAGTGTACCGTTCCAAATAATATCTAAGAGTCTGCTGCCAAGAGGGAGGCATGATGATGAAACAATGGAATCATACACTGCCCTAGCCATAACAATACCATTATGTGGGTTTAGAGACCAGACTAGAGAGTCCATTCCCAAAACCAAACAAAGGCCACTCCTATCCATACTAATAGTAAAATTCTCCCATGCAATTTTCCATTCACCACCGATACCCAAATCAGCAGCAGAGTACCAGTAGTCATGAGGGCCCGGTAGAGTGTTGTGGGCACTGGCAAGGGAGGAAATATCTAAGTCAGCAAGGAAATCGAGATGATCCAAGGGGAGAGACAGAGACTTGTCAACAACCACAATTGGGTCAATGCCCAGACAGATGCTGTGGCCATCACCCACATTCCATGCAAGTCTACGGCCCAATACAGGAAGAGTTTACAGAAAACACCTCCAAAAAATAGAGCCACCGCGAGAACAAAAGTTTTTTCCACGTAGCCAATCCACCACAGATATCTGCTTCAGATATTTGTGGCTGAGAACTTGATGCCATATACCTTCATGCTGAAGGGCTCGCCAAAAGTTTTTCAATCTTAAAGCAATACAGAACCAAGACAGATTCTTAATGCCCCAGCCCCCATACTTTATTGACCATGAGAGCTGTTGCTAGTTTGCTAGATGGTATTTGTGCTTATTGCTAGCCGAGCCCCAAAGGAAAGCAAAAATAGGACTCCTGAGCTTGTTGATGATAGAGACAGGTATGGAGGCAAGTCCCAACCATTACACAGGGATGCTAGTAAATACAGCTTGTACTAGGGCCAAACGGCCTCCAAGAGAGAGCAACCTATGTGACCAATGAAGAATTCTACTTTCAAATTTTTGAATGAGCCAAAGCCAGTCATTACTCTTATATCCCAAAGGCTTGAGATGATAACCCAAGTACTTGAAACCAATGGTGATGGGGTCCATTTTATATGGCATAAATCGAGCAATGTCCACACCCACATCAACATCTAGGTTGTTAAAGAGAAAGCTAGATTTTTCCAAGCTAATGCACATGCCAGATGCATTGTAGAAGGTGCTTAGAATGACATCGAAGGCCATCCACTCAGATAGTGTATCGGAGCCCAAAAGTATAACATCATCAACAAAGAGAAGGTTTGTTAGGGCAAGTAAAGGGGAAATCTTGATGCCCCTTATAAGGCCATGAGACCTAGCATCCGCAATCAAGAGGCTAAGTCCTTCTATGACAAGTATGAAGAGCAAGGGCGAGAGGGAACATCCTTGTCTGATGCCTCGCGAGGCTTTAAAGAATTTTGAGGGTGTGCCATTGACTAGAACAACGAAATTTGCAGAAGAGATACATGCCATAATCCAGTTAACCCCAAGAAGAGGAATGCCAATCTGGATAAGGATGAGTCTGATGTATGACCAGTTTACCCTATCAAATTATTTTACCAAGTGCAGCTTTAAGATGAGGGCACACATATTCCTAGTTTTCACAGTGTGAAGGGTCTCCTGAATAATGCCAATGGGCTCAACAATCTCCTTGCCTTTAAGAAAACCATAATGAGAAATCCTGTATATTCATATTCATGAATAAATTAATAAATTTCATAAGTAATCATAATTATCATCACTTAAGCAAGTTAATAAGTTTAATACATTTATTGTAATTGTTAAGTTTGAATGATTGATTGGATTTTAAATTACCACTAAATTGACAAAATTTCTTTTTTTATTTATTTTCTTTTGTATGTCAATAAAGTATGTGATAGTTATATTTTTTTTAATAATTTATATAATAAAAAAATCTAGTATATTATTGAGATTAGATTAAATATAATAAAAATATTTTAATTATGAAAGTTCATTGATGGATCAATATTGATAGTTGTGTTTTAAAATCATTTATATAATAAACCATGTGTATCTTTATTAAAATTAAATTTAAATTTAATAAAATTATTATAATTATAAAACTTGATTCATGAATTAAATTTCAAATTCCAAGCCTAATTGCTAGGACACGAAAATGCATATGTTTAGTTGACTTTCTTTTTTTGTCCATGTGAGTGGATGTAAGGGGTGAGGATAATTCGTGACTGATTAGAGTATGTCTTTTTTTTTTTGTCTTCGTTTTTTGCAATAATTTATTAGTGGGGGAACAACACAGATATTGCTATGTATCTTAGTTGTGTTATGACTTAAAATTAGATAATTATATAATTATAATTACCCAACCTAATACATCACAATTTTTTATCAATTTTTTTATAATAAACACATATATTCATATAAACTTTAAGTTTATTGATAAAACACTAATGCATCATAAATTTAATACATAGTAAATTTTGAAATAAAGTTTCATACAAAACTATATATTTTATATATTGAAAATATGTGAGTAGACACATCAACTTATAAGTTATTAATAATTTTTTTTATTAAAACCACATTTAAAGATATTGAAACTTTGTTTAAAATATTTAAGAAACACATAAGATTTATTGAAAAATATGTAGGAAGGCATATTGCAAAATTGATTATGCGAATTAATTAATTGAATAATTTATTTTTTATTAAATATTTATAAAATTAAAAATTAATTATTTAATTTGTTTTTTTAAGCAATGATGTTTTTTTTGAAAGAAATCATAGTTATGAATGTGTATTGAAATCATTTTTCGTTTTATTTGATTTAAAAAATAGAAGGAATGATTTTGCTTTAGAATTTAATTTTTATATTAAAAAAGATTTAAGATAAGTATTTTTAAATAACTATAATTGTGACGAGTTAAAATATTAAGAAGGTTAGTTTTGTAACAAATATTTTGAAATTCGAATTTAATGTGGCACGCTCATATTAAACTTTAATAAAATGATATTAATTTTCAACCTTCCTAATGCCACAAAGATCAATTTTTTTTTCATCCCATTAGAACATTTTAAGAACCATTCAAGGCCATGTTTCACTATGAAGCTAGCTTAATTTTAACAATGTTGATTTAAAAAAAAGGAAACTTTT
Organism: Pseudotsuga menziesii; assembly: GCA_001517045.1. Classification (NCBI taxonomy): domain Eukaryota; kingdom Viridiplantae; phylum Streptophyta; class Pinopsida; order Pinales; family Pinaceae; genus Pseudotsuga; species Pseudotsuga menziesii. Next base: position 532,960 of record LPNX010824511.1, on the reverse strand, counting down.
GGTATTATAGATTAGAGTTGATAACCTTGTTATAATATATTAATTTTCTCTTTTTTCTTTAATTAATTATTGCACCACAACTTCTCCTTTATTAAATACATCCATTTAATATTTTTTCTTTAATTTTGATAAATTTAATTAATTATATATATGTACATATATATATATGGGGTCATGCACGAAGATGGTTCCACTTTTTAGTGCCATTCTATAAATCCAAAATGCAAGTCCGAAAACGAAATCTATAACGTGTATGCCTTATAGATGGTTTGGTTCGAAAAACCTGAGCCTAAAACCGAAGAAAAAGCTGCTTACACTATATTGCAAGTGCGATATATCACACGTGCATTTTGTAAGAGTTACAAATCGTAAGTATGATATATTGCATGTGTGATATATCACAAGTGCGATTTGTAAAACTAAAAAGAAAAAACATAGGCCTGCGACTTTTATTTGTTTATTTTGCATTGCAGGTTGCGAAGAACGGAAGGGAGATATATCAAGAAGGATTTTTATCTATCATACAATTTGGAGGGCGCATTTTAAGGGAGGAGATCAACAAGGTTGAATGCAATGGAAGGTAAGAATTGCTTTGATTTTTTTGGTTTTAGATTAGGTAATAATTGCTTTGATTTTTGGTTTTGAATTGTTGAATATTTTAACTTCAAAGAATATTCTAAATGTATTTTACTGATGTAACCCAAGGGAGATGTTATTATTCCTCCAGCAGGGTGTTACTGTTGTATTTGGTCATCATAGAGTCATGAGGTAAAGCCTCAATTGTGTGTTGAGTCTTTAGCACCCTAATAAATGTAACATAATATTGTATTAAGTCTTCCTAAATGAAGTCGGCCTATGTAGTTAAGTTGGGGACAACTTTTTAGGTTAAATGTCAAGTGACGAAATCAGTATAAATAGAGGAAATGTGTTCCTCATTTAAACACACACTCACTTGTGCAAAGCGCATAGGAGAGGAAGAAATATATATATGTTGGAGGAAGGCGCACCTATCTGGGGTCTTGTATTTTACTTTTTATACATCTTATACTTAGGAAATTTTGCTGGGTTTTCTTCCCCATGAGGGTTTCCCATGATAAATATTTATGTTCTTTGTGTGGTTGCACTTGTCTATCTTTCAGTGATGTTTTGATTATGGTTATGTTGTTATTATACTAAATGTCATAATATATGATATAATCATTAAAAACTTAACATGCTATCAGAGCCACCCTTAAAGAAGTATTTTTATAGCCGAAACAATGCTACAACCACAGCTATTGAAGATTAGGGTTTCAAGCTTGAAAACCCTAAAAGTATAAAACTAGTAATTTTGGTACATTTGCTATATCTTGAGATTGGAGAAGGCTCAGGAACCAAAAATTTTATAGGACGAAGACACATTCTTTATGAAAACTTTGTAAATGTTTCATCCTCGTTTTCGCTATATTCTAAGATATATCATTCCTCCAAATCAGGGTTCCAGCCTCTCCCACGATTCATCCTTAAAAAGGTGACCTAGGGAGAATTACTATATCTCATGATAAGAAGGTTCAAATGAAATTTATCAAGATGTTCTAGATAGGGCAGGCATTGTACTTTTTATGGTAAAACTTTTAGAACTAGAAGGTGAAACAATGACATGTGGAAGTTTGTACAATTTTTCTATGTTGAATAGTCCTAAAAAAGTCACCTTGGGAAAACACACATAAGTCCCAATTGGTGAAACCAATTCTGCTTTAACCTACAGTGATGGAAATAGGACAAACAAGGCTACCTCGTTGCGAAGTTTTAGACATAGAGGATCAATACTTTCAGAGATATCACAGAAACAATATCAGGAAATTATGTAGAAGATATTGAAGAAAACTAGGGCATCATATATTTTGCAGTTCTAATCATAGTTTTGGGAAAATGAGTATCCTACTCAGCTCTCCTTGAGGAGGTGCATATTTCTATCCAATCAGATATGAAATATACCTAATTTGAAAAATTAGGGTTTCTCTATCAAACCCTAGGTCCACCAAAAGTAGCATTCCAGAAAACCTTTCAAGCAAGCATGAGATTGAAGCAATCTCATTGGTCAAAGAAGTTGTAGATCCAGAAGGATATGAAGACAAACAAATAAAGATAAGTATTTGAATTGTGTCTCCTGTATATGCTATGTATTACACATTATAGAATGTTTGCATTAAATGACAATGTACTATTAAAATGCATATTATGGGTAAGTAGCCCATGGTTCTATATAACACTCCATTGCTACTTATCTAGAATGAAAACTCTTTGGTGACATATTGGATTAAGTGCACAATCTCAATGATGTCATGGTAGCGATGGAAGGCATCTAGAAAGTTTTCGTAAGATATGGATGAATGTTGTATTGGCTATACAGTTGCATGATGCATAAGAATTTTTTGTTATGCATATGTCCTATGAAATGGCTCTAACCATGCAATTGGTGCATTTTACTTGTAGGAAGGGTCATGTATAACCTACTACAAGAAAAGGAGGATGAGACTTGTTCTGAAGAACAAGTGATGACAATTCAATATTTACTCCAATAAACATGAACTTGAAGCTCCCAGGGTTAGGGACACCGTGACAGAAGAAAGAGGTTCAGAGAGCGGTATATCCGCCTCGAGAGATGAAGACCATATTGGGCATGAGAGATATTCCAAGATGAAGACAAGTATGATGGGACTTCCAAACCAAATTAAGAGGCCTCAGACACACTCTAGTTTTGTGACATAGTTGGGTGACATTATTGATGCAAACCCTTCCAGCTATGGAAGAAGCTATGATCAAAGACTAACAATTGATCATGGGGAATGATGTCTAGGATATGGTCCCGAGACCTAAAGAGAAGTCTGTAGTGTCTTCCATATGGATTTGCAAGAAAAAGTATACAAAGAAAGGTTCATGGTTTGTCTCAGAAAGAATATACTATGGCATGACATATTCTATTGACCAGACACACTTCTCTAGTGAAATAGAAGTATATATTGAGCAAAGAACCACATGTACAGAATATGCTTTATACGAAGATAAACATATCCAATAACTTGACAGATCACCTAGAGTGATGAATATCTTAACCTTTTCTACAAGGTTGAATATGGAAACCTATAGAAGACAACAAGGTCACAGATGGGTGCAAGAGTAACTTTTTGACAAAGTTCAAGATAAAGGGATCTTGGTATCCAATAATATGAGATGGATACATAGCAGTAGAAGATGCTACCTATCACTCCAGGACAGATTGCACAGGAAAGATGATTCTTCGCTTCAAGGGAAGTGACTATAGAATATCTATGAGTTCGACTTGATATGACATGATGGACAGATTCCTGATGGACCAAGACTTTACCAAGAGTAAAGTGGGTTCCAACCTTCAAGGTTGAATACAAAAGACTATGATATGTCGATGACCTGTCAGAATGAACTCATGATAGATGCAATGATGGAAGAATACCAAAATGATGTTTGGGATATAGTACCTCAACCAGAAAGCAAGAATGTGGTATCTTCCAAATGGATTTCAAAGATAAAATATGTTGTTGATGGAAGGAAAAATTTATGGCTAAAGGATTCTCTCAACAAGGGAATTGATTATGAAGAGACATTTTCTCCAGGAGAAAGAACACTTCCATCATAACTATCATGGAACTTGCTTCCATGATGAAGTGTGATCTACACCATATGGATGTAAAGACAACCTTCTTTAATGGTATGATTAAGGAAGAGGTTTACATCAAACAATGACAAGGATTTGAACTAAAAAATAGAGTGACTCATGTATGCAAGTTGAAAAAGGGATCTGTATGGACTAAAGAAATATCCTATATCTTGGTGTGAAGAATAGATAGCTTGTTGATGAGCGTGGGATTTACCAAGAGTAAATTTGATCCTTACCTTTAACTTCAGGTTATGAATGGTGAACCTGTCATACTATTGTTGTATGTGGATGATCTATTTCTAACTAGAAATGAGAAATATATCATAGATGAGGATAACTGAAGAATTCAAGATGAAAGATTTTGGATTGATGCATTATTTCCTTAGGCTGGAAGTGTGTAAGAGCTCAGAAGGAATATTTTTGAACCAAGGAAAGTATGTTGCAGAGATCTTAAGAAGATTTGATACATTGGATTGTAAAACCATGGCCACACCCATGGATACCAACATGAATCTGTTGTCTCATGAGACATCAGAATTAGTGGATATGAATCAGTACAGACACATTATTGAGTTGTTGATGTATCTGATGAACACAAGGTCATATTTTCTATGAACACCTTGATTTAGTGTCTAGTTAACCCTAGATGTGTTCACCTGATGGGTGTAAAGTATGATGAGGTACTTTAAAGGTACGATATACTTGGGAATTTACTATGGTAGAGATCATGACTACAAATTATATGGATATATGGATTCAGATTGGGAAGGAAGTACGGTAAATAGAAAGAGCACCTTAGGTGGATGTTATTGTCTGGGATCTGTCACGATCTCATGGTTTAGTCCAATGTTTCTCTCAGTACAACTAAAGCAGAGTACATGGAAACTTGCTCCTCTATTTGGGAAGCCATATGGATTTGAAAAGATGATGTCAGGACTATTTGACATGGAGTTGGATACTACAATGATTCTTTGTGACAACCATAGTTGCATAAAGATGAAAAAGAGTCATGTGGAATATGGTACCGAAGGGAGACATAAAACTCCTGTATGTGAGTATCGATGAGCAAGTTGTTTATGTGGTGACTAAGCTTCTGTGACAAGCTTGGTGTAGTTCGAAAAGACTTTCATTGTAAGGAGGAACAATGATGTTGATACTGAAGAATTTCCTTGCGAGGAACAATGATGTTGATACTAAATACTTTCCTCACAAGGAGGAAAAGTGATAATGATATAGATATTTCCTTGCAAGAAGGAACGATGAAGATATGGACCCTTCTCAGAAAGGAGAAACAAGTCGAATATGCAAACTCTCTTCAGAAAGGAAGAACAAGTCGAAGTAATGAACTTTCTTCAGAAAGGAAGAACATGTCGAAGATACAGACTCTCTTCAAAAAGGATGAACAAGTTGAAGATATGGACTTTCTTCATAAAAGAGAAACAAGTCGAAGATACGGACTATCCTTGAAAATGAAGAATATGTCGAGACTCTGAACCCTCCTTGGACAAAAGGGGAGCAATTTAATAATATGTATCCTCATGAAAAACAGGAAGTGATGATGAGACTAAAATCAATGATTGGATGACAGTGATGCTCCAACATGAAAGCGGCCAAGTGCGCTTAAAGATACTAACAAGGTCTGAAATTCACTTGTCGACAATAGTATCCTCTCTTGAGGATGACAAGTATAACACTATGTTCATGAGAGTGGTCCTTACTAGATAAGGATGGCCCTATAGATATTACTCTCATGTGGAGAGTACCCACATTCACTTCTGGACGATAGCATCCCCTCTTGAGGATGGCCATTAGAGGAAATTTCAACTCAAAATGGGCCTCCTAAAATGAACTCATAAAATAATAGTTAAAATAATAAAATAATATTTCTTAAATTTGGAGGAAGAAAAGAAAAAAACTACATTTTTGTTTGTATTTTTGATATATCTCCCTGTGTTTTTACTCAAATTTCGATTGGGAGAGCTCGTTGGATGTAGAATTAAATTCAGCATCCAACGAGTACCCACTCGGCATAATTTTGACGGACCCCACTACCCCAAAAACAAGAAATACCTGAAAAAATGGAATGATGATGTCATCATTCCATTT
>LPNX010824511.1:501185-524442 GCA_001517045.1 Pseudotsuga menziesii | reverse complement strand
AAGGGGGGGGGGTGGGGGGGTATTCAAACCTTGGGCCAATAGGAAAAATCCAAATGTCAATAAAATAACCCAAAAGAGTTGGAAACTACTTTCTTGTCTTATTCAACCAACCACTTAATTCTCCAAGGCGTAGTTGGGTAGTTATTGCCTTGGGGAAAGGGGAGTATGAGGATCTGTCAATTCTAGCAGGGATGTCAGAATTTCACCACACAATTTCCCAAGGGATATCTCTCATCCATTACGCTCATGTGGAGGAAGGGAGCCACATTCTTCACTCATAGAGGTAGTCACAGCTCACCCTCATGCATTGGAAGTGACCATTTTTTTCATGCAGGCAGGCAGTTGATTTCCTCGCATGGGATTTCCATTCGGGGAGAAATACATTTTTCACATTCACCTTTTTGTAGGTTCTGGATTTTTCCCATGTCTGGGAAGTCGATTGGGAAAAGCTCAATGGCTAGGCTCTTTGTCTGATGGATTTGCTATTGTTTATCCTCATTACCTGACTGAGGAAAACCATTTTTTTTTTGCACAATGAGTGGGAGAAGAGACCCACGATTTCTTGGGTGTTGTTGAGTATGTTTTGTCCATGTTAGGGGAAAAACATCCCTGGGAATCAAATTGTTATTAGGGGGTTGTTTTCACCCATATTAGCAATTCATTTTGTTGCCAAAACTGTTTTCCTTAACCCAGAATTGTGTATCTTGCTGTGTATGCATCTGTTCTTTGGTCTAAACTAAATTGGGAGTGGAAATGTGGTCTGACCTGGTTGAAAAACCTAGTGTGTGAAGGAACCTCACAGATAGATCTAGGGGGGCTGGTTTTCTTCTTTGCACACCCTGAATAGCGCTGGAAGGGAAGGCATAGCCTGAGGGATTGTGTAGCATAGAATGGGGTGCTTCCTTGTGTTTGGTGTGCAGATGTTCTAGAATCCAGGATAGATCTGGTGTAGGTGTCCATAGCTATTTGGTTGAGCTCCCTAGATTTGCAGTCAGCCTTTGCAGCTCCTTTGCAGCCTGATAAACCTAACTGTGTTGGCTTGACTAAATTTTGTGGTATCCTTGGGTATGTGTGAGCCTGCTAGTGTTCCTTATTCCTTGAAGGAATCATGCCTAGCTCTAGGGTGGCATTTCTACTGAGAGATTGATGAGCACACTAGCCTATGGTTGGGTGGAACATTGCAGAAACATAGCTGGCTGTGGGATGAGCTTCGCTTCCAAGATAAGTATCCTTGTTACATTTGATAATGAATTACAATGAACATGTGAATGAATGGAATGGATTTTCTTCCATTGTGTGTTAAATATTTATGAATCTATGCATGTTATTACTTCAATGCATTTCATTTTATTTTCATGGGGCTAGTTTTCCTTGATCGATAGCAGCATAGTCGCGTCCCCTCCACCAAGATGAGGGGTGGGGACGTGAAGTGTAGCTTGATAGATGAAATTTTGTTACTACCATCAAATATTTTACCTTGCACATATTGAGATTTATCTGCCATCACGAAAGAAATTGGAATGGATTATGAATCAATTCATGCATGCCCCGATGACCATGTTATATATTATAATCAGCGTGAATTTGCAACAAAATGTCTGAAATGTGATATAAGTAGATATTGAATGGATCAAGTAACAAAAAAGGTGCCTCACATGTTTCTCTGTTATATTCCTATCATTGCACATTTGCAATGACTATTCAGGTGGAAAAACATAGCACAATTTATGGATTACCATGCAAGGAACATAATTCAAGATGATGTTATATGAATTCCTGCATATGGTTCTGCAATTAGAGATATGGGGGAAAAGTGGCCTCACTTTAAAGAAGAACCCCATAATATTAGGATTTCTTTGGCAGCAGATGGTGTTAATCCATTTGCAGAGATGAGATCCATTTACACGGTGTGGCCTATTTTTGTTATGAACAATAACATTCCTCCATGGTTGTCAATAAAGAGGGAGCACATAATTTTGTCGATGATATTCCAGTTATATTGTGTCTACAGCTGTTTATTTTTAATGTAGATATGGCATCTCATTTGCCATATTTTGTTTCCTAATGTCCTATATATATTTTTATTTTTCTCTTGTGCATGGTTTATATATCTTAATGGTTCTCATAATTATAGATTCTATATGTTCAAATCAATCAGGTAAGTACCAAGTTAAAGATATGAATGTATATATCGAACCTATTATAGACGAGTAGCACTAAAGTTATGGAATGGCATAAGTATGTATGACGTATCTAGACCAATAGGACAAAGGAAATTTCAATTCCATGCAATTATTATATGGACAATACACAATGCCCCAGGGTTAACCCATTTTTGTGGTTTGTATTTTTAAGTTCCATTGTAATTGAATTTAATTTTATGAACTAGTTAATATAGTAATATGCACATATGTTTTTATAAATATTCCATTCATTTTATATATAATTATAATTGACATATATATTCCATATCTATACAAAGGTCTTCAGACAAATGGAAAATTTGCATGTCCAGTTTGTGGTCCTAAGATCAAATCTTGTCGCTCAAAAAGATTAAGAAAGGAGGTGTTTGATGAGTATAGGAACTTCCTCCCTAAGAATCATAGGTATTGAACAACAAAAAAAAAATCTATTCAATGGGAAGCAAGAGACGGGATTAAAACCACATAGAATGACACCTCACCTATGGAAGTTTCAATATAATAGAAATAGTTGAGATGGTACATATGGATCATTGTATATGAATTGTTATGTATTTTTTTTATTGTGTGTTGTTTACTATAGAAGCCATTGATTTATGTATTTTATTTATAAAATACGATTCAAGATGTTCATTGTGATCATGAAGGCATTAATGGGATTCCATGAGGAAATAACTATTATCCTAAACAATTCAGCGGTTTTCCTACAATGAGAACATACAAATTACTCATCTCTTTGATATAATGCATATAAAAAAGAATGTGACTAAAACATTATGGCGAATATTGGATCTAAGGAACAACAAAGAAAAAATTGTTAAAATTTGCAAAGACATTCAAGAAGGAAACCATGCAATGAAAGACATCATTAAGTTTCATATAAACGAATACCAAATTAATATAAACTCACTTCCATGGATGTTAATGAAGAAGCAAAGTAATGTTGTAAAATAAGTCGTGCAGAAAATTAAATTTCCCACTGGATTTTGTGCAAACATGAAGAATGTCATAACAAAGAAAGGTGATTTTGCATTGGTGAAAACACATGATTGGCATGTCTTCATGTCTTTATGGTATTATTGTTTTTTTAATTCCATTACATATTGTTGTTATTTTGTTTGTCTACTCTTTGTTTAAAAAATGGTGCGGTTTGTATATTGTTACAGTATGTTCTACCCCTCTCTCTCCTAGACAACTTCGGCAACAATGTCAAACAATTTATATATAATATTGGGAAATACATGAGGTAACTAGTGTTTTTTGCATGTGCTTAGTGTTTCTTTAATTCATCGTAGCACTTATATTCGTTTTTTGTGCACTAATTCATGTTATGTAATTAAATGTTTTTTTTGTTAAATATTGTTATTGGTTTTCGTCACTTGTAGATGGTTGTCATCTAAAGAAATCCATAAAGAAGATATAAAGTATTGCAGGAGATAAATTCCTCGTCTCATGTGTGAGATGCAGAAGCATATACCTTCCTCATTTTTCAATGAACGGGAACACCACCTCATACACCAAGTCAAGGATATTGAGTTGTGTGGGCCTATGCACTCAAGGTCCATGTGGATGGTTGAGAGGCACTTGATATTTATGAAGGGTTTGGTTAGACAACGAGCAAGTGCCGAGGGTTCTATGATGAAGGGATATATGGTATACAAAAACATCTTGTATATTAGTGAATATATTCATATTTTAGCGTCAAAAATCAATTTACATTGCATTTGTGATCAAGACTCCAATAAAAATTTTGAAGGGGAGTACTAGAAGAGGAAAGGTAGATCGAGGAATGTGAAAGGTAATTATTAGATAGTGGATATTAATTAATATAATACATTTGACTGTTGACTTTTATGTATATATATCATACATATTCTATTTTTATATTCAATATCTTGCATCGATTAAGAGTGTATACTTTGTTAGGATAATTTACATTTGTATTGAATTTTAATTTTTATTGTCATCAAGGAGTTGGTCGAGAGTGGGATGCAATTCATTTATACATCACAAACAATCTTGAATGGATTAAGGTATGGATTGAACAATGTGAACAATATGTTCATGTAATACCATGGGAAGGTGTGGCTTCATTGGTTAAAGAAGCACATCGTAATGGAAATACGAATCTTACACAAAGGGAAAGCAATTTAGCATATGGTTTAAAAGATAAGCAAGAAAGCATATTAATCAATCACTCTATTTTTTTTGTCAAATTACATATTGATGTGCATGTTGAGTTTTTCCTTGTATGGAATAATTATGCATTTAATCATAAATATTGAATCATTATGTAATATTTTTGTGTATGGCTTGTTGTACGTAAAACTACATAAGACTATGGTGTGCAATGGATGTAGATATCGCATCAAAAAGTTGGATGAAACAAAGAAAACATTAGATTATGGGATATCTACGGTATTTAAGGTGACCAATGTTTCCTCTATAAGTGATAGACATCGAGAAATTCTGAAAATCGATACTATGGGTATCTAGAAGATATTCTTCAATGTGACTTTAACTCCTTCAAGGTAGTTCTTTTCATTCTCAAATGCTACAGGTTACAATTGAATCAATGTGATCTCGATAGAACTATTATTGAACATGATAATGGTTTTACCATGGTAAATACAAGGTTGTTTAAGCCAAGAACAGATCCCTATGTTCTTCCAAGCCAATGTGAACATGTATTTTACTTTGAGGTTGCAGGTAAAGTGGGTTGGTCATTTGTTGTGAGATACAATACAAGGGGAAGGCAGGTAAATTATAACATAGAGGAATGTAACAAAGAGGGTATCGAAGAAGAATTAAACGATGAAGATAATTGTCAACAAGATTTAGATGATCATGTTCTAGAAGAAGACGTTGAAGAATTAGTTGAATCAGATGATGTGGAAAACAATGTCCATGAAGATGATATCGATGATGACATGATGATCGTAACTGAAATAGATGATGATGATGATGATGATATGGACAATCATTACAATATTGACTCTAGTTCGGATGATACAGATGATGACTTGGATGAAGAATATGATGAAGTATATTGAAGTGTACGAGGTATGCGGTAATATATCTATTGTATATATTTTCATTCAATATTGCGATAGAAATATTGAATGTTATTGGTACTCAAAATTCAATAATTTTAGAAATATTATTTTATCTTATTTGTTTTAAAAAGAGTAACTAACATTAATGAGATGATATTACATATAGGATCAAATACAACGATAAAATCATCCGTGACAAGTATCTAAATCGCATACCTGTAAGATCCAAGTCTTGTTATGTAAATAGTTACTTTTTGATATGTTGAGTTTTTAAATACTTGACTATTATTATATAATTTGATTTGCAAAATAAATTAATTTGATCATCAAATAGAAGATACAAATAATAATTCATTTTGATTGGTATAACTTCGCGTTGAAAAAAATATGATAAANATATATATATATATATATATATATATATGATACACAAGTAAATAAAGCTAACTTTTCAAAGATTTCTAAAATTATAATTGAATAGATCATCATTTTGGATTTGCAGATATATGGTTCTATAGATTTTACAGTGGGGCATTTTGTACATATGATACATAAGAAAATAAATTTAGGTCCTGAGAAAACAATATTTATTTTTGTGAAAAATGTTCTTCCACCTACTGGTAACTTAAATCTTATAAATTTTAATTTGATGTCTAACTTTGCAGCTAATATTGTTTGGAATTTTATTTTTCAATACTTAACTCCACTGTATTTCAATAATGATGGCATAGAATGATTATGCATATCTCCACTGTATTTCAATAATGATGGCATAGAACGAATATGAATATCTCCACCGTATTTCAACAATGATGATATGGTGATCACGTATTGGTGTTTGTTGTTTGTGATATTTCACAAATCTCTAAAATGAATCACACGCCAAATAACTATCAGTTCAATGTTATGCTTTGATCATAATCAATGTAATTATGTATTCTTTCAATCAAATTAAGGATTTTGGTGTGAATGAAGGTGGTTATTAACATAATTTATAGTTGTCCTCTTAAAATCAATATCATCATCGTCATCGTCATCGTCATCATTATCATTGTATTCATAACTAATATCCTCATAATCATAGTCATAACTAACATCATCATAATTATCATCATCATCATCATAATCATCATCAACTTCATCATCAAACATGACTGACACTAAAAATTTGAGCAACAAAAACCATACCTATATATTAATTAATGTGCTACATGGGTCCAACATTGAATTCTTTATATATGTGTCGGCTTGGTATGAAATTTGAAATGGTTAGAATAGACAAATGCATTGACGGTGTGGGAGGGTTTCCAGACTCAAACATCATCATCATCGTCATTATCACCATCATCATCATCGTTGTCGTCATCATCATCATCTTCATCATTTCATATGACATCAACATCATGATCACAATATTCATAATCATTAGAGGAAATTTGAGGTCTAAAATGGGCCTCCGAAAGAAAATAATAAAATAATAGTTAAAATAATAAGATAATAGTCATTAATTTTGGAGGAAGAATGAAAAAAACTACTTTTTGTGTTCGTATTTTTGACATATCTCCCTGTGTTTTTACTCAAATTCTGAGCAGGAGAGCTCTTTGGATGCAAAATTTAATTTCAAATGCAATGATTACCCACACTGCATACTTTTTACAGACCCCGCTACCCAAAAACAAGAAATACCTAAAAAAACGTGATGATGACGGCATATCTCCTTGTGTTTTTACTCAAATTTTGAGTAGGAGAGCTCATTGGATGCGGAATTTAATTTCAAATCCAATGAGTACCTACACTACATACTTTTGACAGACCCCGCTACCCCAAAAAGAAGAAATACCTAAAACAACGTGATGATGATATCATCATCACATTGTTTCAGGTATTTCTTATTTTTGGGGTACAGGGGTCCGTCAAAGTATGCATTGTGGGTATTTGTTGGATGCGGAATTAAATTTTACATCCAATGAGCTTTCCCAGTTGAAATTTGAGTAAAAACACAGGAAGATATGTCGAAAACATGAACAAAAAAAGTAGTTTTCTTTTATGACAAATATGTCAATTCAACCATTATGGTTGACTCATTTTATTGAAATTTTATTGGTTCTTGAATTCCAACTCACAAAATTTATTGTTGGCGCGTTTTATTATAAGGCCCATTTTAGACCCCAAATTTCCTCTAATGCATCGTCATCATCAAACATGATTGACACTAACAATTCGAGTAACAAATACCATACCTATAGATTAATTAATGTGCTACATGGGGACAATGTTGAATTTTTTTATATATGTCAGATTGGTATGAAATATGGCATGGTTAAACTAGATGCATGCATTGACAGTGTGGGATGGTTTATAGACTCAAACATAATCATCATCATCATCATCATCATCATCGTCGTCGTCATCATCATCATCATCATCATCATTGTCGTCATCGTCATCATCACCATCATTGTCATCATCGTCATCATCATCATCATCATCATCTTCGTCATCGTCATCATCATCAGCAGCAGCATCATCGGTATCATCATTGTCATCATCATCATCATCTTCATAATTTCATATGACATCAACATCGTGATCACCATATTCATCATCATCATCATCATCAAACATGACTGACACTAACAATTCGGGCATTGAAAACCATACCTATAGATTAATTAATGTCCTATGTGGGTTCAACATGGAAATTTTTTATATATGTGTCGGCTTGGTCTGAAATTTTGCATGGTTAGACAAGACGCATGCATTAACGGCATGGGAGGGTTTCTAGACTCAAACATCATCATTTTCATTATCATCACCACCACCATCATCATCAGTAGCATCATCATCATCATCATCATCATCATGAATGACACTAACAATTCGAGTAGCAAAAACCATACCTATAGATTAATTAATGTGCTACGTGGGGCCAACGTTGAAATTTTTATATATGTGTCAGCTTGGTCTGAAATTTGGCGTGCTTATACTAGACACATGCGTAGATGGTGTGGGATGGTTTCCAGACTCAAACATCATCATCATCATCATCATCATCGTCATCATCATCATCGTCGTTTTCATCATCATCATCATCATCATCATCTTCATCATTTGATATGACATCAACATTGTGATCACCATCTTCATCATCATCATCATCATCATCATCATCAAACATGACTGACACTAACAACTCGAGTAGCAAAAACCATACCTATAGATTAATTAAAGTGCTACATGGGGCCATCGTTGTAATTTTTTATATATGTGCCGGCTTGGTCTGAAATTTGGCATGGTTAGACTAGACGCATGCATTGACAGTGTGGGAGGTTTTCTATACTCAAACATCATCATCATCATCATCATCATCATCATCATATTCATCATTATCATCATCATCGTCGTCATAAATAACATCATCATAATCATTATCAACATAAGCATCATCATAATCATCGTCATCTTTAATTTGTTATCATGTAAAATGGCACTTCTCCATCCGAGTACTGACACCCAATGTATTGGAACACAAAAGGACAAATTGGATTGAAGTATCCAAAACACTATAGACATGCATGACCTTTGATATAGTATCACCTTACCATATGAGTATATTTTTGTTTGGACATTAGGGTTGAATACTTGACTATTTGCATAGCAACTCGCGTATTATACGTGAGTATGTGCATTGAAACTCATGTATGAATTGCACCTACAGGTTTCCTTAAAGAAAGGTGTGTATCATACATGAATTTCCTATATCAATAGTCGTGTATTCCTTAATTTTAAGTTAAAAATTATAAACACTATTAGTCGAGGGCATTTGATCCCTTAATCATAACTATCTCAACTTCCTCAACCATCTCAACCTTCGAAACCTCTCTCTTTCCTCATGTATAAATAGAGTGTATGGGTTGAGACTAATCAATCATAATTGAATAAGACAAAATTTATGCTCGTGGTATTCCTTTAGACATATTGGAGTAGCAGAACTCACTGTGCTCAGTTTGTAGAGGAGTCCTTATCTCAAAATTTGGGTTGTAATCTCATCTCATTTGTTTATCAATAAAGAAAGTTCTTCCAATATTTTGTTTTATGCACTCTTGTATATTGTGATTTATGAATTATATTATTATGAATATGTTATTTCATTAACCATTAATATAATATATAAGATATTTTAGGAAGATCTTGTTCTTTGCAGGTGATTGGAGATACCTTGGAAGTTGTGGAAGCAACTTGAAGAGGAGAAGAAAAGCTAGGATCAACCATGATAAACAAGGTATGCCCAGTTTTCTTCCTATTCCGATTTCAAATTTAGAAATGGCTAATTGTTTGGAAGGTAGTTACTACGTTGGTAACCCTAGAGGCTCTAGGTTATAAGGGCGTGTTTTCTTGAACAACAGAATTGGTGACTCCACTGAGGAGTCCAACTTGTTGCATGTCCTCTCTGTAGGCTTCCTGACTAGTGTTTTCCTTTTTTTTTATTCTGAGTGTGATTTGTTGTGTTTTTCCTTTGATTTTTAGTTTTGCGTGTTCAGGGCATTCCTGTCAGTACTTTTTATTTTGAAAAAATTTGGTAGCATACACTATTTTTCTTGTTGACATTCGCATATTCCTCTTTGTATACACAGGTTTCCTTCTGGATAGTTGTGTATCATAGGTGGGTTCTATTTACAACATTCGTGTATTCCTGTAGGTTTCTTTGAGTTCATACGGTTCTTGCTTGTCCCTATTTTTGTGTTCTCTCATATGCTTAGGAAGGTTCTATTTATGACATGATACTATAAGTCTCAGGTCTATACATTTCATAGTTTATTTGATTTGTCAAGTCCTTAAGTGATTTTGTGTTTAAATTTCTTTATTGGGGAATGATTAGGTCCTCCTACTTAGCTTAGGTCTGGATGGTTGTGTTTTGGGTCATTGATCAGTCCTTAGAAACACTATATGCTTTGTATTGTTCTTTGTTGTATGAGTAAGTATTCTTACCTTTTTGGATCTATTAGTCTTTGATTGGATAGTTCCACCAAGTCTAGGTTTTGTGCATTTTCTTCCTATTTGGGTGAAGTGTCTTATTATAGGATCTATTTGCATCATTTGCTGCTATATGTTTAGATTGTTCAAATTTTGAATAGAAAAGACAAAAAAGACTATACTTTTTTCATTAGGTTGCATCTAGTTTTATTTTCGTTATTTTTCAAGAAAAAAATAAAAAATTTGAAGTCTTGTAGTTTCTCATCCTTTGTTTTAAAATTCATTATCTTTACTTTTACAAAAAAGAAAAGAAAAAGTGGGCATTGTAGTTGCATTTGCTTTGAAAATATAGTTTTTACATCATTTTTTCTTTCTTTTTCTGAGTCTATTACACGATACAGTTTTACCCCTCTACCTCTGACTAAAAACAACCAATTAAAAAGAACAATAAATTAAAATTTTACTAGTATGTTTATTTTTTCTAGGCTCATACACCAACTAGTTCTGTCTAGGCTTGTGGACTAGGGAGTTTTAACTATCCATAAGCATTTGAATTCAGACATAGTTGGCCTTTCACTAGGTAAATACTCCTCTACATGAGACCATTTGGAAATATCCTCTCACACAGGAGATAATCACGAGGCCACATGAGGACCTAGCTAAGGAGATAACCCTTAGATTCCTTGTTCGAGCGTAGATAAGGATTTTCATGCATTTGGGGATCTTGTCAATACCACCTATTGGGCCTCATGTGTTGCTAGTGTTGACATGGTTTCGGGATTTGCTACCTTGCCCATGCATAAGGATCAGGCTTGTGATTGTTCCTCCAGACTCTCAGTGTAGTTTTGATAGCCTTTAGTCTCTTGACACTAGGGATCATACACAAGTGATACCGGAAGGATATTTTTCATATACCTTGGATGGACTTGGAAGGTAACCTTGGTAGAAAGTGTGGGGGGGGTGGTTGGGTGATTCCTCCACTTTCACCTAAGAATATCTTCATGGGACTCCAAGTAACCATCTATCGATTCTTCACAGGTTGGGCCTGGTCCTCAATCATCCTAGGATTTCCTTTCGAAGGAATATCTTATATCTATTGGTTCTGTGTGACTTTAGGAAATTTTTAGTGTGTGCTGTTTGGTTTGTCTATGTTTAGTTGGAATTTAGGTGTGTGTGAGTCAAAATTTTAACCATGGAGGAACAACATCTCCATAGGTCAAGAAGGTTGAAAAAAATTCCTCCATCTGATATAATGGAGCCTCCATCGCCCCCTCAAAGGAGAAGAATAGATACCGATGATTCATTTGAACCAGTAGGAGTTAGCGAAGTTACAGGTGAACCAGAAATTAGGACTAATCAGGAAGATACAACTGCAGTAGATATTGAAGACTTGCAAGATGACGAGTTTGAAAGGAATCTGTACCCACCTCTGACTGACTTAAACGATCCTGTGATCATCCAAGTTATCCCATTTATTTTAGTTGTGATTGGTGTTCCTGTGAGCAGAGTTATGGCTAGCTCTGGTGAGGGTATTTCTAACCCCACTTCAGCCATGTTGGCTAGAGGAGTGCCACCTCCCTCAGTTGGTACCCCAAGACCAAGTGCATCTACTAAAATTTTTTCACCAAGTAGTCGAGTGGTCAAACCACCGGCTTCCTCCAATTTAGTAGATCCTTGTAGTGGGGTAGTCACTAGGATTCCTAGTGCACCTTTTTATTCCCCCTATTTTATGCATACTACTCAAAGTGGTCCAAATGAATCCTCCTCATTTGTTTAGGGTTTCTCTTTGAATGGGAGGGGGCATTCCCCATCCACTCCTTATGCAGGTCCTACATCTGCATATGTGGGCATGCAGTTTGGAAACATAAACACTTTTTCCCAAGGTTTCTAGACACCGGTTTCGACCTTGTTCATGAGCTCTCCCTTTTCACTTTTTAGTAGAGGGATACCTGCTCCTATCTTTCAGACTCCAGTTTCATCTAGAAAATCTCAAAACACTTATAATGCACCACACATAAGTAATCCATTGTCTTATGGGTGGAATCCTTTTCAAAGTAGTATGACTACTTCACAATCGGTGGGTGGGGGAAATCCCACCTTTTCATTTGGGAACTATGGGGAAGGTCCTTCTACATCCTAGACTAATGCTTTTCAAGATTCGGTTAGGCCTAAAATTCCTTTCCTAACAAATTTAAACTTTCCAGACTTGTCTAAATCAATCAATGACCCGATGCAACATAGTGCCATGTGGTCACATGTTCCTAGAAAGTTAGCTTCATACATTCCCAAGTTTGAGAGAAAAGCTGGCAAACATCCAGGTTCCCACATAACCAATTTTCACCTATGGTGCTCTTAAAACTCTTTGAATGATGATACTGTTTGATTGAGGATTTTCTGGAGAACCTTGACTAGTGTTTCAACAAAATGGTATATTGAACTACCCTTTGCTGCATATGATAGTTTTTTGGACTTAGCAACTGTGTCTCTCAATCACTTCTAGCTTCATGTTTAGTATGATGCTGGGTGACAGATTTGTTGTCGACTTTTTGGAAAAACAAATAAATGCATATCTCAGATCACATCCAAGAGTGATGAAGAAGGAAGAGGCTTATCAAAGACACCATACCTCAGGAGTCCTTGTTAGAGTGGTTCTTAAAATATTTATTTCCTTATATATCTAAGGACATATCCACTTCGGGGGTCACCAGAGAAGAAGAGGCTTTCCTCGGGGCTTACAAGTTATATTTGATTTATGATCAGTCTGGGATCTTGTATGAGATTATACCTGAGGCACCAAGGTCTACCAATAGTTCCGAGAAACCAAATCATAGACCACATGCCGACAGTGTGGTTTGTTCAATTAATTCTCCCATTGAAGAGTCACTGACTAAGCAACTCCATGAGTTTTCATTCAAGCAATTTGTAGCAGAGGAAGCAAAGGATGCTACCCCCTCATCTCAAACTACAATGGTGTTTGCACGATCTTCTCAGAAGGGTAATGAACATACTTGTTGGAAAAGAAGAAAGGGAAGAAGAGTGAGGGTAATCAAAACAAGTAGAAACCCACGATTAATGCTGATGGGGGTAAGACATATAAGAAGAAGGTGAAGTTTCCTTAGAATTTTTTCCATAGAGACCACTTGACTCATCAATTCCATCTCATAGATCAAGCTCAGAAGTTGCTTAAAAATAAACAACCAGCTATCCTAAATGATCCATTTTCGTAAGGACAAAATGCATCTTCTATTTCTAATGTATCCGGGGGCACTTCTAGTTCTCCCCCTGATCAGAACTATATCAATATGGTACGATCTAGTGCCTTACACCAGAAAAGGAATACAAATTATGAATAAGAGGCTCCTAAGAAGGGTAAGTGTATTTCTAAAACCTCTAACCCTCTCACGATAGAGAAACCTGCTGATCTAATGCCCAAGATACTGAAAGGTGTCTTGAAAAAATAATTTCACAATCCTAACTATAGGACTGCTTCTAACTACTATGTGGTGGAATATTTAGCCCAAAACCCATGTGCAATGTTAGCATTCGAAGTGTTACAGATTTTTCCTTCTTGGCGGGATTCCTTCTTAGCAGCTTTAGGCAGCATGGATTCGTCGAGCATGTTGGCGAAGTTTAATATGTCATATGTTAAGATTTGCCTTCCATATCATGTGGCTTTGTCAATAGATGTTGTTGATGGTGGAAAAAACATTCTTAGTACATTTGTTGACGAATGTTCTTCCACGTGTGTAATGCCAATTTCTTGATGGAAGGCTTTAGGCTCCCCGGGGCTAGTTCCATCGTGACACCTTACTTACTAATTTCGACGGGAGGTCTTTCCATCTGCATGGCATCCTACCAACTTTTGAGATTAAGTTGGTAGGGAAAGAAATGGTTGTTGAATTTGAGGTGATTGATGCTCCTTTGAATTATAACTTGCTTTTAGGGAGAAGCTAGACTTATGCCATGTGTGCGGTTGCCTTGACCATTCTTCGAGTGGTAGTTTTTCCACTTGAGGATAAGTTCGTTACTATTGCCCATCTCAGTTTCACTTAGGAGGGTCATTTGGAAACTAATGAGTCCACTATACCTTTGTTTTCTCAGGTTAAACTAGCTAATGAGAGATTGGGGGTTTGAAGGTATTCATCATTGATGGGCACGTTTGATATCCAAGCCCCGATAAAATATCTAGGCTCTACGCGTGTAGGGAATTCTATCACAATGATTGTTGATAGAACTGATCCTTGGGTCCTTCCTTCCCGTCATGAACCTTAGGTTCCCTTATCTATAGTGGAAGTGACTTATCAAGCTATTGTTGACACCACTGTTGATTCTATTGTGACTCCTTATACAATCTCAGAGGAGTTAGAAGAATCTTACCTTCTTGCTTGGGAAAATAACTCTTTATATTCATATGACTACTTAGACATGGTTTTTCCTTTGAATGAAGCCATCTTGGAATCCATGAGTGGGAGAGATAATATTTGTGAATATCTTCACTGTAACGTCCCCGACCCTCCGACCGGCGAAGAGGATGCTACCAAACAAACATAAAACCTCCGAGAAAATATCCCCATGAAGATGAACATACATATAATGCTGATATCAAATGCTTAGAACATAAAACATGCTAAGATGTGTAAAACATACAAGGATGCATAGTTACTCACTATACAGCGGAAGCAAACATATACATTCCCGCATCAACATGTTCATCATTATGATTTATTAGAAATTAGACAGTAAATGTAAATGTAGAAGCAAAATGGATAAGAATGCTTATCTTATAAATATCCCATCCCGCAACCAGCTATGTCACTGCAACATTCCACCCAACCATAGGCCATCATTCTCATCAATCTCTTAGCAACACTACCAACCCCGAGCTGGGCATGATTCCTCAAGGAATAAGGGTCAAAGCAGGCTTACACATAGCCAAGGTACACAAATTATCCAAGCCCACACAGTAGGGTTTATCAGGCCGTCAAGGATCTAGGAAAGGCTAAATGCTAAGCTAGTGGTCTCAATGGAGAGCTAAGGATGCTTTTACCAGAGCTAACCTAACTTCTGAGACATCCACACACCCAACACCAAGAACCAGTCCTTTCTCTGCTTCATAGTCCCTCAAGCCCTGACTTCCCTTTTTTAATACTCTTCAAGGGTTATGGAGAAGAAATCCAGCACTCTAACTATGTCTGAGTGGCTCCAAAAACTAGTTTTCTCAAGCATACCTAGGCTCTAATCCTTCTCTAAATAGTCCGAAGACCCTTCACTACATACCGCAGTAAAACAAATAGTTCACAGCTCTGTGAAGAAGATAAAGACAATAGGTTAACAATCCCAAATGAAAAGGTGAACACAACTCAAGTCAACAAGATGACTCAGAGTTGTTCTTATCCCTAGTGTGTCCAAAACAACTCAGTGACACCCAAAATATGGTTGTAGATGTAGCAAACAAAACCAGGGAAGATCAACAACCCAATCCCATAATGAAACAATGGGAACCTTACATAGTCCACAGTTGGGGAAGAAGATGGACTCCCATCATTGACATGGAAAGCATATAAACCACAGAATCATTCCTCTTAGGTCATTCATCTGGATCTCCATGTGAGATCACAGTCTTCCAACCCCTGCGTGAGGAAACCCATGTTGATTTTCGATCTGTGCGTGAGGATGATCAAATGATGGGGAAATTACCCAAGAAATGCATGAGGAAACAAGATCTCCCTCTCTTGGTGTGTGGATTAATAGAACAACTCGCAGTGGGAGGAAAACCAACACCCCTCTGCGTGCAAGTGAGCCAGACTCAAAACCTCCGAAGAAGTGGGATCGTGGAAGAGTGGAATGAGTTTTTTTCTTTTGCCCCACGCGATTTGAATAGGAAGAGTATGCTAGTGGTGTGGTTATGTTGGAAAGGACTGACAGTCCTGTCACACCCACCACTACTCAACAATAACTGCTCCCAGAAAGCAGAAATTAAATGGGTGTTCGACACATGGCAAACTCCCAATGACCCCCACAGGTTGGACAACCCCCCCTTAACCTTAGGAATAATGCCCTTTTCATTAACGTTGCACCGTTGTAGCTAGCCATAGGTTAATTTTAATTAATGTACATATTTACATGATGCCAAAACTATAATGTTTCGGATAGCACGATATACCATCGATAACAATCCCAATTGCCGAGAAATAACACAACAAAATCGATGGTGGGGCTTTTGTCTTTATCTCCACACCACGATGAATTACAACATATACATCATGTATATTTTAATGCAACCGAAGTCAAAACCAGGGATATTACAATCCCCCCCCCCCTTGGAATAACACCGTCCTCAGTGTTCCAATACATAGGAATGCATATACAATTTGCACATCAAAATTTCAAAACTTTGCAGATCTGTCCCACATTCAATTATTTACTTGAACTTTCAAGACCAAGCCCCTCGGCTTCAACGAGCTTCTCTTGCTGGTTCTTAGCTTTCGGCCCATCCCTAATTCGAGGAACTTTATGGCTGCTACCCTCTTTATGTTCCCTCATTGGGCAGTCCTGGCGTAAATAATGTCCTTCGCATTTCCAACATTTCCCTAGCTGCTTCATGTTTACCTGCTCAATTTCCTTTGAGTATTCATGCCTTGAACATTTCTTAACATATTGCTTGGACAAATGTCCCATCATTGATCCACTTTCCCTGCCTTTATGGATTGCCCCTAAAAGGCCTTTTACCTCCTTTTGCAAACCAATAGAGTCTTGCAAAATTTGGTGGTTCATCTCATTCTGCCTTTTCTATATCTTGATCATCTCTCCAAGATTTTCTTGGGTCCTGGAAATCTTTTAAAGGAGACTTATAGCCAAGTACAATATCTCTTCATCTACTACGATGATCAACGTGCACCACTAGATTTCACCTTTCTCACCTGTGAAATGCATCATTGAAATCCTGTTAGACCAAGCATAATATAGGCATTAAAATTAGTCAATTAATTTCCCAATTGGCATGACAGTCCAAGTCTCATCAAGGAGACTTTCATATTTTTCATGCCTTCCCAACGAGCACATGAGCTCATTCATGTCCATTCTTGGGCAAGGAATTAACCATTCCATCATTCACAATTTACTTGAAGCAAATACACACATTCTATTTTCATTCATGCATGAATTCAACAATCTTTTGTTTTCACAATGCATATATATATATATATATATATATATATATAATAAAAAAGGCAAGAAAGAGCAGCAAGAGTTCTTCCCCTCTTTGTTTTGTTCCATCCTAGAACCCACACCACCGCTGTGGTTTTCATGCTCTCAGCCTCTTTCATTTCACCGTGAATGTTGAACCAATCCCCCTTGGTGATGACATTTAGTGTCTCCGGTCTATTTCAGACCTCTCAACCATGGAGCCTCCCCACATGGTTTGTCTCGGCTACTAGGACCTTCACAGCCTCACTAGAACCTTTTTCATTACTGCTTATTCTGAGCTCTTCAGGACAGTTACATGTCCACATGCACACCTAGGATGCTCTCATAGTCCTCGCCTCCAGCGATACCTATATTCAAACATTGAATAAATTCACATGTTTAGTTTATTCTCAATGGTATTTAACTCTTAAAAAAGAGCTTAAAACATCGTAACCAAATCATATACACATGTATATTCATAAGCAAGAATTGCAAAATAATACAATACTTATATGTATTGTGCGTTTCCTCGTTGGTCCACAAGATCCTGATTCGCTTTACAAGCCTTGGGATCACCTATGGACTTGAATATTAGGTCATCACGCAGGCTGCTTCACAACATCCTTTTATATATATCAAGCACAGTCAAGCCAACCTTCAGTTGGGTTTATTAGACCATCAACAAATCGCTAGCACTTATATCAACAATACACTTATATTAACAATGCACTTATATTAACAACCAATCATCAGCCAAGCCAACGCAGTTGGGTTTATCAGGCCATTAACAACAACACATGCACTTATATCAACAATAAATGACCATTTCTAGGTTTCATTTCCAGCCATGAGCTCTAATTCCATTTAGTGTACAACACCAGACTACATCTATTTAGCCTGACAACACAAGCAATATAAGCCAACTCATTAGTGTTATTGTTCTAAAGCTGTAATCATACTTCACATCATTCTCTATCAAGTATTGAGACATGAGGAGTGCGTCCACTCCCTAGGGTGTAATCAATATTGAAAACCCTTTCATGGTCCGACATCGGGAAAGTGTGCACCCTTTTCCGGTGTGTGCCATGTAGGCCCTATTCATACTCAAGCAATTGGTCATCATGGAAATAAAATCAAAACATGTTTTGTATATGGAATTTTAATAATTTGACATGCATATTTTTAGCTAGGGTCACAGAACACTTATCCATTTGCCGAGGCAATATTCTTTCGTTAAGGAGGAATGGGGGCTCCCTTCTCTGAGTTGATAGTCCCTCGGTTTTCCATCCCAAATCCTTTCATATCCACACATGTCTTACCGACATAATCTATACCATCTCACTCATGTTGCTTACCAAACATGTAGTGTAGATGAGACATTTCCAAATGAATAGAGTTTCACCCGAAACCCATTTCCAAGATAAGGGAAAACCTCCCCATGAAGATTGGCTCCTACAGGCCATCACACATGATCTTCCTGCAATGTGTACCCTTGGTACATTCATCAAGTGGCCAAACAGTCAATCATTATCTGATAATAAAATCCAAAATTGATTGCTCCATAACCAAACAATGACATTAGTAATTCAATTCAATAGGAATTTGCAACTCTGTCTACTACATAAATTGATTTGCTTGGCAATGAGGTGTTCCTAAATTGTGGGTCTCTTGTAAGAAACACCACTATTCCCATTACAATTTTATGCTTACTAGCATAACATGAATACCCACTTACAATGCGTCCTCCTGACACAATTTTATGCAATCCCATAGTGATTAGTAGATGTCAGCAATTTCTCATATCCAAAATTCACAAATTCAAATTTTTAACAACCCATTATGCATACAAAGTATTTTCACGGCCATGGGACTCTTCTCATAAGGTTTGGCTCTTTCACAGGGTAGATTATGACATTTTTCATGGTATTACTCTCATTGCCATGCTCCAACAATCTACTTGAAACCTGAACTTCAATCAGCCAAACACTTGGTAAGTCTGGATGCATATAAAGATTTTCATTACTGCAACCATCATTGAATCATTTTCAGAATTTATAAAATTCAAATACTTCCAGCTGTTAATCACATCAATATTACCAAAACCAATTTACTTCACGCAATCATTATCATACTTTTAATTATAGGGTACAATCACATTATTTATGCAATTAAATGAAATGTTTAGATACTCCTTACTTCACAAGCGTATCATTTGTACCACCTTGCTCTTCCATAGAGAATTTCTGGCAGCCAATTGATCATGACTACCCTCTTCATGCACTTACTATCCTGCATTCATAACAGTTATTGAAATGGTTCTAGAGTTGTCATCAATTCATCATTTCAGTCATTAGTTATTCATAATATCACATGCACTATCTCAATGCATTCATGCAATGCATCACAACATTTGAACCCATACTTACGTAATCAGTTACTCACTCCCTTGATATGCATCCATTCAATGCATAACTACAATATTTATACAATCTTTGAATGCATATCCACTCGATGCTACCTTACATTGATTCAGGAATACTATGCATTCAAACATACCATGCATGGCCTAACCATGACTACTTCATATAGGATGCATGACTATAATCAAGATCATCAGTGCTTACTTTCCTTGGGATATTAAGCACATAACAACATAATACAGGAATGACACATTTCTATATGAATTCAGTATGAAATTCAAATTCCCATATGGTATGAAACCTCTTGCTTTTACCACTCCATGCAATTGTCATAATTAAACCCTTACCTTCATGGGTCTTACTTACACCCTTGACATTACTAGTTTGGTTGGTTATTTTGCGGGAGATTGCAAAATTTGCTGACCAACTTTTGATTCTAGACTTGTTGCTTTATCCCTTTCTCCATAGGGTTGCTAGTCACATTCGTCAGCATCAACAACATATTCAGCCATGTCCATGTTGTCGTTGGTTTTTCCACTAATGCCAACATCAATGCAATAATTATCATTAGTGGCTCATTATAAACATGTAATATCTTATGCATGCAAGGAATATCCTCATACATTTCATGTATAAAACTTGTAATCATACTTAGCCATGATAGGGTTTAAGGAAATTCCCCTTTTTCAAGTCTCTCATCCCTACATGGAACTCCTCTTCCACACAACAGTTGGTTTGACCTCATGGTCTTGCTACCTCTAGGCACACAATTCCTGGAATTGCCATATTGACAGCAACACATTTCTCTTTCAAGCTATCACTAGCACTTTGCTGCTCCACACTTAGATTCTGGTGACTCTCCCTTGTTCCCTTCTAGATAAGATTTTGAATTCCTATCCACATGCTTCATTCTGACCTTGGGTGAGAAAACCACACCATTTCAAAAATTATGGAAAAACACACCACTGAATTTGGTCTAAAATGTGAACTTCAGCCACCTAGGGTTTTCTTCCTTTTCAGTCTTGAAACTGCTGAAAAATCCAATGAGAAATTCATTGCAAAGCCCACCGAAACACTAGCTGGAATTGTTAAAAGTTCCACTAGAAAAACCCAATTTTCCCTTTTTCCAATCAGACCTCTTTCCAACTAAGTTTTCGACGTTTTAGATCCTTAGTGGACTAGTCTTCCGATAGTTCGGCGACCCAGACAACTAAATTCTCCTGTGCTCATCGAGAGCTAAGGTCTGTTGTGTCAATGGTCGGAACTGTTATCCCCTACGGCATCGGCGATCGGAGCAGCTAACCACTCGTTCATTGGATGGTTAGTCCCATAGTCTTCCGCAGCGGCGACAATCCAACAACTAAGGTTTTCCACTATTTTGGATATTCAGCCATCTAAGCTTCCGAACCATTTACCGGCGCTGCCAGAACCTTTATCGGCGATCGGATCCTCTAGTCTTCGCGGCATTGACAATCGGATGCACTGCTCGTTGGGTGATAGTTAACTAGGCAGCCGCAACGGCAGAATCCAAATCAACTAAACTTTTTTGACTTCCATCGGTGCTCAAGACCACTATTTTCCCTCGAATCATTGGCGAACTCATCCACTAACATGAGTCGATCACCGATAACCTCAACACTTCAAAAAAATTTGGCGAAAATTTTCTTTTTCTCCTTCCAATGACACTCCGTCGACTGTTTCATCAACTATTTCTTGGTGACACTGTAGCTACTCCCTCAGCTAGTCATCGGTGATCCAGTCAACCAATCATCGTCGATCATCGATGGTCTTATCGTAGCTTCATCAGACTAAGTTAGGCCTACATTTCGGTGGCCTTCAGTTGATCTCTGTTGAAACTGCGGCTCCCACATCCACTAAGTTTCACCGATGGCCGACGATTCTCATACTTAAAAAAAAAAATTTCCCAAAATTTCTTCCTTAACCATATTTCCTCCGCTTCATTGGCTCAATTGTCTTCTATTCTTTGTCGTCGTTCCGGTGCCTTCACTATCTATTTTCCAACGTTGCAGCTTTGCCATCAACTAAGTATCAGCGATCCAAGCCTTTAATCATCGTCGATCACCAATGGTCCTATCACTTCAGTTTTGCGTCGCTCCACATCAGCTATGGGAACAATTATCTGCTACGGCATCGCTGGTCGGGGACTCTATCCATCGGAATATTAGTCGACTAGACTTCTGCAACGACGAGTGCACGAACCACTAATTCTTTTCGAAGTTCATCGGTGACCATTACAACTAACATTTTTCAATGGTCGATGAATACTTAGAAAAATTTCCACAACCTTTCTTCTCTGTCTTCCACCACGTTGGCTATCATAGCAACTACTTGTCGGGTGGATAGTCCATTAAATAGCCGCAATGGAGGATGCATCATCAACTAATCTCTTTTGATGTTCATCAACAAATTCATGAGCTAAGCATTGACAACTCAATTAACAAATCATCACCGATATACTTCACTAGAACTCGACAGCTTCATCTTCTATATGTTGGAAACCCCATCCTCTAGCCATTTGTGATCCCAATAACTAATCTTTTCCGATCGCCAATGATCTCGTGCCTTCGAAAATTTCAGAAATTTTCTGCTTTGTCTTCCCTCGCATCGGCTATCGAAACATATATCTGTTGTAGCATCGGCGGTCAGGGTCTCTATCCGTCGAAAGGATAGTCCACTAGCCGACCACAACGACAGGTGCACGAATAGCTAGACCTTTTCGATGTTCATCGGTGATTCCATTGTTTAACTTTTGCTGATCGTCGATGATCGAAGTTAGAAAAAGTTTTCCAAAATTTTCTTTCATTCATCTTTTCTCCACCGACAGCATTGGCGATCCGAAAAACTACTCATTGCCGCCATTTCAGTGATTTTTAACCCTACGGAGCCATCGTTTCGGTGATCCCTACAACTAAGTTTTGTCGGTCAGCGACGGTCTGCGTCATGTGGTCTTTCCACAAAAGGGGGACGACGTTTCGGTGGCCTTCGACTGATCCCCTCTGCAACTGTGGCTATGACTTCCACTGATATCCGCCGATGGCTGACGGACACTTAGACAATTTTTCGAAAAGTTCTTTTCTTCGTCCGTCGGCGCATCGACCACTCCATTCGCTAACTCTCGTCGACGTTTCAGCATCCTTTAGGATATCCCATCCAACACTGTGGCTCATCAACAGACAACATGACTGACACTGCAGCTTGTTCTTCCCCTATTTTTGGCCAACGTTGGGGTCTAGATCGGAGGTCTATCCATCTAAGCTATCTGCTGCATCGGGGAAGTGATCCTCTAAACTTTTTCAATGGCCAACAGTCGGGACACCTGGAAAAATTTCTAATATTTTTATTTAATGGTCCCCGTCGGATGGCCTTTTGCTTAGGTGATCCGATGCATTGGCAGGGCTTC
>LPNX010824511.1:375290-500609 GCA_001517045.1 Pseudotsuga menziesii | reverse complement strand
AATAATATTATTTTATGAGAAAGTGTGAAATGACTTTTATTGTTAGTACTTCACTTTATGACTTAAAAGTACTTGTACCACTACCTTGGTTAACTATGGGTTTTTATCCACCATAGAAAATGTGACAAATAAGCATTCTTAACTTATGCAATGCCACCTCAACCATGGGGGATGATGTCATCTACTAGAATGTAATTGGTTTATTTTTATAGTACATTTTGGTCCTTTTGAGGCCCATTTTTGACCTCAAATTCTCTCTAATGTAAGTCCTCCGATGATCCAATGGTCTCAATCCTTAGAGGAATTTTTCCAAAATTCTCTTGTCATGCACAGATTTTCTTCTGTTTTCTGTCGAGAAGAAGGTAACTTGTCTCTGCTAGTTGACCTTTCATGGCCCATTCAGGCCTATGCTGCAACCTTAGCTCTGATACCAAACTGTAACGTCCCTGACCTTCCGACCGGCGAAGAGGATACTACCAAACAAATAGAAAACCTCCGGGAAAATAGCCCCATGAAGATGTACATACATATAATGCTGATATAAAATGCTTAGAACATAAAACATGCTAAGATGTGTAAAGCATACAATGATGCATAGTTACACAACATACATCGGAAGCAAACATATACATTCCAGCATCAACATGTTCATCATTATGATTTATTAGACATTAGACAGTAAATGTAAATGTAGAAGAAAAAATGGACAAGAATGCTTATCTTATAAATATCTGGTCTCACAACCAGCTCTGTCCCTACAACGTTCAACCCAACCATAGTTTAGCGTGCTCATCAATCTCTTAGCAACACTGCCACCCCTCAGCTGGGCATGATTCCTCAAGGAATAAGGGTCAAAGGAGGCTTACACATAGCTAAGGTACACAAATCAGCCAAGCCCACACAGTAGGGTTTACTAGGTCGTCAAGGAGCTAGGAAAGGCCAAATGCTAAACTGGTGGTCTCAAGGGAGAGCTAAGGACTCCTATACCAGAGCTAACCTGAATTCTAAGACATCCACACACCCAACACCAGGAATCAGTCCTTTCTCTGCTTCACAGTCCCTCAGGCCCTGAATTCCCTTTTTTAATACTCTTCAAGGGTTGTGGAGAAGAAATCTAGCAGTCTAACTCTATCTGAGTGGCTCTAAACACACCGTTTTTCTCAAGCATACCCAGCCTCTAATCCTGCTCTAAATAGTCTAAAGACCCACCATTGCATACCACAGTAAAACAAATAGTTCATAGCTCTATAAAGAAGGTAAAGACAATAGGGTGACAATCCCAAATGAAAAGGTGAACATAGCTCAATCCAAGAAGATGACTCAGAGTTTTTCTTGTCCCTAGCGTGGCCAAAACAACTCAGTGGCACCCAAAAGATGGTTCCACATGCAGCAACCATGACTAGGGAAGATCAACAACCCAATCCCATAATGAAGCAACGGGAACCTTAGACAGTTCACAGGTGGGGAAGAATATGGACTCCTAGCATTGATAGGGAAAGCATATAAATCGTAGCATCATGCCTCTCAGGTCATTCGTCTAGCTCACCACGTGAGATCATAGTCTTCCAACCCCTGCATGAGGAAACCCATGCCAATTTTTTATCTGTCTGTAAGGATGAACAAATGATGGGGAAATTCCCCAACCGGTGCATGAGGAAACAGGATCTCCCCCTCTGTGTGTGTAGATTACCAGAAAAACTCACAGTGGGAGGAAAACCAACACCCTCCTATGTGTGAGTGAGCCAGACCCAAAACCTCCAAATAAGTGGGATGGTGGAAGATTGGAATGAGTGTTTTCTTATGCCCCATGTGATGTGAAGAAGAAGCGTCTGCTGGTGGAGTGGGTATGTGGGCAAGGACTGATAGTCCTGCCACACCCACCACTACTCAGCAATAACTTCTCCTAGACAGCAGAAATTAAATGGGTGGTCGACACATGGCAAACTCCTAATGAGCCCCATGAGTTGGACAACCCCCCCCCTCCCTTAACCTTAGGAATAATGCCATTTTCATTAACGTTGCACCATCATAGCAGGCCATAGATTCATTTTAATTAATGTTCATATTTACATGATGCCAAAACTATAATGTACCGGATAGCATGATATACCCTCGNACACAACCAAATCGATGGTGGGGCTTTTGCCTTTAGCTCCACACCACGATTAATTACAACATATACATCATGTATCTTTTAATGCAACCGGGGTCAAAATCAGGGATATTACATTTACCATAGATCCTACTTTCTTCTAGAGTTGAGTTAAGTTGAAACCAAGAGTTCCATGTGAGACTGGCGGAAGATGTTGATTTACCGATTAATCCTTTTCCTAAGGAGGTAATATTTGTTGAGGGGAATATGGAAAATATCTCTGTTACCAATCCTATCAACGTCTCTTCAAACCCCGACATTGTAAAAAATGTGCATATTGGTGCAAACTACTCTCCGAAGGAGATTGCCATATATACTGCCTTATTTAAGTAGTTTCATGACATGTTTTCCTGGTCATATGAGAAGATTCTAGGAATTTATCAATCAATTGGAGAACATGAAATTTGAACCTACCCTGATGCTAAACCAGATTGATAAAAGCTTCAACCTATTAATTCTCGTAAAGCGGTAGCCATCAAGGATGAAGTGGAAAAGTTGCTGAAAGCTTGGTTTATCTACCTAATATATTTGACAGAATGGGTATCCAATCCCATTCCTATTGACAAGAAACAAGGGAAAATACACATGTGCACTAAATTTTGTGACCTAAAAAAATCATGTCCCAAGGACAATTACCCCACACCCTTTATAGATCAAATCATTGATGCTTGTGCGGGTAGTGAATTTTTTTTTGTTTATGGATGGTTTTTCTGGATACAATCAAATCCAAATCAAGCTAAAAGAGACCAACACAAAATAGATTTTATTTTCCCATGGCATGCCTTCACGTACAAGAAAGTTCCCTTTGGTCTCAAAAATGTCAAGGCTTCCTTTCAACAGGGAATGAAATCTTCCATCCACGATATTAAGAATATTGTTGAGCCATATCTAGATGATCTGCCTGCCCATTCTTGTAAGAGGAGGGACCATCCAGATCACCTTCGCTTAATTTTTGAATGTAGACATTAAAAAATACGCTTGAATCCCCACAAGTGTTGTTTCTGTGTTGATTCAAGGAGATTACTCGGGCTTATCTTGTGAAAAAAAGGAATTCAGGTGGATCCTTTGAAAGTTGAGGCCTTTGTAAATCTGCCCCCTCCTCATTCTATCAGGAAAATTTAGAGCTTGCAAGGGAAATCTTATTTCCTTCAACATTTTATAGTTAAATATGCCAATATAAGTAATGGTTTCATGCACTTGCTTAGTAAGGAACTCCATTTGTATCGAATGAACCCACACAACTTGCATTCAAGGCATTGAAAAAAGATTTGTCATCGGCTCCTTTATTACATCCATGAGATTACTCTAAAGACTTTATATTGTATCCGGTTGCTTCAGATTCGACCATTGGGGTGGTATTGGTTCAGGAGGATGACCAGCTCCAAGACCATGTTGTCTATTATCTCAGTCGTGCATTAGTTGGTTTTGAACTTACATACTCCTATGTCAAGAAGTTAGCATTAGCAGTTGTTTATGTTGTCCAGAGGCAGCGTCACTACATTTTAATGAGGACAACCATAGTGGTGGAAGATGTAATTCCTTTTCATTATTTTTTGTCTCAATGCATAATCGGGGGAAAAATTGACAAATGGATAGTAATTCTCTAGGAGTTTGACTTGGATTTTTAGTCTGCTGAATCGAAAAATTCCTTAGATTTTGTAGAACTTATCTCAGAATTTTCTATAGAAGAGAATGTAGTGGTTGATGAAGACTCATTCCCAGATGAGTACATATTTCTGATTTCCACCTCTGATCCCTAGTACATAGATATCCTTACATATATCCATAATTTAAAGTGTCATGCATCCTTCTCAAGGGAAGAGTGATGTAAAATATGTGTACATGTGCAAAAATACCTGATCATCAATGATACTTTATACCGTAGAGGGGTAGATTCTATTTTGTATCGGTGCCTCACCCACAAGGAGGCCCAGCGTGTCCTAAATGATTCCCATAGCGGAGGGTGTGGGGGTCATTTATCTAGGTTAGCAATGACTCAAAATATTTTGCATGCCAGTTATTTCTGGCCCACAATATTTAAAGATTGTGTGGAGGCTGTGAAGCATTGTCATCCGTGCATCATCCGTGTTAGCTCTACACCAAGAAAATGTGGTCACATCCTTCTTTGTTGTTTCCATTCATCGCGGTGGTCCCCTTCACTAAGTCAGGGGTGGATTACAAGACATGCAATCCAATTTCGGCTGGGGGCCACAACTATATCATTATTTATTTTGATTACTTTACCAAGTGGGAAGACGAAATTCCTACCTTCAAAGTTGACAGTAAAATGACAGCTTACTTCATGTTCAACCAGATCATTACTCATTTCGATATTCCAAAGGATATTGTCACCGACCATGGAAGTCACTTTTAGAATAGTATGATGATCGAGCTAAGTATTATGTTAGGGTTCAAGAAACATCACTCATTTTCCTTCTACCCGCATGCGAATGGTCAAGTAGAGGCAATAAATAAGACCTTGAATACTATTATCAAACATACCATAAATGCAAGCTAGTCAAATTGGCACATCTTGCTATATCCTGCACTTTGGGTGTACCAGACTAATGTTAAGACAACGACAATTTTTTCACCTTTCCAACTTGTTCACGGGGTGAAGCAGTCACTCTGGTTGAATGTGAAATTCCATCGCTTAAGATAACCATTCATGTACTCCCTGACATGACAGAATTCGAAGAAATTTTTCTACATTTGGAAAATATAGATGAAAAACGCAAAGATGCGTTGACGACAAATGAAGCTCATAAGAATAGGGTAAAAAACCAATATGACAAAGCAGTTAAGCCAAGAATTTTCTCTAAAGGGGAGCTTGTCTTGCTCTGGGATCAAGAT
The DNA here is from genome assembly GCA_001517045.1 of Pseudotsuga menziesii. Taxonomy (NCBI): domain Eukaryota; kingdom Viridiplantae; phylum Streptophyta; class Pinopsida; order Pinales; family Pinaceae; genus Pseudotsuga; species Pseudotsuga menziesii. The sequence continues at coordinate 495,604 of LPNX010824511.1, read as the reverse complement.
AAATAACCCCTTGGTTCAGGAAAATTCAAGTCCATGTGGTTAGGTCCCTAAGTTGTGTCAAAGGTATTGAAAAAAGGGGCATATGAGTTAACATACTTTGATGGAAATAAGTTGTTGGAGCCTAGAAGTGGGCTCTACCTGTAGAAGTACTATGCCAGACATGATGCTTGAGTCTTGTATTTTTATTATATGTATTTTTATGTACATTGGTTACCTATCAATGTTTCTAATTTGATCTGCTAGTTGTTACAGATGTCAACAAAGTGGTTTGTAGTTTTTATGGATGGTGCTAGCCGCCATACCTATAGCCTGGCTTTGACCGCATGGATCATCTATTCACCCTCAAAACAACTAGTTTCTTTTGGAGGCACTTTATTAGGTCCTTATACTAATAATGTGGTAGAGTACATAGTTGTTATTGAGTTGTTATGGGATGCCATGTCATGTGGAATTACCCGTTTAGAGGTCATACTTGACTCTCAACTCTTGGTTTCCCAACTCAATGGAGACTATCAGGCACAAAACCCTACTTTGTTACGTCAATTATTATAGGTTATATTACTTGAAATAAATTTTGAATATATTTAATTTAATCACATTCCAAAAAATGAAAATACAATCATTGATGCTTATGCGAACTACATTCTAGATTGGCACTTAACACAGATTTTGTAAAATAAACATAACATATATATTTGTAACACATGTACATAACCAAGAAATATATATATATATATATATATATAGAGAGAGAGAGAGAGAGAGAGAGAGAGGATTTTTCCATAGATAGATTGAGTCTTGATTCGAAGATCCTATCATAATTGTATAAATATACAAAAAATAGGTTTGTAATCCATAAATATGCCCATAGATCTAAGCCTTCTCCTCAACCTCCTCGGTTGGCACTGTCTCCTGGGCCTCTCTGTAATGTGAAAGGACCCTATATACCCTACTCATTAGGCGTATCCAGGTAGGAGGAATCCCTACTACAAACTCTTGCACCACAATGAGAATCCTCTCTATGTGAATGGTAGGGACCCCTTGGGTTATCCTGGAGAGCTTCCCATGAAGAACTATAATTATACCTTGGTCCCCACCCTGTATAGGCCACACAAAATTCCTAGGCTGTCCATCGGGGCGTACAAGTCCAATATATGTATTTTAAAATATTTAAACATAGATTAAAACTCTTATACATATCTATATATCTTTATTATTAAAATTCATAAAAATAAAAATACCTAAATCTCACCATGCCTCTCGTGGCGAGAGGAAAAGATCGTTATCTCCTCATAAATCCAGTCTGACATATGAAAACTGCTTGAGAGCTGGCACTTGTCTCTCCCACCATAGATAGAAGTCATCATCATAGACACTCTGGACAGACCCTCCGCTAGCTTGATGGAGAAACACCTAGCCCCATCTGGTAAGTCTAGGATGCCAAGGTGAAGGTGGTTGTAGTAATACTACAAGGATAATACTAGGAAACCTCTCAAATAAGCATGCCACTAGAATACTTGAGTATCTGAAGTTCTTTCTGTGTCCTATTTTACATTCAGAGAGTTGTTTCCTCATAATTGGGATCATACCCCAGCACCAATAAAATACCATGCCCTCCATGAACTCTACCAAAATCTGAATTTATTTCCGAGTAGCTAGATGCAATGAAGAAGATACACCAACCATCACCATAGTGCTTACCACTACCTATAGTGGAAATCTCGTAATGTGAAAAATAGGGATACATGTTCCCTTCTTCTGTGGGCCTGTTGGGAAGTAAGTGCTAGTATAGTCCTGGATATTCATAGGATCACCACCCCTACCTGTACCCTCTATATTCATGGGCATACCTTTGTGGGATCACCTTGTAATAAAATACATGTCCTCTACTATGACTGTTGAGCTCTGATCTACTGATGCAAATTAACCCTTAAGTTTATGTCAATCTGGGTTGGTAGACTTAGAGTCATATCCAAGTATAAGGACTCAAAGCTAGACTTGTTTGGATAATCTAGTTATCTATGAAATAATCCTATAAAAAGATTAAGTTACTATGATTTTAAAAACACAAAAATCCCTTTGTAGGAACAACTTCATTTGTTGTTTCATTTGCACAGCAAATCATATGTGAAAGCAATTTTTATGTGAGAGCACTGATATAATAAAAACAATTAAATCTAACCCTAAGATATGAATTATAAAACTCTGCCCATTATCTCAACATTGAATAAACAATCAGTCATTAATTTCCCTTACATGAAAGCATTTATAATATATAATTGTTCTTCATTATTTGATAAACAACGATGTACAACATAATGAGATCGAAGTACAAATTATTTCTACAGCATTTAACTAATAACATAAAAAAGCTAATAAAACTGGTTGAAAGCAATCTAATCTATTCTGCAAATAAGAAAAATCGATTCTACAAGAACTGGAACATACCATTAACACAATCCAAATCGCATTCACCGGCAAGTAAAATGTGTGCAGACTCGACAATGGGGGCCCTCCAATGCCTCGTTCACACACATAAAAAGACAATCACAGAGCTGGAATTTTAATTGTATTTACCATGAAATCGATCATACATCATAATAGAACAACGTAGTCCAAAACAGCCTGCGTTTTCAGTCTCAAATCGTTATGTGTTTTTCTCCTTCGTCTTATGAAGTATTTATACAAACTTAAAGGAAAACTTGAAATGCTATTAATTTGGAAAATAATTAATGACATCCAGTGCTCGGGAACCTCTGTAAGATCTGTGAAAATCAACAAAATCAGAACTTCCCTGCTTTTGTGCTGAGTGGTAACGCAGGTGGTCATCTTTGACCGACTTTGACTGGACCCTTGTGATAGCCACATCATTTATCCGTTGGAAGCTTATCCATCCTTGGACACTGAGGATCTTTTCTCCATCTTTCAATTCATGCCTAGCTGGCCTACAAGTGTTGAATCTTGGAGACATTATGGGAAGTTAGGACATCTTGTAATCCTACATAAAAACCTTAGTTTAAATGCTTTCAAAATCTCAAAATTCAACTTGTTAAAAAGCAATGACATTTATACCTTCTAACCAAAGTTTGTGGGTGAATTTAAGGCTTTATAAATCAGTATGAAGGTTTTATGGAAGAAAATAGGAGATATTTAGGGGACAAAAAGAGGTCAAAATGGTGCCCAACATCTCCCCCAAGAGGAATTTGTTGCATGTCCCCATGCCAAAAATATTTGACCCTGTTTAAAACCAAAATTTTGCTGCTGATCATCTTGCTTCTAATCTCCTATCTGAGACGATGCATCTGTTGAAGCCCGAGATGCATAAAGGACCTTTAGTCTCTCATACTTAGATTTACAAATCTTCTTTTGCTTATACCATCTATATGCATGTTTATATATGTGTGTCATCTGAACCTTCAGCTTCCAGTTGACTCCCCTTAACTTTTCATTCATGAGCTCTAATTCCTTTATTTCAAGTTTCAATCTCTTAATCTCTTTATTATTTTTGGAAGTCCTTTTCTTTTTCATTTTCATTGGAAGCTGGACAGAATTGGTGTCCATCCCCAATTCTTCATCCTCTTGTACTGAATCTTCTTTCTCTTCCTCTTCCACAGTTTGTGGCTCTGAGAAAAGAGAAGCTGAACCTTTGAGTATTTCCTGTCTTGACTGCTTTTCTTTTCCCTTCTCTTGCTGATCCAAGAAGAGATTGATTCTTTTTGTCTTCTTGATCACTTCATCAGTGTCCTAGATATCCTTCCCTATTTCATCTGCTGGATATTCTTCTTCTAATGCTGACTGGCTTTGAGCTTGCTTGTACTTCCTTGGCTTTCTCTGGTAGGTGGTGAAGATCTGATCTTGTTTTTTATATTGTTTTTCTTATCTCATCACACTCCTAGTTCGTATCCTTCTCTGAGGTTGTTTTGAACTTGTTGCCTCAGAGTTGTCTTCTTCATCAGTAATCAGCAACACCTCTTTCTTTTTCTTCTTCCCCTTTGGCGGTTTTGAGCTTGTTGCCTCAGGGTATGTTATCATCAACAATTCATCTTCTTTTAAACCTTCTTCAAGCAATTCTTCCTGTTCTTCAAACTAATTGTGAACTAAAAATACTGACCATGTCAAATTTTGCTCATACTGGATAATGATTTTGATAATTCCACAGTGAAAAAGGCTTGTCATTTTGTCTTTTGCATGTCTTTGGACAACCTTAGCCATCTTAGTTAAACTCTGTAGCAGGAAATAGGGAATATTGATCTCACATTCACCTTTTAAATGCTGCAACAGTTTGATGTGGTAAATATAAACAATACTGAATCGGCCCTCACAAGTAATAAATTTTTGGATAACATAAACTATTTCATCCCAGGGATGAATCAGCCAGCTTCCTGGAATCCATTTCTTCCAGTTTACTGACCCTGCTCTTGATCTGCACAAAAAGGGTATCCATGCTTTCTCTTTGAACTGTTTAGTCTTGAAAAATATTTCTCCTTGCTGTGGCAGGCCAGTAATTTGTGCTAAAATCTCTTTAGACAGTCTGAAGTGCAATTTTCCCACTATAACCCTTTCTCCATCAAAGGTTTCAGAAAAAGCTAGACTAACCTGCTCATTATGCCCATCAAAATTTTCAAAGAAAGTTACCCACTACTTATTTTCAAAAATCTCCATGCAATTCTCATGAATATCGGTGCGATTGAATTTTTCTGGTGCTAGTCTAGATGACATTTTGAATTTGAATAGGAAACTTCAATATTTCAATTGTTAACTCTCTCTCTATTTTCTTATCCCCAAAACAATACTCTGAAAATGTGGAATTTTTGTTGGTCTTAGTAGAGTATTTGGCAAAGAAAGGGTTTAAGTTTTACCTCCTTTCTGGTGTAACTGTCTTCACTTCTTCCTGCGTGATTTCCACAGCAATTGGTGTCTGCGCCCTTCCTGTAATCCACAGCCTCTTCTTAATGAAAACTATCACCTATACCAGTCGATTTTTGCAGAGAAAAACAATTGGATTTGGTCCCAAGAAAGATGACCAAATCGTGGTCTCCAATTTCACCAGTTCACAATACAAAACTCAGGCACATTTGTATTCTGTCATGGGGCATATAACCACGTTTTTCTTCATCATTTCTTGAACGTGCCACTTTCCATTTGATCATTTTCTCAGGAAAGAAATTAAAGGTAAGGTTTTGATTTATATAACATGTTTTAATTTCTTTGTATACCCCAACGTTTAATGAACAAGCTGTAAAAAGGGATTTTTTCTCTTAAAGTAGATTTTTATTTTGAAAATGTACATAACCATCGATTTTCCTTAAATTTTATATATTTAATTAATGCATGGTGCACTAATGTATATAGAAAAATATTTGAAATTGTATTTCCCAGTTTATTGCTTTATTTTTCTTTAAAATATTCCATTTTCTGCTAAGAAGGAGACCTGCCTGTAGAATGCAGCATATATTTTGGCCATTTGAAATTTGCTCTTAGGTTTGATTTCGACCACCATCTTGACCCCTAGGGTAGGATAATGGAAAGTAGATGGAATGGTGGCAGAGACTAATGGAAAGTAAATGGAATGCTGGCAGAGACTGTCAGGATAATGAAAAATAGGCAGTCAAGCTTTCAATGGTTGGTAAATATGTCATCACTTAAAAACAAAGAATCCTGAAACTTTTAAAACAAAAACTAAAAATTCTTATAGAATTTTCTTGATATCCCTGTATGATGAGTTTGCTGCTTGATGAAGCTGGTTTGCATTTATTTCTGATTCATTTCTGTCCTTCTGATGTCTTCTGTCTGCCATCTCAGATTCCTTCAGCTTTACTGAAAGTCAGGTTTTTCTGTATATTTCTTCTGCCTTACTGGAATTTAGGTCCCTCTGCATTGTTAAAAATCACTATATTGCTGCAAAGCAGGTCCCTTCTACATATGAAAAAGGCTTGGAGGGTTCCAAGGAAGCATAAAAATGTTCATCCCCCTCACAGGCCTATTTATTGACTTGTCCTCAAGTCAAACAAGATCTTCATTATTGGAAATAAAACTATGTAAAAGACATGAAATTTGAAAAATATTTTGGTGAATTTTCAATGGCCAAGCGAACCTGGTTTTCCATGGAAAATTCGAGTTTATATTGTGCCAGTGACCTGGTTTTCACAACTAAACATCCTTTTTTTTTCTCTTTTTTATATTTTTTTTATATTTGGTTTTTGTTTTTTTTTTTATGTTTTCTTTTATTCTTTATTTTATTTTATTTGTTTTCCATATCAGATCAGCTACGAAGCAGGTGAAGGAGAAACACTGATGTGTCTATCCAGCACTTGCATTTCCTGTTGCTGTGAAATCTGCTATATGAAATATGCCTTGTTGATAGGATTGTTATACAGTTTGAGCCGATGGCCATTTACCACAAATATACGTGCTTCATCATCGATTGTTTGAAGTTTGACTGAGCCATTGTCATATACTTCAGCAATATCATATGGACCAAGCCAGTGAGTTGTGAATTTGGCTTTGAAGTCTTTGAACTTTGAGTCAAACAATAGTGCCCAATCACCGATGTGAAATTGCTTCTTTTTAATAAACTTATCATGCCATTGAGCTCTCTGCTGTTGTATCAGAATATTGTGTTCTATGGAAGCCCGTCTCATCTCATCTAGTTGATTCAACTAAAGTATTCTTTCTTGCTGAGCCTCAGAAAGATCCATGCCCAAATCTGCCTCTAACTTGAAGGTATGAATTTGAAACTCTATAGGGAGAAGGACTTGCTTACTGTAAACAAGCTGATAAGGAGAAAAACCAGTACTATTTTTCCAAGTGATCCGGTATGCCCATAAATCTTCAGTAAGCTTAGCTAACCAATACTTCCTATGCATCTGGATAGTTTTAGTGATGATTCCTTCTAAAGTCTTGTTTGTAGATTCCACTTGGCCATTTGCTTGTGGATGGTAAGGGGTAGACTTTCTGTGCTTGATCTTGTACTTTTTTGCTATATGCTGCACTAATTTGGAAGTAAACTTGGCACCTTGATTAGTTACAATCTCTCTAGGCACCCCGAAATCTAACAAATATCTCCTCAAAAAGAAAGTTTATCACAGTCTGCTCAGTGGCTCTGGGTAATGGTTTGGCCTCTACCCACTTAGTTGTGTAGTCCGTACAGACCAAAATATACTTCTTTCCTTGTGATGGGGGATGAATTGGACCAATGAAGTCAAGGGCCCACTTTTCAAACGGTTCAATGAGTATTTGTGGTTGGAGTGGCATTTCATCAGACCGGATTGGACGTCCCATCCATTGGCAAGTATCACAACTTCTAGCATACCTCTTAGCATATTTGAAAATAGAAGGCCAATAATACCCCAAATTGAGTATCTTGTATGTTGTTCGTTTATCTGCAAAATGGCCACCACACGGTTCATCATGACATGCCTTTAAAATATCTAAAATTTCATCCTGTCATACACATATTCTTATAATTAGATCATATCATGTGTAAAAGAGATCACCATTAACCCATATATGCCTAGCACTCTGTTTAATAATCTTTTTCTTTTCTTTAGATGTCATAGAGGGTGGTAGTTGACCTGATGATAAGTAGTTGGCAATATCAGCATACCAAGGAGTAATAATAGAAATGGCAAACAGGTTTTCATCAGGAAAACTATCTAAGCCAGGAACAACCTCACTAGTATTGTGTAAGCGAGACAGGAAATCTGACACTTGATTTTCTCGTCCAGGCCGATCTAAAACAGTGATATTAAATTCCTGCATAACAACAACCATCTTGTTATCCGATCATTTGTGATAGATTTATTCATTAAATATCGTAAGGCTGAATGATATGTATGGAAAAAAAAATTGTAGCCAGTTATGTAATGACATAATTTGTTTACAGCATGAACCACCGCCAACATTTCCTTTTCAGTGATTGTATAGTTCAACTCTGCAGGTGTTAGATTTTTACTAATAAAATAGATGGCATAAGTCAAAGTATGTTCTTTCTGGCCCAATGAGGCCCTTATTGCAGTAGCAGAGGAATCAATAGAAATATGGAAAGGCAATGTCCAATTTGGTCCCCTTAAAATGGGATCAGTTGAGAGCTTCTCTTTAAGTGTCTGAAATGCAGATTGACAGTCAGTATCCCAATTAAAAGGCACATCCTTTGAAATCAATTTAAACAATGGCAGAGCTATCTTACTAAAATTTGCAATGAATCTACGATAATAGCCTGCATACCCTAAAAAGCTTCTTACATCTGTTTGAGTTGCTGGTTCAGATAAATTTTCAATGATTTGAATTTTAGCAGGATCTAGTTTTTATCCAGATGAAGAAATGTGATGTCCTAAAACTATCCCTTCAGTCATCATCATAAAACACTTTTCATTACTAAGGGAAAGATTTGAGTCAACACACCTTTTTAAAATTTTCTCCAGGTTTGTCAAGGAATCTTCAAAGGTACTTCCATACATAGAAAAATCATCCATGTAAATTTCAACACACTCATGAATTAGATCTGCAAAGATGGCCAAGATAGCCCTCTGAAAGGTAGATGGGGCATTACATAAGCCAAAAGGTAAAACCTTGTAGGCATATGTGCCCCAGGGACATGTAAAGGTGGTTTTGTCCTGGTATTCTTTTGCAATACTAATTTGATTATACCCACTGAAACCATCTAAAAATTAAAAGTATTCTTTTCCAGCTAAGGTATCCAACACTTGATCAATAAAAGGCAATGGAAAGTAGTCTTTTAATGTTGCCTTATTTAACTCCCTGTAATCCACACATATGCACCATTTACCATTCTTTTTAGGAACAACAACCAAAGGAGAAACCCATTGGCTGTCAGAAATGGGGTAAATAAATCCTACTTTTAACAACTTCTGCAACTCTTCCTTGACTATTTCTTTTAGTATAGGGTTCATTCTATGTTGCGGTTGTCTAAGAGGTCTGATTTTGTCATCTGTGTAAATGTGGTGAGTGTATGTCTCATGATGAATACCTAGCATATCAGTGTACTCCCAAGCAAATGGATGGGAATGTTTATTCAGCAAAGTAATCAATTGTTCTTCCTGTGATGTAGTAAGATGTGCACTTATATTCAAACTTTTTCCTGGACTGATTTCAATTGTTTTACTTTGAATATCTGTGATTGAATGCACATTAAAAATATCATGAAGTGCCAATGCTAAATAATGTACTGTGCAATTTTCCTGAAAATTATATCCCAAAACTTGATCTGCTACAGCATATTGCATGTCTCTTAATTCTTCAGAAATATCAGGTTCAACAATAAAATAATCTAACAAATCTTCGTTGTTTTCTTCCTAAAAATCAAAGAGCTGATTGATACTCAGGATGTGTTGAATCACCTATTCTTCTTGTTCTTTGGTCTCATTAATCCATGACAGTTGATCTAATGTAGAAGGTCTTTGGGCAGAAGGGTAAAGTGCAATTTGTTTTCTCTCCGTCCCATGTGAAATGAGCATACTTCCTGACCTACACCCTATGAAAGCATCTGTTGTTGCCAACCAGGGTCTACCAAGGATCAATGGGTGACCTCCTAGGTTAGACTTTGGCTGTAGCACTATGAAATCAATGGGATACTCCCAGGAGTATAAAGAAATAATGATATATTCTAAGACCCCTTCAGGTGTAATTTTAGACCTATTAGCTAATTCCAAAACTGTTGTTGTTGGTCTGATATTTGTCAAGTGAAGGTATTCCATTGTCTCTAGTGTCATGACATTAATGGAAGCACCTAAATCGATCAATGTTTTTGGAATTGAAAAATTATTAATAGTAATTGTAACCATTGGGATTCCAGGATCTACATACTTTTCAATGAAAACAGTGTTAGACATTAATCCTGCTAGATTGCCTACCACATGAATTTTTTATGGATCCTTCTTTCTTTTATTAAGACATAATTCCTTAACTGGTTTAGTGTAAATTGGAATATCCTTTATAGCTTGCAGTAGAGGAATTTTGACATATACATTTGTTAACTCATTCAAAACATCAAAATCAGGTAAGGAAATTGAAGGTTTTTCTTTGACCAACCTTTTGGGAAAAGGAGGTGTATAAGATACTAATGTTTTCCCTTTTGACTGTGATTTTCTGACTAAGATTTTTCTGTATTTAATTTTTTTGGAGTTTTCTCATTTTCTGTTTGTTCTTCTAAGATAACAGGAGATTCTTTTTGTAAAATTTTCCCAGATCTTAAATTGATATTTTACAGTGGGAGGATTGTGTAAGAGAGTGCCATTCCATCATCAACATTATACATAGGTCTGTCTATTTTATTGTTTGGATTTGGAATTGGCTGAGCTGGTAATTGTGTTGGCTGAGGCAGAGGCTAATTGGATGGAAATTGAAGCTGTTGAGGTGGTGGACCCAATTGAGGAGCCATATTGGGTTGTTGGAAAGGTGGAACTTGGAAAGATGGGGCTTGGACTTGATTTTGCTGATATTGGGAATAGGCAGAAGGTTGTTGATGGGGCTGCAAATAGGCCTGCTGATATGTCTGGTTACCATGGGCATAACCTCTCCAATTTGGAGCAGATTGGGCTAATGGAGGAGACCAAGTTTGCCAAGGCATGGGTGCACTCCATGAATTCTGAATAGGAGTTTGATAATTTGTATGAAATTGCTGCATAGGATCCTGAGACATACCTGAAAATTGTGGCTGCCAAGTCTTCGTTGTCCCATAAAGTAGAGAGACTCCATGCTTTGATTCTCCTCCATTCAATCTTCCTGCAATTCTTTCAATCTAGGGCAGTCATCAGTTTTGTGATTAAAAGTACATAAGCCACAAATTTCAACAGCATTTAAAGGACATTCTTTTAGTGGGTGTTTCTTTCTACATTTAGGACAAAAGATAGACAAAGCTTGATCTTGCAGGTCCTGTTGTTCTTGTCTCTTCTTGGTTTTTTCTACTTCGACTTATGTGCCCAATGTACTCAATAAATCAGTCTTAAAATCTTCTAACAAATTTCCAAGCTCAGCTCTAGAGATACCACTGTTGGCAGATTTAGTTACTTTGGTAGTGACATCCCTTTTTCCAGTTCTAGCCTTTCCTCTCAAATATTTCTGACATAAATCTTGTATTTCATCAAAGGGAAGTTAAGATATGTCACCTTTTCCCATAATATTCAAAATATACAAATACTCTTCTCTTATTCCTTTTAGAAATATTGTTCTAATCATCTCTAATGTTAAAGAATTGTATTTAGATTTTTGCATGTTATATGAGAATCTTTCCAAATACTCCTCTAAGCTCTCATCTTCCTATTGAGTCATTCCAAAAATGTCATCTTTTAGATCCTTTGATCTGCAATATTCCCGATACTTTCAAAGAAATATCTTCCTCATCTCATCCCATCTAGTAATAGAATTCTCTCCTAATCCCATGAACCATTTCAAGGCAGCTGCTTTAAGGGTAGCAGGGAAAAGACGAAGCTTATGGGTGTCATCAGTGTATCCATAAGTTCGACACAAGATATCAAACTCGAATAAGAAAGAGTCAGGATCTTCAGAGGTCATGCCATAGAAGTTCGGTAAGACATATGTTGGGATATTCTTCATTTTTACCTCTTCACCTAGGATGATACTAGTGTCCAAAATGGGGAATTTAAAGGTGGCTTCCTGATCTTCTTTTGTTCTCTCATCTCTTTCATGTCTCCTTTATTCTTCCCTTTCATGTGTCCTCTCTTCTTCTCTCCTCTCTTGTCTTCGTTTGTTTTATATTTCTAACATTCTCTCATACTCCCTTCTCTGTTCTACAGTTGGCCCTTTTGATGCTTCTTCCTCAGCCATTTTATAAGTACCCACTGTTGAGATGAATTCTTTTGGGAAAGAAGGTCCTGTTACTTTTGTTTTTGGGGGGGTTTTGATAAATCTTCCTTTCTCGTCTCTTTGTCTTGACATAAAAGTAAAATCTATTCTATGTTTTGTTGAATTTTTTGTTTTTATCAGAGAACTAAAGTTCCTAAGCCTGCTTCTACAATGCCTCCCTGGCAACGGCGCCAAATGTTGAGCTCTGATCTACTGATGCAAATCAAACCTTAAGTTTATGTCAATCCGGGTTGGTAGAATTAGAGGCATATCCAAGTATAAGGACTCAAAGCTAGACTTGTTTGGATAATCTAGTTATCTATGAAATAAGCCTATAAAAATATTAAGTTACTATGATTTTGAAAACACAAAAATCCCTTTACAGGAACAACTTCATTTGTTGTTTCATTTGAACAGCAAATCATATGTGAAAGCAATTTGTATGTGAGAGCACTGAGATAATAAAAATTAATTAAATCTAACCCTAAGATATGAATTATAAAACTATGCCCATTATCTCAACGTTGAATAAACAATCAGTCATTAATTTCCCTTACAGGAAAGCATTCATAATATATAATTGTTCTTCATCATTTGATAAACAAGGATGTACAGCATAATGAGATCGAAGTACAAATTATTTCTACAACATTTAACTAATAACATAACAAATCTAATAAAACTGGTTGAAAGCAATCTAATCTATTCTGCAAATAAGAAAAATTGATTCTACAGGAACTGGAACATACCATTAAAACAATCCAAATTGCATTCACTGGCAAGTAAAATGTGTGCAGACTCGACAATGGGGGCCCTCCAAGGCCTCGTTCACACACATAAAAATACAATCACGGAGCTGTAATTTTAATTGTATTTATCATGAAATCGATCATACATCATAATAGAACAACGCGGTCCAAAACAGCTTGCGTTTTCAGTCTCAAATTGTGATGTGTTTTTCTCCTTCGTCTTATGAAGTATTTATACAAAATTAAAGGAAAACTAGAAATGATATTAATCTGGAAACTAATTAATGACATCCAGCACTCGGGATCCTCTATCAGATCTGTGAAAATCAACAAAATCGGAACTATCTTGGTTTTGTGCTGAGTGGTAACGCAGGTGGTCATCTTTGACCGACTTTGACTGGACACCTGTGATAGCCACATCATCTATCCGTTGGAAGCTTATCCATCCTTGGAAACTGAGGATCTTTTCTCCATCTTTCAATTCGCGCCTAGCTGGCCTACAAGTGTTCAATCTTGGAGACATTACGGGAAGTTAGGACATCCTGTAATCCTAAATAAAAACCTTAGTTTAAATGCTTTAAAAATCTCAAAATTCAACTTGTTAAAAAGCAATGACATTTATACCTTCTAACCAAAGTTTGTGGGTGAATTTAAGGCTTTATAAATCAGCATGAAGGTTTTATGGAGGAAAATAGGAGATATTGTGCCCAACAATGACGTCTAGAATCTCTCCTTGAAGATCAAAGGCACTAACATCGCGATCCTAGTAGCTGATCAGATGCTCTAGCAAACGGACACTGGCCCTCAGGATGGAAGTGCAATATAAATTAAAAACCCACATTATTGTAAATATTGTAATGTTGGGTCATCTCGGAGAGTTTCTTGATCCATGTATTCTTTCTCTCTTTCCCTCCATTCTAGAACCATTATATACCTGACCATTGATCCATTCAACCATTAGAATCCATGAATTTCTTTTCATTTTGGCCAATTTACAAGTTTCATTAGGTCGTGCAGAATACACAACTATCCTTTAGGCATGTTATGTATCATACACAGGTTTCTTTTATGCAAGTCACGTATGAAAAGCGTGTATGTGACTGTCATAGTTGCATACCGGCGTATGTCGCGCGACCCTTTTAGGGTAGGCACAAAACCATGAAATTTTTCAGAAAAATAAAATTTAGAACAAATGAAAGGAAGGATAAGGGAGAGTACACCAACCTACAACTGAAAAAAGTCAATTTGGTCCACTGTTTTATCCTCAGTGAACAGTTGAAGTCAGAGCTAAAAACTTGCCAAATTGGGTAAATTGTCAAGTGGTATGTTTTATTTTTGTTTTTGAACTATATATAGAAAAATTTCAAAATTTTGGACTTCTAGTCTATAGTTTAAAAATTATTTTTTATAAATGAACTAATACCATGACTTTTTACTAAGTGCAAGAGGTTCGATATCTTTAAGAATATGTTATCTACACATATAGGATAGAATTTGGTCCTCATTATGTACTTTTGAATTTATACCGTATCCGTTTTTAACCTTAGGATTACCTCTTTTAATATGGACTATGGTGTTCAACATTTTTTATCTCGTCTGCATGATTTTTCCTCTGTGGATAAGGCCTCCTCTTCATGGGAATCCTAGTTTAGAACATTTTATTGTATTTTTGCTACCCATGCCTCAGTTGTGCTAGGCTTGCGGGAGCCTTCTTAGTAGTTTTTCATGATAAAATGAACCTCATTTTGCATCTTTTACAAGCTATCCCTATTATAAGGCTCCCCGCACTTATGGAGTTTCTTTAGGCCCAGGTCTGACTCCTCGAAATAGACTTGACTGTCGAGTAATCTTGTTCATTCAGACTTGTTAAGAATAAGTGAACGAACATCCACATTGGTGGTAGTTTATCACTTTTTCGGACCATGTGGAATATTTACAAGAAAGGAGCACTCTCTTTTCTTCGGAATTGAGAAGAGTATTCTTAGGTATAGGTTTATCAATTTTTTGACCTTGAGGGACTAAACTTACAAAAAAGAAACACCCGGTATGATCTTAGTCTTTTCTTTTTCGTGATCTGGACCTAAACATGAAAACGATTTCCAGCGTACTTTATGTCTTTGTCATGCTCGCAAAACCTAAAAACAAAGCATTGAGTTTACTGTTGTAAGTCCCATTTCTTGTAATCAAATGGATATTTTTGAGTGATCTTGACTTCCTTCACACTTGTTAAACTCAGGCTACCTGATGCTTCTGAAGGTTCGTCATTCTGGTATTAGTTAACCCCTTTTTTGGACCTTTCTGACTAAGTACAAAAAAGGTATACCTTAGTCCTCTGGGATCTAAGAGAGTTTGTCTATGGATTGTTTTATACTTTTCCGGTCTCAGGAGACTAAATTGTATGAAAAAGAACCCCCCTAGTGTCTTATTTGGAGCTTTGAGACTCTCAAAATATGAAAACACCAATAAGCATGTACTAGTTTGAGCTCATAAAATCCTCAAATCAGTGACATTATCAAGCATTATTCTCTCTCCTCTTCAATATTGTAAAAAATGAACAGAGTCCCAAGTTGAATTTCCTTGACTTGTTAAAATTTAACAGGAAATATAAGGAAGAAGTACTCTCTTTGGGTTATAAACAGTGGCACCATGTCCTCCTTGAACACAACACTCTCTGAACTTTCCGATACTCATCTTTTAGTTTACACTTTCAGCTCAATTATTACTTTGATTTTTTACTCCTCCACTTGTCCTTTATACATGGGAAATCTGATCATGTCTCCTACATGACAGATAACTCTAGTTGTCCTATCTGTAAGTCAAAAGCTGCCTCCGGTCATCTCTGTGTCATGCTCACTATTCAAGGATCTATCCCTTCATTTGATTATTATCCTTATCCCATCATTATCCTATTTGAGTATTACGTGTGTCTACCTCCCTTAACCAGTTCCTAATCACTCTTGTGCTCCATTGGAGGATTCATTTCCTTCCTCATCATAGTACGGTTTCTCATCAGCACCTACTGAAGACAAAGACCTAGAGTTTTGACGATAGTACCTTAGGTTTCGCTACCATTATTGGTGAATTCCTTTGCTTTAGTTGTTAGTATCACTCATTTTCTGACATTCTGTTGAGTTCCTTCTATGTTCGAATTCACCACATCTATTCACATGGTAGGGATTGTACTGGTTACCTTAGATTTTGACAAAGACCTTAGGTTCACATCTATAACCTAAGTTGCACAATATTGTGTTATCTTCAACTACACAGCTTCCATATTTTGAAGACTCATCATTGTATATTGTGGCTTCGATTCACCTTTGTAATATATGTGTTCTTATTACCCATATCATGATGTAATAAAATATTGTAAAGGGGCTAGTGTTCCACTATATTGAACATGGCATCCTCAGATATGATTTTGTATATGACTTTGATATGTATCTACTTTAGGTATCTCCTCTGGTGCCTTGGTAACTGAGTTCTCCAAGATTAAAACATTGTAATGTATTTCAGTCATCACTTCCCTCTGACCTCACACATTAGGGGGCATTTGTTATCATGTAAAATGACACATCTCCATCTGAGTATTGACACCCAATGTGTCAGAACACAAAATGAAAAACTGGATTGAAGTAGCCAAAACACTATAGATAGGGATAACCTTTGATATAATATCACATTACTAGCTAAATATATTTTTGTCTGGACATTAGGGTTGAATACATGACTATTTTCATAGAAACATGTGTATCATATGCGAGTATGTGCATTGCAACTTGTGTATGCATTGCACCCACAGGTTTCCTTAAACCAAGGCGCGTATAATCTCCCAAATACTGATATTCTCTAATGTTATATGATAGTGTTGACTCGCCCACTCAACCTCATAAAAATTTGCAAAATAACTATGCATGCAAACTCACCATGCAAAAATGCCCTAAAATATAGCTGAATTAGGATTAGGGTTTTGTAGAGAGAAATTAATACTTACCACTGATATTTTGGATGATAATGACTCCATAGATAGTTGCATGCATAAGGATCCAGATGGGGGGTCTAATAATGATATTTTCCTCCGGTATTACCACCTTGCAGTACTGTAAAAACCCTCCAAATTGAAGGTGATGTTTTTGTAGGAGGAGAGGTTAGATCGGGCTGAAATTTTCGGAGATTGTCGGTTTGGTGATGCCAGAGAGATGGTATGACATATGCACAGGTTTGGATACCTCTAAGTGCTTAAGCGAATTGATTGGTAGTTCTATTGATCACGCCCCCAACTGGTCTGTTTGGTTGATAACTACTCCAGGTGAGAAAACTAATGGCATATAATTACTACATACCATAGGATAGGCCTGCTAAGAAAGAGGAAGCTGACATGCATAGGAAAGACTGGGTTTTGTGGTCCTAGCGAATCCTTTTGTGTTTTCCCTGCTACTTCTAGCTACAAACGTGGTTCTACTAATAACCCTTTGGAATGTGTTGGATCTCCGAATACTGTAGTATATGATGTTTGCAATGGATAAACCTGGATGATCTATCCCAATAAGATACTAGGGCAGATATCTCACTGCCAAACCCTTGCTAGCTGAAGACACTGTCTCCAAACCCAACTGTCGTGGTTGCACGTTGTCCTGCTGCTCAAAACACCAAAAGCAATCAACAATAACAATATATATCTCCTTTAGTCCCATAACCCTTCTTAAATAGATCTTCGTATGCTTTTAGGGTTTGCATGTTACTTTTAGGGTTTATGCTTCACTTTTGCATGCTAGCAATTCTAATTTGATGTTGACTTTAACACTAACTAAACAAGGCCTGCATGCTCCACATGCTTTAGGATATGAACTCTGATGGCCTTCTTTCAATAATGATGACTTCATAATACTAAATTGATGTACCTTTATACTCCTAATGCTATCAGTCCTCATTTATTCCCTTTTTATTAAAAATGGAACATTACAATCTTCTCTCACCAAATATTGCTTGTCCTCAAGCAATGCCAACACAACTCCACAATCAATCAAACTGAACCAACTGAATCTGGGGATGATCCCACGGTCCCAAATTATCCTAGGATATTTGTAGCACCCTCTGCTCAAAGCATTGTACTTCACAGTACCATCACAAGATATCCCATGGAATCCTCCTATAAGTAGAGTAACTAACCAAGTTGTAAATGAGGTACCATCACAATAGACCTCCTGAAAGCATCCTCTAGCAATCACTAAAATGTCAGTCACTTTAATCCCAGTGTCCCAAATCAATCTGAGAATTGCAGAGGTCAAAATGCATCCACTGCTACCCTGAATAGTATCGACATGAGAAGCATCATGTAGACTCCCAAGTAACACCATCGGTAAACACTGTATCCATCCCTCATAAGGTCTTCCACCTGGATCCCAATGAAAACTTGTGCATATTTCATCCCACATATCCCAAGGTTGTTGTGGGACTATACCCCTGGCTAGGAATGGATTCCCAAGAATTTCCCACTCAATAGGACATCGCCGCTTAATCTCATCAGACCCCCAAAAAGAACCTTCTCAATAAGCACCATCACAAGGAATGATCCTACCAAGATGACATTTTTCCCTTTTAATTTCAATTGGAATGCTCATATACCACTACCCAATTTCTTGATCTTGGCCAACCTGTAAAAACAATCCACCATTATGTAAATGTGGACTCAAGCAACTGCAAGCCTTGTCTATGTACTCCTTAATAGGAATGCTTTGAAATGAAATAGTATGTTTCTTCTACTGCCCCATCAAGAAATCCAACTACTATTCAATACCAAAAATCCTAACCACTGACTTGCTACACACAACTCGAAGAACTGTAAGCTCAACTTGTCATTGTACTATGGTGTCTTGGAGTATCTTGGTTTTCTCTTTCATTGTTAGAATGCTTTCTTTAACACGTTCAATCTTCTTTCGATGGCTATCATCTGGAAGATCTGTCTCATGCATGTATAAACTCTCCCTAAACTCCATGTGTGACTTCCCACTGTTTCGACTGTTGTGCTCATTTCCTTGCACCACATGTATTTTGTCTGTCATAACTGTCTGGACTCTTGATGTAGGTGATGAAGAGTATACCAACTCCAACTCATCATATGGATTGACCACAATCTGACTAGCGAATGTGCTGGTGTTGCTAGACTCACAGGATGGCTCTAATGCTATCTCCTCATGCACATCCTCATCATGTACTATTGACTCCAAATCAAGCTCACCAACAAACTATACATCATGCTCATCTTTCTTCACTCCCCCAACTATGAATTTAACAAGATCCTGATCCAAATACTTGGGATGGCTCTTGAACGTGATGGTGTAATAATATTGAAAGGAAAATTCTCCACATACCTCATCACCCAATCCTAGATACTCCTAATATCGAGGCAAGTGTTGAAATACTACTAACCTCTGCAAATCTCTAGTTTGGCTGATGGAATCTACTAGGGTAGTGGGCCTATTGTAAGCTCTGGGTTTGTTCTTACTTTTAAAGTGGAAGAAGTCAGTGAAGGTCATGGCTGAATGGAAGTCATCTCCTAAAGTTCTATACTCTCTCAGATAGGCACTCAGGGATTCTTCTAGTTCTACTTGTTCTAGAGGCACTACTGTTGGACTATCTAAGAATTGAGGCATGGTAGGTCAAGAATGCTTGTTGTATATATGGGGATGGATATGCATGTTGGTATGTAAGTGCTCCCCACTACTACTGGTGGATACCCTATCACTATCGGCAAACAAGGGACTATGTGGGGTGGGCCCATTTTTCTCTATCATTTTCTTAAAGGTACTCATCATTTCTTTTTGCTTGGTAGTGAGTTATTTTATGGCTGATATGAGACTATTGAAAGTTGTTTTATCATCAGCTACCATTGTTTCTTTTCCCTTTCCAAATGGATACTCTCTATCCCCCAACTCTATGTCCTCTAACTCCTCTTCTCCTCTATCACTATTTCTAAACCTCTGTCTCTGGTAGGTAATGTTGTATGGGTCTTCTGAATTCATTTACAATTTTACATGCCCATAGCTGGCAAGGAACATGCTATGATACCACTGTAATATCCCAAATATTGATATTCTCTAATGTTGTATGATAGTTCTGACTCGCACACTCAACCTCATACAAATTTGCAAAATAACTATGCATGCAAACTCACCATGCAAAAATGCCATAAAATATAGCTGAATTAGGGTTAGGGTGTTGTAGAGATAAATTAACACTTACCATTGATATTCTGGCTGATAATGACTCCAAAGATAGATGCATGCATAAATGATCCAGGAGGATATTGGTGGCCACCAACCTATTCCACTTGGACCCCCACAATTGTTTCTTTCGGTTTTCTAGTTTCTTTAATTGTAGCACAATTTACTATTTTTGGCAATTTTCAGGTCCTAAACTTTCGGAGCCGTCTTGAGGCCGTAAATGACGTTTTTTACAGCTTCGAATGGTCAGGAAATATGAGTCCATTATACACTCAATATTTTCTATCTATGGATGTAGTCCTTGAATATATCTTTCTAACAATGTATCATGCGCGTCAAACGAAGGTAGTATAGCAAAGTTACGACCACGGGAAATTAATGTACCGAGTTACCAAATGGGGCCCACATTCTGATGTTTCACCTCCTAGGGTCAGGTTTTTTAATGTGTAGCGTTTCCATTTTTTCTCAATAATATATAGGCTTTCGAGACTCATTGTAACAAGGAGTTTAGAGGCATGTATCCGCCACATCTCTTCTCAGAGATAAGCTACCAGCACTCTAGCTAGTTTATTTCCATTATGTATGTAAACAAGTTTCAGTTATTTGATTAATGAAATGAAGTGCTATTTCCACTGCATATTTGTTTCTATGGTTATTTGTGTATTTTTTTGTGTTCCTGCATAAATCCAGATTAGTGGTATCAGAGCAATCTGCTCTTTCTCGATCCTTCTTTGCATGTCCCCAATGAGGGCGGGGTATAAAGAGTTAGGGATCAATCTGGTTGGACCTTTGCAAGATCAGCCTCGCAAATCCTGATGGACTCCCATGGGGGATGAAAAGAAATATGAGGGCATAGAATATCCTATCAAAATGTTGCTCGAGGAGGCCCTTGAAAAACAAAGGAATGCGATGATTGATAACTTCACCCAGATCCTTCAACGACTTCCCACAGGTGGTGCATCTGCATCTAGTAGCCACTCTAGAGGCGCAAACCATTTTAAGATACAATTAAACTTTGAAATTCCCATATTTGATGGCTGAATAGATGCATATACCATAGATAGATGGTTGAATCTATTAGAAGTATATTTCTCGATTCAGGACTTTTTCGACCGGGAAAATATTACTTTTTCACTACTCAAAGATGCCCCCAATGTCAACGACTGGTGGAAAACTTACCGTGAGAGAAAGGACAAGGAGGAACCCTCTCTATTCTCAGCCATACCAACTTGGAATTCATTTTGATATGCCATAAATTGACAATATTATCCTGTGGGGAGCTATGAGGACAAGTACATACAATGGACTATGCTACGGCACCAAAGAGATTAAGATGTGCATGAGATGACGAATCTCGTCCATACCCTATGCACTAAGTTGGGTATCAAATATTCATAGAAACATTTGGTGTTGAAGTACCATAGTTGTTTACATAGATACATTCAAGAGGAAATGGATTTCCTTGACATATCCTCATTTGGTATGGCATACCGGTATGCTGCCAAAATTGAGCAAAAATTCAAACAGAAAAAGCGAGACTTTGGATCTATGAATCAGAAGCAAGCGAAAGGTGTCCCCAAACCATAGAACCAAGGACATAGTCAAGTCATGGTGACTCAAGAGAAATTTCCAAATCCGCAAGAAGAGAACAACACTTCGAAGTCGAAGAAGGAAGCAGGAAAGTGGTGCAGGTTCCACAAGAGCCCAATTCACAACATCAGTGAGTGTTGGGCCAAGCAGTCACTAGTGGCTAAGATAAAGGCTTCTGGATCAGATGCATACTTTGATAATGAATCGGAACCCAAGAAGGGGAATAATAGAGGGAAGAATATTATTGATGCAGAGCCCAACCCCACCGTTTCCACCATAAATATCCAAAAGGAAGAACCAGAAGATTCAGAGGAGGAGGAGCATTTTTTCAACTCCCAGATGTGGATAAAGGGTTACTCGCTATAGTTGATTGTCCACAGTGGGAGCCAAAAGAACCTAATTTTATCATAGGTCATGAAGTGGTTGGGCTTTCCAACCACAGCACACTCGCAGTCTTACACCATTGGGTGGCTTCACCAAGGACGAGATATCTGCGTCAGCTAGCAGTGTTGCCTTCCCTACAGCATCAAGCCCTTCACCGATGAGGTATTATGTGATATTCCTCCTCTTGATTTTTTTGATGTATTATTGGATCAACCATACTTATGAAAGAAAAATGCTGTGTATGAGTCTCGGCCTCGCGATGTCATTATTACATTGGGAAATAAGTTGTACAAGATACCGGAGGTACCACCTCTTGCTGCTATCTCTTTGGTTACTGCAAAACAATGTAGTAAGCTCATTTCCAAAACCGAGAAATTTGTTTTATTGATGATCCACCCTCAGATAAAGAAGAATATCATGGCCAAGACCTCTAGATAGGGCCCATCTACATGACAACAACAAATAGACAAGGTCATGGAGGAGTACCGGGACATATTCACCTCACCCACAGGGGTTCCTATGCATTGTCAGGTCAAGCACCCCATCGATCTGACCCTAGGTGATTCACTGCCCAATGGACTGATCTATAGACACTCTGTTCTAGAGAATGATGAAGTCAAGAGGAAAATTCAGGAGCTAGTGTAGAAGGCTCACATCTGGCCAAGTTCATCGCCCTATGGGAACCTGATTGTGTTGGTACAGAAGAAGGATGGGACTTGGAGACTATGTATTGACTATTGGGCACTAAACAAGATCACTATCTAGAATAGGTACCTGATCCGACGGATTGATGACCTTCTAGAATAGCTTAAAGGGGAAAAATATTTTAGCAAGATTGACTTAAAGTTTGGGTATCACCAGGTACCGATCAAACTGACTGATGTATGGAAGATTGCCTTCAAAGCCAAAGAGGGAATTTTTGAATGGTTGGTCATGAGACTGATGGACAAAATATTGTGTCCATTCACCAACTCATTTGTAGTAGTGTACTTGGATGAAATTTTGATATTCAGCCAGACTTGGGAAGAGCACCTCCACCACATCCGATAGGTCCTCCAAACCCAGCGACAACACAAGTTGTGTGCCAATTTGGACAAGTGCAATTTTGGCATGACCCAAGTTTAGTATCTGCGATACATTATTGATGAGTATGTGGTACATGTGGATCCAACCAAGATACAATTCATTCAAGATTGGCCAACCCCAACTACTCTAATAGAGCTTCACAACTTTTTGGGTCTTGCTAGTTTCTACTGCAAGTTCATGTTGGGATTCTCTCATATCACTTGGCCCTTGAGTCAAGTCACCAAGGGAGGAGCAAAAGAAAAATTATTCTAGTTAGAAACTCAATAGAAGGTGTTTGCAGAATTGAAACATTGCCTATGTTGGGCCCTAGTGCTCACATTACTAGAATTGCAACAACCATTTGAGATCGAGACATATGCCTCTAACTGTGCTATTGGAGCAGTCCTTACTCAACAAGGGAATCCAGTGGCATATCACAATGAGACACTGTCTGACATAGTCCACAAATATCCCACTTATGACAAAGAGATGTATTCCAATGTACAGGCTTGCTGACAATGGAATCATTACATTTTGGGGAAGGAAACGATCATCCACACAGACCATTGACTACTGTAGTTCATACAAACACAAGGGAAGTTACAGAATGATCACCATCAGAAGTGGCCCACATATCTACAACAGTTTCATTTGAATATCAAGTACAAGAATGGAAGCACCAATAATGTTACATGCTGCCTTAGCTGACCACCGATCATGGTGATAACCACCGTGCTCAACTCTTGTGGGCACGAGACCTCTGATTGGTCGCTTCTCTATAAGAACGAGCCAAAATTCAGCCACACATACAGGATTATTTTGGAGGGAAACCAAGTTCCAAATTTTCACCTCCAGGATGCACTACTATCTCACATGGACACCTTTGTGTTCCTTCAAGCGAGCGTGCCAAGATGATTTGGGAAGCGCACTATAGTCGGATTGTTGGGAATTTCAGGGTCGATAAAATAGTGGCAATACTGCAAAAGTATTTCTATTGGCCGAACCTTTGACAGGATGTCAGGAAGTACATCTGATCCTGCACTGCCTGCACCATTGCCAAACCGTCCATCAAGAAGCAAGGCCTCTATACTCCGTTGCCTAGCCCTGGTCGACCTTGGGAATCCATATCCATGCATTACATGTCGATCCCTCCTTCTACTAAGCACAGCAATGACCGTGTGTTCGTGGTCATCTACAGATTCTCAAAGATGGCCATAATGACGGACTCCAAGAAGAATATCACAGCAGAATCCACTGCTAAACTCTTCTTTGAACAAGTGTGGGTACACTTTTGGATCCCATAGTCTATAATATTAGATCGAGATAGTAGGTTCCTTAGTACATTCTGTTCTATCCTATGGTCAATGCTAAACACCAAGCTCACAAATTCCATAGCTTTCCATCCCTAAACTGATGGCCAAACAAAGGTTGTCAACCGGATGATCACACACATTTTGCGCATGTACAACTCAAAGTATCCATGCACATGGGATGAGAGCCTCCCCTATCTACAACATAGCTATAACCAGGCCCTCCATAGCTCCACTGAACACAGCCCCTTTCAGGTGGGCTTGGGATTCCAGCCACTGTGTCCCATTGATGTAGCCATGCTATTTGCAACTACAGCTGATTCAGCTCATGTCGAGTCTAAAGTTTCGAAGGTGAACAGCTTCATTGAGCGCATTGAGCACATTCACCAACATGTTCATGACATATTGGACAAATCCAATGCTAAGTACAAGTAGTTCCATGATCAACATCAAGTGCAACACAACTTCCAGGTGGGCGATAAGTGTGGCTACATTTGCAGAAGGAGCGCCTTGCTAGAACCCACCATAACCTTCGCCTGCTCTGATATGCTAGCCATACACCATCACCAAGGCTGTCAAGGACAATTCCTTCGAACTCAATATTCCACCATTCCTTGGTCTTCACCCAGTGTTCTATGTGGACTGCCTTCGGCCCTACTTTCCACCTCTACGGGACACATCAGACATGGAAGAACAACTTACACAACTAGAGTTAAACCTCGACTGCATGGAACAAGCCAAAACTGATCAGATTATGGACACATAGATCAAGAACACTCACCACCAAAATATTTAGCAATATTGAGTTGTCAAAGTAGGCCAACTCCTTCACTAGGGAAAGTGGCTCACCAAAGACCAAGTTCAGCAGGCGTTTCCTCATCTCATAGAGGAACTTGATGCAATGGGGACCATTGCTTCCTAAGGAGGCAGGAATGATCCAGGAGGATATTGGTGGCCACCCACCTATTCCACTTGGATCCCCACCATTATTTCTTTCAGTTTTCTAGTTTCCTTAATTGTAGCACAATTTACTATTTTTGGCATTTTTGGGGTACTAAAATTTCGGAGCCGTTTTGAGGCCCTAAACGACGTTTTTTCGGCATCGAATGGTCGGGAAAATATGAGTTCATTTTCTACCTAATATTTTTTATCTATGGATGTCGTCCTTGAAGAGATCTTTCTAACAATGTATCATGCATGTCAAATGAAGGTAGTATGCCAAAGTTATGACCTCGGGAAATCGATGTACCAAGTTACACAATAGGGCCCACATTCTGGTGTTTCGCCTCCTAGGGTTAGTTTTTTGGATGTGTAGGGTTTCCATTGTTTCTCAATAATATATAGGACTTCGAGCCTCATTGTAACAAGGAGTTCAGAGGCATGTAGTGACCACATCTCTTCTTAGAAATAAGCTACCAACACTCTAGCTAGTTTATTTCCATTATGTATGTAAACAAGTTTCAGTTCTTTGATTAATGAAATGAAGTGTTATTTTCACTGCATATTTGTTTCTATAGTTATTTGTGTATTCGGTTTCATTCCTGCATAAATATAGATCGATAAGGATCCATATGGGGGGTCTAATAATGCTCTTTTCCTCCGGTGTTACCACCCCGCAGTACCGTAAAAACCCTCTAGCCCTCCAGATTGAAGGTGATGTTTTTGTAGGAGGATAGATCAAATTGGGTTGAAAATTTTTGAGGTTGTTTTTCTACTGATTCCAAAGAGATGGCCTAGCACATGCGGAGGTTTGGATGCCTCTAAGTGCCCTAGTGAAATGATTGGCAGTTCTGTTGCTCACGCCCTGAACTGATTTGTTTGGCTAATAAGTGATCCAAGTGATAAAATTGATGGCTGATAATCACTGCATAGCATAGGATAGGCCTGCTGAGAAAGAGGAAGCTTAAATGTGGAGGAAAGATTGGGTTTTGTGGTCCCAAAAAATCCTTCTGTGTTTTCCCTGCTATTTTCGACTGCAAACGTCGATCTGCTAATAACCCTTCGAAATGTGTTAGATCTTTGAATACCGTAGTATATGATGGATTAAATGGATAAACCTAGATGATCTATCACAATAAGAGACTATGAAAGATATCTTGCTACCCAACCCTCGCTAGCTAAAGACACCGTCTCCAACCCCAACTGTCGTGGCTGCACATTGTGCTGCTACTCGAAATTCCAAAATCAATCAACAATAACAATAGATATCTCCTTTAGTCCCATAACCCTTTTCTTAAATAGATCTTCATATGCTTTTAGGGTTTGCATGTCACTTTTAAGGTTTATGCTTCACTTTTGCATTCATGCAATTCTAATTTGATGTTGACTTTAACACTAACTAAACAAGGTCTGCATGCTTTAGGATATGAACTCTAATGGCCTTATTTCTACACTGATGACTTAATAATACTGAATTGATGTACTTGTTTTCTCCTAATGCTATCAGTCCCCAGTTATTCCCTTTTTATTAAAAACAGAACATTACAGCGTGTATCATACACAACTTGCCTATATCAATAGTCATGTATGCTTTAATTTGAACTTAAAATATATAAACATGATTAGTCGAGGATAGTTGAGCCTATTACCACCTAATTTGTACTTAGTCGATGTTATCAAGTGAGCCTGGTGAACCGAACAAAAATGATTTGTTCGAATTTCAGAAGACCTTCAGAATTGCTTCTGGGAAGTGGTTGTTGTACTATATCACATGCTCATACCGCGTAGGGGAGTTGTAATAAAATGTTCTAGCATGGCAGTTTCTGTAAAATACTCAGTCTCTTGGAATTTATTTGTCAATCCGATCATCCTAGAGTGTTTTTTCCCTTGGTTATTAATAGTTGTTGAATAAACGACTGATAATTTCTGAGTTTTTCACTCAATAGGGTGGTCGGCTTGGTATTTAGGCCTATTGAGGTTATCAGAGTCTATGTGTCAATGTATAAACATGATAGGAATTATGATCGAGTCATATGAACATGTTCTAAGTCCCCCTAGGTTTTGTTTTTTTAATTTTTTAATTTTAATTTTTCCACAAAACTTAGGCTATTTTTTAATAGTCTAATTGGAAAAATTGGTCTTGTAATAAAAGTGGGGTTAAAAGTCATATTCAGTCATGGGAATGCTCATTTTCTAACTCAAAGCACTCGATAAACCCATAAACCCACTTTTCCTAAGTTTTGAGTGATTTGTCTATCACTCAGGTCAGAAAACCTTAAAAATCAAATATTGATTATTTTAATTAAAAATTAATTAAATAATGGAGAAAACCACAAATCCTAAATCAATGGCATTTGCTACGATTTGACTAAAATCAGTCTCATCGGCTTGATATTGACTGGAGCTGACCATTCCTTGATAGAAGGAGGTGATCTGGGCTGAACAGGGAGTGCACCACAGCATGCAATCTTGGGAACTGTGCCCTCCTTGGGCTAGGTTTCCAATTTTTGTTATAAATAAAGCATGTTTTCCTCTTCCAAGCTAGTTAGTGTTGGATTGAAGAGCTATTGTTATTGTATTGTTTATGATTTTGGAATAAAGAAAGATTTGGAGGCAAGATCTATGATGTAATTCTTTTCATGTGTGGATGGTGATTGTTAAGTGCTTATGAGGTATAATCTGTATTATTGATCTTTGTTTTTGCAGGTTAATTGTTGGCTTTGAAGGAAATCTCCCTCCTGTCGGGGTAAGAGATCATTCTAGTTTTATTTATGCTCTTACTATTCACTTGTTTCAGATCTCTTGGAGTTGCATGTATTTTAAATTTAATTGCATGCTTTATAATTGTCTTTTTCCAGTAACACCCATGTTTTAACCAACTATTTGTGCAAGGATTTCTAAGTTGCAGGTGATCTCACTTATAGAAGGGGCTGAGATAGTTTGAATCTTGCTCATATTCAGGATATTTTTTAGCATATAATCCCTTAGTGTTCCACCAAAGCAGACTCCAAAGCCCAATTTTCCCAGGCTTCCAACACTCTTTCTATCTCTTCCTCCTTCTAAAATAAAACTTGTACTTGGTTATTTTGTTTACAAGCTTTGACATTATTTAGATATATTATCTTAAAATAAAACTTAACATAGATCTATTATCTCAAGGATCATAATCTAGATCTTGCTCCTTAAAAGTTTCATAAGCATTCTAGATCTAGTTTTAAGGAAATCGTCCTTTTTGCATGGCATTTTAAAGAGAATCTGTAGTTTGCATGCATTAGATTTCTATTTTCTGTTTTAAAATATTAAAACTAAGAATCAGTGCACATCAAATTGGCTTCCCTAAAGGAAATCCAAGATCCCAAGGAAAGCTTGGTTTCCTTGGTTCCTTTTTTACCTTTTTAACTAGTTTTAACTTAGTTTTTTTTTGGTTTCAAGCAGGCTGACCCAAAGATACTTTCACAGTGATTTTGGTCATATTTCACTCTAATAAGCTTTTTTTTTTAGCAGGTATAACAGAAAGAGGAGAATCCGTTGTTCGAAAGTGGCTTTTGGGCCATTCAAATCCCCCCAGGGGTCTCCCTTTCTCGACGGTAATATTTAATTTTGGCAATTTATAAGATCTTGGTTTCATTCTGTATAAGAACCAAGAGGAATCATAGAATTTTTCTGATATTGTAACTGCTGATAATACAATTTTTCTCTAAATAGGCTCTTTCAAGCCCATTCCCCATCCCCCCTAGGGGGATTCACGTCCTTTTTTTTCCTTTTTTGCATTTTTCTTATTTTCTCGCTCTAGATTAGTTTCATTTATGTATAATAATATAGTTTTATTTCTTTATCACATATTCCATATTGCAGTATCAAAGTAGCTTCAATACTTACCCCACGACTTTCCGATTGACCCAAAAGGGGAAAGAGATGAGTGGTAGGACTAATTAGAAAACCTGTGGTTTGATTTTTTTTCTTCCTGTCATTAATTTTTGCAAACAATATTTCTAAAATCAATCCCATCCTTTATTCCCCGATTGAGTTCCACTTGGACCAAAAGAGGTTCCTGGAGAGTTTTTTATTCTAAAAACACATCCTTTAAAATTTACTAAAAAATTCAATGAATCCGATGTGTATGCTCCGCACTTGGTTGCAGTTCATCCAATCAGTCAAGATTCATCAAAAGCAACATGAGTGACTAGATTAATTAGGATTCACCTTCCCCAATTAACCACCATCATGCAAAAATCCAACGCCTCGATCAAACCATAAATGGTGGTAAAATACCCAAAGAAAGTGGGAAATCCTGGACAGTGAACTCAAGGCACCGATCTTTGTTACACCCTCAGGTGTATTATGACCATAGTCTTGGAGACTCCATTCATCCCACACATTCCTTGTGGGTAGCCGTGAAGGATTATTTTTGGACATACTCCAAATACCCATCAGGTATATTTGGAGTCCCCCCTCACCTAATTTAATCCACTCATATTTCATATTAACTTAAAACATACCAAGAGGAAATTGCAAAACATTCACTCCAGAACATGCAAGTACATTTTATTATTTTATGACTCCATTTTTAAGGCACTGATTCTTTGTTTAAATCTTTTGATATATACATACTTTGTGTCAGCATTGTGATTACTTGTGCTCATTTTTTCATCTTGTCATCTATGGTTATTAATGTTTAATTTTTAACTCCTAAATAACTTATTCAATTTAACACCATCGCACTGAAGTAATTTTCCTTAGTAACTTAATAGGGTCTACCCCCCATGGCTTTGTAGGAGTTGAGCCTAAACGAAGGAGTCAAGAACAAGGTGACATTCTTGACTCGAGACTTACCCCCAAGGACACACTGAGTGGCTTGAATATTTCTGCCACGTCCCCTCCCATGTGTGTGAAAGGCGGCAACAGAGCCCTTAATCATAACTCTCTCAACTTCCTCAACCATATCAACCTTTGAAACCTCTCTCTTTCCTCGTGTATAAATAGAGGGTAGGGGTTGAGGCTAATCAATCATAACTGATAGAGCAAAGTTATGTTGGTGGTATGCCTTCAGACATCTTGGAGAAGCAGAACTCAATGTCCTTGGTTTGCAGAGGAGTCCTTGTCTCAGAATTTGGGTTGTAATCTCATCTCATTTGTTTATCAATAAATAAATTTCTTCTTCCAATATTGTGTATTGTGCACTCTTGTATATTTTTATTTTTGAATTATATTATTTTAAACATGTTATTTCATTAACCATTGATATAATATATAAGATATTGCAGGAATATCTTGTTCTTTGTAGGTGATTGGAGATACCTTGGAAGCTGTGGAAGCAACTCGAAGAGGAGAAGAAAATCTAGGACCGACCATCATAAACAAGGTATGGCCAGTCTTCTTTCTATTCCTATTTCAATTTCAGAAATGGTTGATTGTCTGCAAGGTAGTTAGTACGTTGGTAACCCCAGAGGACCTAGGTTATGAGGGCGTTTTTTTTTTAACAACAATATTCATCGTCAAACATGACTGACACTAACAACTCGAGCAACAAAAACCATACCTATATACTAATTAATGTGCTACGTGGGGCCAATGTTGATTTTTTTTATATATGTGTCAGATTGGTCTGAAATTCATTAGAGGAAATTTCAACTCAAAAATGCACCTCCTAAGGAAAATGAATAAAATAATAGTTAAACTAATAAAATAATATTTATTAATTTTGGAGGAATAAAAGAAAAAAACTACTTTTTTGTTTGTATTTTTGACATATCTCCGTATGTTTGTACTCAAATTTCGATCAGGAGAGCTCATTGGATGCGGAATTAAATTCTGCATGCAACAAGTACCCTTCTCATCATACTTTTTACGGACCCCGCTACCCCAAAAACAAGAAATACCTAAAAAATGTGATGATGATGTCATCATCATTTTTTTTTAGGTATTTCTTGTTTTTGGGATAGCAGGGTTCATCAAAAGTATACCGAGTGGGTACTCGTTGGATGCAGAATTTAATTCAACATAGAACGAGCTCTACCGTTCAAAATTTGATTAAAAACACAGGGAGATATGTCAAAAATACGAACAAAAAAGGTATTTTTTTATGATATCTATCCCCAAATCTATATTAAAAATTTGTTTAAGACCTATACGGTATTTCAAGTTTAAATAAATTTCATTGGCTAACACATGATGACATGGAATTTGAATTAGAGTTAAAAGGCTCATTTTGAGTTGATATTTCCTCTAATGTGGCATGGTTAGACTAGACGCATGCATTTGGCGACATGGGAGGGTTTCCAGACTCAAACATCATCGTCGTCGTCATCATCATCATCATCGTCGTCATCTTCGTCATCATTGTCATCATCATCATCATCATCATCGTCGTCGTCGTCGTCTTCGTCATCATTGTCATCATCATCATCATCATCGTCATCGTCATTGTCTTCATCATCATCATTATCATTGTTGTCATCATCATTGGCATCATCATCGTCGTCGTCGTCATCATCATCATCATCATTTCATATGACATAAACATCTTGATCACCATATTCATCATCATCATCATCATCATCAAACATGACTGACACTAATAATTCGAGCAACAAAAACCATACCTATAGGTTAATTAATTAAATTGAAAATATGTTTTCTGTTTCTTGATTTTATTATTTTTAATTATCGAAAATTTTATTACTTTGGTCTATTAAAAAAATCATCAATCTTTTATTTTTAAAACTCACATTTTATGTAAGACTAAAATTAATAAACTACTATTTTAAAATACATCATAAGATGATATTTTCAAATAGTTAAAATATTCTACATAATTCTATCATTAAACATTATCTTATTTTAAACAAATTTGTTCTTGTTTAAAAACTTTCTATAATAAAAAAAAATACCTAAAAGCATCTCCAAAAAACATTAAATAAAATTGCAATTAAAGTTCCAATAAATTTTGAATACACAAATCTAAACACTTATTTTGCATTATTATAGTTTTTAATAACCACCTAAATTAAAGATCAAATCTTATTACATGAATTGTCTTTGGAATACATCCATTTAGAATAGTGTTAGTCCAATAAACACTGTAAACTTAGGGTTGGACTATTTATACTATTTCATATATGAATTATAAATAGGTTAGTCCTATAATTATTTAGATATGATAAACTGCAACAAGATAATTTATGAAAAAAGCTTGACCTTGGATTTGAAAATAGCAATCCATATCATGCAATTATTTGGTGTAATATTTTTTTCTCAAAATAGTTACTCTATATTTTCTCATTATTGATTCACTTAAGAAATCGATGTGTATTATTTATTTTATGTATATATTTTAACAATATATGTTTGGATATTCGTTTTAATATGCCATGAAATGAGAGAAACACAATAAACTAATGAATGAAACAATATCTAATGTACATTTTAAAAAAGATGTTAACTTTAGATTATATTAATCCACATATATGATAGTTTTTCTATAATCTTGTTTGTCATATTTAGGTATTTCAAATTTTATTTTATTGAGATTTCCTTGTTAATTTGTGTTTGAAGAGTTTGGACATGGTGGATAAGTGGACTTTTCATCGGTGAACATAGAAAAAATGGCAATTGGAATGAATGGTCCATGTGGAAAATTAGTACCTAGCATGGATGAACCATACAAATGGGTTGTACATATAGATCTTAGAGGTGTACGATTTTACCTTGGCTTATTTGTTAAATCATATCACTGTATATATAATGGAAAATAATTGTCATGAATGAAAACGACAACATGTAAAGTTTGGAATGTGGGCATGGGAACACATGAACATGAAAGGAAATCGATGGATGAAGCAAAAATGATTACTAATGTATGGAATCCACAGGGCAACTCTACTAGAAAAGTAATAATGGAATAGGAATCATTACTGCGAGACACAAGGGAGGGGGTCACAAGTGTTTGTATTGCCAAATGGATTTTCAATGAGACAGGAACACATATCAAGATAATTCCTAACCATAGAATACAATCGTAATATAAGTGCATACATTTCCAAGGTTAACTACTACGTTTAATCATAATGCATGTATCCTGAAAGTTTCACTTGTGATTTTCATCATAACGGATGGAGTTTATAACTGGTCACATGTGGAAATTTTTTACGGACTAGAAGTACACACCTTCATGGTTCCCTTCATATGTGCATACACCCATATGATTAGAGATGGTAGTATCATTTTATTGAGTTGATGTTTCACTAGGAAGAGACTCACTTATGCCTCTTGGATTTTCATGCTTGATGACTCATCTATTGACACTTATTACATGTGCATGGGTTATCCTAATGGATCATCCTCCTAGTTGATATTTGATGAAGTTCTTCCGCTTTGCATCACACAATGTATCTTAACATACTTGCTCCACTTTACACATCTATGTGGAGATCTAGCCCTTGGATTGATTATGAGACATGGGTTTTGTGTGGAGTGCCCTAATGATTATTGATGGATTGATAGTGACATGTCATGTTTCTAATGGATGGTAGTTTGTTGGAGTAAAGAACGCCTCATGTTCAATGACTTATCCTTCTCAATGGTTATATTTCGACATCAAATAACATGGTTTGAAGCCTAGTATATGTGCGCCTTGGAATTTTGGGGTTTTTTTGGCATGTTCCAAAAAAATAACAAAATAATAAAATAATAAAAAATAACAAAATAACAAAATAATAAAATAATAAATAAATAAATAACAAAACATATAACACTAAATATTTTCGTTCATTATTCACTTACCTGCAGCTAAGTCCCCTCCCGTATGTTACAAAAATTACATTCCAATACTTTTCAATTTCCTCACAGAGTTGGCCGTTCCTTTGAGTTGATACTCTGCGACTTGTGATTTGAATTTTGTCAGTTCCTTCACTGGATTGATTCTTGATACTCTGATGAATCCATTGCTTCTTTTCTCTTTCGGTTTCCTTCATGGGATGATTGACCCATCGTGGATGGTTTTAGGATATCGTGACTAGTTTTAGGAGTTCATTGACTGTAAAAATGTCTTTTGTAAGTACAATTTTCTATCCCCTATTTCCACTCCATTTGAGAAATAATAACTATGACTGCATGGGTGATTCGCCCTCACATCTTGGTCTTTATTTGAAGTCTGTAGATTAATAAAAAAATTAACTCAATATAGTGAAAAGTGAGCTGTGATTTTTTCACTGAACTGTGGTAAATTCATGGGTAAAAGGATTAGCAATAGGTGATAAAAGGAAGTGGTACATTTATCCATCCACATGTGTAGGTAATCAACCCACATATGATTAGTGAAGATAAATATTGATTTCGGTAAGCATGATTTCGACAGGTATGATTTCGACAGGTGGTTTGTCTAATTTTGTTCCTAAAAAATTTCCCAAGTTTAGAGTTGAGGCTTCTTCATTCTTGTTTTGGAAGGCTGAACCAGGCTAAACCTGCCTAGAATTGTTGTTGTCAATTGTTTTTTATCACCTCATAAATTGGCCATTTTACAACAAGAATAGGGTTACACTTGGACATTTCCATCTCATTGGATGCCACACACTGTCTTTCAGGAATATTTCCATAGGAACATTGAAGCAATCATTTTTATATTGTTTTTTAAATAGACCCACAAAATCAAAACCTTCAACTAGGATTACGTATTCCCCATTTTTTCCTTTATATGTGACTACAAAGAATTGATGATAGAATTTCATGAGATTATAGATGTGCAAGTATTAATCCTCTAGATGAATAGCCATATCACTTATTTAACCTTTGACCTTCATCATGTCACTTAATATGAGGTGTGACAAAACCAACACTGCATTTTTTCTCGCATACAAAGATTGATCATTTTAAGGAATGCATACATATTCTCAGTCCATGGACCCAAAGCATTACGAAACACAATACCAAATATCCCAAATCTATGATACAATTTGAGTGAACAAATTCATAAACAACATTTTGGGCTATGTGAATAGAAGTTGTTTTTGTTTATTATTTGAGTCTGATAGGTGACCAAAAATAAGTATTTGAGGTAGAGGAGGAAATCGAACCTCAAATTAATGCTTGTTTCTTTTGTTTTATACATCCAAATCATTGAGAATAGATAATTTATTTCCTTTGGTGCCTAAAATTAATACAGGAGTTCTCAGGACTACTCTTTGACGGATGACTTAAATACAATATAACTAAAACATGTCGTTTCCCACTACCTTCATGGGTCTTAACTTCATGGGGATGATCATGCTAAGAATTAAATGTAACCAATGAAATGATCAATAGTATATAACCGAGAAACAAATGAGGCTAAGATAATACTCTATGGTTTTCTACGAAGAAAATGAATTTGAAATTATCCAGGAGAGGATTAAAGCCTTAGTTTGCCAACTCTTCCTCATATACTTGTCATGGTTTATAACAAATAAACTAATATTATGATATAGAGAAGTGATTTATGTAAGGAATGAAAAGGAGTTAGTGGCATGTTAGTTTATTGTACTAGAGCTAAGATTTTGATGAATTATTAAACCATTATTTCACACAGTAGTATTCAGATTTAAACTTGGATATCAATTTTTTACTATTTTCTTATAATGGTGAAGTTTGTATGCAAAATATGAGAGCTTAAAATGAAGGGTAAAGCTTCCAAAGTTGCAAGATACAACTTCAATATTTTCCAAGCATAGATCAATAGTATATAGATCACATTTTTAATACTTAGCAGTAGTGGAAATATTGGTATAATGTTAAGAGGCTTCTCTCACTTTAACTATAAAATAGAGTATTAGTTCCAAATGAATTGATATTTTATTATCTAGTGTCATAACCATATTTACAAGAAAACTAAAAGAGAGAAATAAATACTATTGGATCTACAATGCATGAACAACATGGAAGAAGAAGTGTTTTCCAATGGATTGCAAAGGGCAAAGAGAAATATAAATATGTGGTTTAACACATTAGGGAATATCTCATTAGGGAAGTATGAAGGTTAAACAAGGATGGGAATTGGATTAACCACCCATAATAGTCTTTAACCATTCCCAAATGTTGCTGGTAACAACCCATATTTTTGTATCATGTTGATTAGAGCACTCATTGTTGTTGTTTATTTCCTTAAGACTACCCAGGAATTCCCAAATTACAAGAATGAGTGTGCTGACCTTATTGTTAAAAGAATCACCAAGTTTGGACCTTTTTGTATCCATATATCACACATTACCAATGCTTCCCTTAAAAAATTGCAGTAGGTGTAAACTGAAAAGAAAAAAGAGGAAAAGAGTGTGCTGACCTTAAAGTTAAAGGGGGCACAAACCACACAACCTTCCCTAAAATTACCAAAAATAAATTTCCAAGGAAGCGCTTGCTATGAAGAAAAGGGTTAAAAGCCCCAAAAAATGGCTTCTCAAAAAATAGGGTTCTTAGGTTTCATTTACATTGCTCATTTGTTTTCCACACTTTTGTCCAAAATTAACTCAACGTTATCCAAATCTATATTAGGGATGATTTGTGACTAGTAGGTGTCATTATCATTCTCCAAAAATTGCTAAAACAAAGAAAATATAATGTTCAATGTGTTGATAATATTTGGTTGCAATAGATGGATGGATTAAGGTTATTTTCCATGCCCATTTGACTTCTTAGAATGCTTGACTTAGGTCAATGAACATACCTAGATCTGGTACTTATCTTAACTACTACTATTATATGGGTTGAAAGGTCCCAAATATTGCTCAGGACCAACAACAATGCTACTGCACATGAAAATATTCTCAAGAATCACACCCAGAACTAAGAATTGGGGCTATTTAGGGTTTCTTAAGCACCTAATAGCCCCCCAAATGTGCCCAAAAATACTCAGTCTTGGGGATGGTTGCATATTTATGGTTGCATGACTGATCAGTTCACAGAGAACTGCCTCCTCATGCCCCAAACTACTGATGCAATGTTGCTTATGTCCTCAATAGACACCTCATCAAAAGAACAAGAAATGCACATAATTTCAGTGTTTAATGATCAGAGAGAATGTGCTATTTATTACATCACATCAGTAGGACCTTGGATAATTAAAAGACATGTTATATACGCATACAAAATATAGACCTTACTATTATGTTTTACACACATATACACTTACACTATCCTTTGAGATAATAAACTCTTGAAAGTCCATTGTATTTTAGGAGTTCAACATGCATTTGATTTCCTATAAGTCTCTAAAGCTTGGCCAAGTCATAGCTTATCAACTTACTTATTCCTCAATGACTAAGTGCTCACAAAATTAGTACTCCTAGCCTATATAACCTTTATCCTGTTAGGAACCTGTGGCTGAGCCTTATTTCATTGTTAAACTTGACACCTGGACTTTGTACTTTGAGCACACAACGACAAAAGTAGGGGTTGTTACTACCATATAATTTATTCCTCCCAAGGATGAATATCTGCTCTATTTAACTTATAGGATATACTTTACCTATACCAATAAAATCATTGAGTATGAATCCCTTATCCTCAGCTTGTATATAGCCTTAAAATTTGCATAAAATGGAATAAAACATGACAGCAAAATTCATAGGAAATGTTATTTCGAAATTCATTGGACATGACTGACACTAACAATTCGAGCAACAAAAACCATACCTATATATTAATTAATTAAATTGAAAATATGTTTTTTTATTTATTGATTTTACTATTTTTAATTATTGAAAAATTTATTACTTTGGTCTCTTAAAAAAATCATCAATATTTTATTTCAAAAATGCCCATATTCTTCCTTAGGGCCTAAGGAGGTAGGTTATCTACTAATACCATGCCCAAGACCGAGAGAACCATACCTAACTTAATTAAAACCTCACAACGGGATTGGTATCTACACTTAAAGGACAATATTACTCTTAAGATGACATGCTTGGTGGTTTTTATTTTCTTTTCCATCCCTTGATTCTTAGAATCTTACTATAAGTTTAAACGCCTAACCATGTCTAATACCGCACAACCCATACATGGTGCTTGAAACCTTGTAATAACACACATAGCTTCTCTTTGATGTGAACGACCCCATAGGATATTTTCTATGGTGGTTATTGATTTTGTTCATGGCCCTTGAACACTTTAGGGTCTAAGGCCTGAGATTCCTCCCTTTCCATGATTAATGTCCAAATTCCCATACCTAATGCT
Source organism: Pseudotsuga menziesii (assembly GCA_001517045.1). NCBI lineage: Eukaryota > Viridiplantae > Streptophyta > Pinopsida > Pinales > Pinaceae > Pseudotsuga > Pseudotsuga menziesii. Next base: position 457,327 of record LPNX010824511.1, on the reverse strand, counting down.
CAAAAAATCCTATTGACATAAATATCTTTACTAAAAGGTGAACGATCCCTTCAAAGCTAATGTGTGGTAGTTTGAGGAATGATTCTTGGACATGGAGACTTAAAATCTTGGTTTAAGTCCCAAGCATCCACCCAAAGCCATCTCTGGGTCCTCAAGAGCCAAACCTAATGATCAAAAAATTCTTATGGAAAGTTCCATCACCACTCCATGGTGAACGAACCATTGAGGATGTCATGTGTGGTGGTTTGAGGCATTGTTATTATCCTTGCATGCTTAGGAGCTTATTTTAGGGCATCCAATATAAGTTTCATCACCTAACCATGTCCAAGACCACAAAACCCACACTTGGTGCTCAAAACATCCTAGTGGTGGACATCAATCCTTTCAAAGCATGATTTGGAGGAATAAAACCACTAGAAATGTTTTGGAGATATATAAAAGTAGAAATATGGTCATAGGAAAATATGTACCTTTTTTTAGTCTAAAAAATATGTTAGTGTTTTTGGTAAACTTGAAACTCAAAATGTTAACATTATGCATATTTTTAATTTGGAAAGGTAGTATTAATAAGAGTTTTAAATGGCCATTGTTGCTCCAAGCTTAAATGCCTGAGTTGGAAAAGTCCATTTCTACATATTTAGATGGATTTAATGTCCAAACACTGATCCATCCATTCCATTGCATGTCAAGCACATTGATTTCATCCGATCCCTAAATTTTTCTGTAACTTCTGATGGAAATGATTTATATTGGATAGAAAAATCACATACACAAAACATACTTTAACAAGTTTTATGAATCCATAAAGATAGCTTCTTTATGAATTTAATTTAGTTCGCCACTATCATTTACAACGAATACTATGAAATACCTCCCTTGCTCTGTTTGAAATGAATATGATAAGTTACACATACTCTACCACTATAGTACATTCTTTGGTATGATTTTAAAAATACCAAACCCTTTTGAAGTTGCAGCAGTATCCTCTGTATGTATGGATGGACATAGAACTTGGGTTCCTTCTTGCCATATATGCATGTTGGTAATAGAAGTTTTAGTGTCTCTGAACCAATCTCTTGTTCTCCACACATCAGTGGGTCAAAATACCAAAGGATTACATTTTACATTAACATATAGAACAAAAATGATAGAGGATGACAGAAAACTCTACAATAAGACCATTTCAAATTTAAACATGAGAACTTGCTTACTTCATACTAGACTCTTCTGGTACAATACCATTATATTTTTTTGCTAGATCTCCTACCAATATTGAACCAACAATATCCCTTTCCATTAACACACACAACTCTTCCTTAATTGAGCATTGCTTAAAAGAAACATTGCTAGAATATTTCGACGGTATTCCGAAATTGTGCAAGCTCCATACAATAAGACACCTTCATAGCCTGTATTTTGAAGGAAGAATGCTTCGAATTACAGAGCTTTTAAACACCAAAGTCACCAATTTTGGGTGGAACATCTGACACACAGTAGAAGATTCACTCTACATACCTATATTCATAAATATAGACTCTGCATGTGATCAGTTAATGACTATAGTGCCTTTAACACTGTTGAAAACCCTGGTTGAGTTGTTACATAGAGTGGAAGAATTTTATTAATTTTACCAAAGTTGATACTATTGTTTCCTAGTAAAACATCCTCTCTATGTTGGTCATGCAGTGTCTCAGCTAGTGTGACTGTGTGTCACTACTGGGCATGATTGTGTCTCTGCTGGGCATAACTGAGTATCTCTTCTAGTGTGGCTATGTGTCACTATTGGGCATGATTGTGTCTCTATTGCACATAACTGAGTGTCTCTACTGGAAATAACTGAGTGTCTTTGCTAGTGTGACAATGTCATTGTTGGGAATGACTATATCTCTACTGGGAATAACTGAGTGTATCTTCTAGTCTGACTTTGTGTTACTGCTAGGCATAACTGATTATGTCTGTGAGTGTGACTCTATCACTATTGGGAATAATTGAGTGTCTATGCTAGTGTGACTATGTGTCATTGTTAGGCATAACTGAGTGTCTGCTAGTGTGATTGTGTGTCATTTTTGGGCACAATTAAACTCTCAAATTGAAACTAAACATATAACAATTCAAACCAACAATAAATCCACTACCAAATATCTACAAGATAAGTTTCTTTTTTCTTAAGATAATTTAAGGGATTGTATAAATTACATCTGTGGACAAGAAATTAACAACTAAAATTGATAATTCCAAGGATTAAATTTCCCAGAAATCATTTGAGTTTACAAGATTGCATTGAGGATTAAGGACCGTTAGTAATTGTTGTTATATGTATGGAACCTGCTTCCAGGAAACCTTAAAAGAGAGGAACTTACCGGTTTCCTCCTTTCAATCTCAATCCTGATAGATTTTGCAACAACACCACTTTAAGGATGAAATTTAATAGGGAAAAGATCTAGGAAACCTCAAGATTGAAGTGAAATTTTTGAGAGTGGCATTTCACATAATCATTTCCATCTCTTCTTGATTTTATCCATCCTGCGACCATTTCCTATCACAATATCTCATGGAGGTGTGTACCAGTTGTGATTGTGACTCGAACAACCTATTAAATTATCTTGTATAAATCATTTAGATTACTGTTAGTTGGGTTATTATTAATGGAATCTAAGTTATTTGAATTCTTTCCTTGTTTTCTCTTGGTTTTCCACATGGCCTGGCGATTTGGCAGTCCTTTGAGGATGCTCATATCCTTCACTCCATTTCCTTAGTGTTTCTATGATCTCCACAGGTCCTTCATTAATCACTCAATTAGAGGTAGGGGCTCTTCTGTCTTGCAAAGTTTAGTCTTTGTTGTCTTCATCAATTGAGGTTGAGTCCTTGATAGTACTCTCTCTCCCCAAGGTCTTGCCATTTTGTTAGCAAGGGTTCCACTCCCAAATCGGCATCAATGCCAAAAGTTAGTCAAAAGAGTTCCATTATATTCCAGTTATGGAATTTTGTTTATTGACTGAGAATTGCAGAGGCTGTAATTCTACTAATCTAGAAGGTTGATAGAGGAGGTTAATAAAACACTATAATAATTCAAAACAAGTGTTTGGGTTTGTGTATTCAAAATTTATTGGTACATTAATTGCAATTTGATTTAATTTTTTTTGGAGATGCTTTTAGGTGTTTTTTTTATTATAGGGATTTTTTAAAGAGGAGCAAATTTGTTTCAAACAAGATAATGTTTGATGATATCATTATGTAGAAAATTTTAATTATTTGAAAAATATGATCTTTAATTTAATTTTGATGTATTTTGAAATAATAGTTTATTAATTTTAGTGAATTTTTGAAATAAAATTTTGATAATTTAAAAAAAAAAACCAAAGTAATAAAATTTTTAATAATTAAAAATAATAAAATTAAGAAATAAAAAACATATTTTCAATTTAATTAATTAATCTATAGGTATGGTTTTTGTTGCTTAAATTGTTAGTGTCAGTCATGTTTGATAGCCCTTAGTTGTTTCATAGGACATGTTATTACGATATTCAATAGAAACCAGACTATATATCATTTGATAGTTTATTATACATTAGTGGCCGACAATGGAAGCTTTCTCATATCGACATAAATAAAGAGACTCCTAGATAAGTATAACATCAAACATAAGTTTTCCACTCCCTATTATATACAGAGAATGGATAGTTTGAAGCCATAAATGTTATGTTACTATACATCCTTAAACACATCGTTAATGCTTCAGGTGACCATTGACACACCAAGCTATATCCTACACTATGTTTTTAGAAAAATTTCTTTATAATTTAAAAGGTCCCACTCAGTGGAGATTACATATCTCCATGACGACCTTATATACTCATTGGTGTATAGAGCTAAAGTTATGTTTCCCTAATATTTCTTAGTCCCATCACTTACCATTGCACTACATGATGCTATACCTGATGAAGAGCTTGTCACCACATTTACGGTAGAGTTAGAGAGCCTATATGAAAGGAATATCAAGCATTGGAGCACATGCAGTAGTACCATAGTTACATAGTTAGGGTGTGTAACAAAATAGTATTGGCTTAAACCTTTACCAAGGGAGATATGGTTTTATGTCAGAACTTTGAAGTCTAGGAATAAAGTATTTCCAAGGACTAATCCAACCTCTAACTAAAGTATACTACCTTAGCACTAAGACCCAAAAATACTATAACTACATTTTCAGATACTTAGTCTTAGTATAACTACACCCATGCTTATGAGTCCTCAAGATAATTATATCAATTCGTGGGTTATCCAACCTCTATGAAGGAGACTTCATAGGATATACGACATCTATGTAGTGAAATTTGTTGTTCGATATCCATTAAATATGACATATATTCTACACTACCAATGAATTCAATTCATGGTTTATATGACTTTAGGAATTTCTACACGGAGCACAATATGAGTGCATACCGTTTATCCAAGGAAGCACTGAATATTAAGGTTGGCCTCCTCTCCTTCTTGAAACTTTTACAAGGAGAAATCATTGAGGAAGGCATGATACAACTATTTTAAGAGCTTTTTGATTTATGTGGCATACTCTTTTTTGGTTCTTTTGAGTATGGGATACATTACAATATTTCTTTTTTTAGTTGGGGATATAGATTTTGTTTTCATCCCTTAGGGGTGTGTTTTTTCCACCCTCGATGCCTCCTTGGATAAGCTGTTTAGTCTCCTTATATTATCCTTGTGGTATTGCTACTTTAGTCATCTTGGGATTGTGGGTTTTGTCCCTACCCTTGGGAAATTTCTTTGATACTTATATCCACTCGCACCTGGAATGAATTATTGTCAGGACTATGTACAAGTTACCTTTGATTCACTATTGAATATCAAGGAACGCCTATTTTTGTTCTGAAAAAAAATTACAAAATATTAGCAGATGATTTTATTATATATCTTGAGATCCGTAAACTGGGTCTTTAATATTTTTGGTGAGGAAAAAAAATAAATTAAAAAAGATAAACCTACAAAATTTGTCAAAAATGTAGTTTGTATTTTGAGATATATTGACTAAAGCATTTTCTATGGAACCACTTGATATCTATCTCATGTTATAAGACTATGTGATGTATTGTTATACTAGGGAATTATTGATATTATTCAAGATAATGATATCACTATGATGTAATGCTTATAAGTCTATCAAATATGTTTCTCAACAGATTGATGTCACTAATATGCCATGCTTATAATTCCTTATGATAATGATATCAATTCATGGTTGATCCGACCTCTATGAAAGAGACTTCATTGGATGTCTGACATCTATGTAGTGAAATTTGTCATCAATATCCATTAAATCTGACATATATGCTACACTACTGACGACTTCAATTCATGGGTTATATGACTTTAGAAATGTCTATAGGGATCACAATATGAGTTCAAACCATTTATCCAAGGAAGAATTGAATATGAAGGCTAGCCTTCTCTCTTTCTCGGAACATTTAGAAGGCGAAGTCATTGAGGAAGGAATGATACAACTCTTTTAAGATATTTTTTATTTATGTGGCATACTCTTTTTTTATTCTTTCGAGTATGTGATACATTAGAATCTTTCTTGTTTCAGCTAGGCATATAGATTTTGTTTAGATACCCTAGGGGTGTGTTTTCTCCACCCTCAATGCCTCCTTGGATAAGTTGTTTGGGATCCTTGTGTCCTCCCTGTGGTATTTATACTTTAGACATATTGGGATTGTGGGTTTGTTGATGTATTTGTAACTTCAGAATGTATTCACTTGTATATTTAATATATTGTATTTCATTGGTCCCCGATGTTCCTATCGGAAGAATCATTAATGCAGTCAAGTCATGTAAATTCATAGATATTAACCCGCATTTGCAGGTTGGGGGAAAACTCCCCACAGTTGAGGGGCACTAGTGTTATTATACTCTCCTAGAGAAGTTGACCTTGGTATGTAATTGTCAATTCAGAAACTAGTATAAATAAAGAGTGAGCCTCTCTATTTGAAACACATACTCACTCAGCTATAGCACATAGGTGAGAGAAGAGGAGATGGCACAAGTGAGAGAGAGAACAATTGTTGGAGATCATATTTCTGTCTTTGGGTTTTAATGCTGCCTTTGGTGCTCATTCTATCTCTGAGGAAGTTGCAGGGTTTTCAACTTTATCATTTTCCTGAGGAAAAATATTTGTGTCTATTGTCTATTGTGATTGATTGATGTGCATATTATTTTCTCAGATAAGATCCTAAGATCATATTGTCTAAATGATAAAAATCTAACATGGTATCAGAGCTAACCTAAGAAGAAGACACTATGCAGCTATAGAAGCTAGGGCTTCTTACTTTTTGGGTCTCTCTCCAGAATCCATCAACAAAAGGAGCCTAGGATGACTCTCCATTGAAGGGCACATGTTTCTATTGAAGCAAAATATGATTCCGAGCATTTTCAGTTTTTCACCTGTCACTGCTGTAGGAAATTAGGGATTTTCATAGAAGTGGAATTTTGGAGTGAGCCTAGCATAGAATTTCTCTCCTCAAAATCTAAGCTTAGAGATCAATATCGATGTTTTTGGTTGGGTAGAACTTTGAGAAATCCAAACCCTAATTTTCCCTTGAACCAAAAAATCAGCACTACAGAAGATTAGCTCCAGATCCAGTTCCATCTTCTCAAATTGGTAAGATCTAAATATTTTGTATTTCCATTTGAGGTTCTTAGTTAAGATGTCTCATCACACCAAGCTTGATGAAAATATTGAAGGAGATGATAACTTCCGAGCATGGAAGTATAGGATCTCACTAGTTCTTGAAGAAAATGAATTGGACTCCTACATCAGTGAAGCGGTTCCAGTTCCAGAGGGAGATGAGGCTAAGGCCTTACACAAGAACAACTTGGTCAAGTACAAGAGGATTATTGCTGATCCAATAAAGGATCACCTCATACCACAGGTGTCATCCCTAAATACACCTAAATATATGTATGATTCCTTAACCAAGCTATTTAAAGGGAAGACCATAAATCAGAAGATGACTTTGAGAAATCAATTGAAGAATGTGAAGATCCAGAATGCAGAGGGCATACAGCCATACTTTACAAGGGTATCTCATATCAAATAAAAACTTGAAGCAGTAGATGAAGAAGTAGAGAATGCAGAAATTGTGATGACCACCTTGAATGGTCTCCCTAAGTCATGGGACTCCTTCATTCAAGGTATTTGTGCTAGAAGAAAGATAATCACCTTCAGTAGACTATGGGAGGAATGCTCACAAGAATAAGCTTGAATAGTAGCTCGAGAAGAAAATATGGGAAATGAATATCAATCTCTCACAGTACATACCAAGAAAAATAGAAGGGACTATCATCATCACAGAGGCAAGCATTCAAACCAGAATAACCCTAGAAGAGATATATCTAGTATCCGATTCTATACATGTGATGAGAAAGGACACATATCCAGAGACTGTCCCGGAAACAAAGGTGTCTCTCAAAATAAGAAGAACTACAAAAGAAGACATCATGCTCACACTGCAGAGGATGATGAACCTCCAAGAAAGAGAGTCAAAAGAAGAAGATTATTCTAGTGATGAAGAATATGTTTTGATTTCTTCCCTCATGGGAACTGTCACACAAGGAAGCAATGATTGGCACATATATAGTGGGGCTTCCAAGAATATGATGAGATTCAAAGAATCCTTTTTGAAACTATCTGAACATGAGTCACCCCACAAAGTGAAACTTGGGGATGACTACCAGTATCCCATAAAAGGTAGTGGTGAATCCTCCTATAATCTAGACTCTGGAAAGTCTATGAAGATGAAGGATGTATTGTTTGTACAAGGAATAAAGAAGAACCTTCTCTCCACCTCTGCATTAGATGCAAAAGGGATAAGAGTTGCATTTGTATATGGCCTATTCCTTATGTGGCCAAAGGGAAAGACTATAGATGATGCAGTTGTGATTGGAGAGAAAGAGAGAGGATTATACAAATTAAAGGGCCAAACAGAACAAGATTTGGTCCATGACTCAGTAGAGCCAAATGAACTTTTGCATAGAAGGCTTGCACATGTGCACTATAGGGAACTACCACTTGCAAGCAAAGATGCTGAAGTTCTTCTAGAAATACAGGAAAAACATGAAGGTGTTTGCAAAGGATGTGCGAAAGGAAATAACACAAAGAAGACATTTCCAAGTAGCGAGAGAAAGGAAAAATGAATCTTGGAAATCATCCACTCCGATGTCATCTAGTTCATTGAGTGGGTATGTATACTATGTTTCTTTGATTGATGATTTTTCTAGGAAGACATGGGTATAATTCTTGAAAAACAACGATGAAGTATTCAGTAAGTTCAAAGAATTCAAAGCTTTGATCGAGAACCACATAGATAAGAAAATCAAGACCTTTCAATCAAACAATGACAGAGAATTCACATCAAATTTGTTGATGTATTTGAAACTTCAGAAAGTATTCACTCGTATATCTTATGTATTGTACCCCGATGTTTATTCTGAGAAGTTTCTGTAATGTATTTGATTCATGTCATGCCCCGATGTTCCTATCGGGAGATTCAATAATGTAAACAAGTCATGTCAAGTCATTGAGGTTAGCCCTCCATTGTAAGTCAAGGAAATAGTCCCCAAAATTGTGTCAAGGTTAACCCTCCTTATTGATTAGAGGGAAAAGTCCCCACAGTTGTGGGGCACTAGGGTTATTAGACTCTCTTAGAGATGTCAGCGCTAGTAATTAATTGTTAAGTGGGGATGACATGTTGAAATGGACATTAAGTGAATGAAAGAATATAAGTAGATACCGAGCCTCTCTATTTCTCACACACCCACTCACTCACTAGGGTGCATGAGTGAGAGAGAAGAATCTAGGATCAGAGAGAGAGACTACTACTGTCAAGAGATCATCTTTATGTTTTCAGATTTTACTTTTGGTGCTGATTCTATCTCTGAGGAAGTTGCGTGTTTTTATCCTTTATGATTTCATCAAGGAAAATTCTTTGTGTCTCTTGTCTCTTGTGTTTATTGTTGTGCATGTTATTCTCTCAGATAAGATCCTAAGATAATGCTAGCTTGAATGATAAAAATCTAACATGGCATCAGAGCTAACCTAAGAAGAAGACATTGTGCAGTTGTAGAAGCCAGGGCTTCTTACTTTTTGTGTCTCTCTCCACAATCCATCAGCAAAAGTATGCTAGGCTGACTCTCCATTGAAGGGTGCATCTTTCTGTCGAAGCAGAATTCGATTCTGAGCATTTTTCAGTTTTTGGTGCGAAAAAATAGCGCTTCTTACAGAAGAGGAATTTTTGAGTGAGCCCGACATAGGATTTCTCTCCTTATCAATATCAAATTTTAGAGACCTGGGTCAATATTTTTGGTTGGGTATAACTCCAAGAAAGTCAAACCCTAGTTTGACCCCACGCCGAAAAACCCTAAAATACTAAAACTGATAATTTTTGGTACATTCGCTATATCACGGGATTGGAGAAGGATCAGGAGCTGAAACTTTCACAGGACAAACATGAAATATTGATTTACAGTTTTCCAAATTCAGCCTCACATTCACTATTTTCTAGGAGATATGATTCCTCCAAGTTAGGGTTCCAGCCTCTCCCAAGATTCATCCCCAAATAGGACACCTGGGGTGAATTGCTATATCTCAGGATGAAAATGTCCAAAAAGGGAGCAGACTGTAATTTTTTTGGTACAAGTTTCAAACCTCGAAGATGAAACAGTGACACATGGCAGTCCATACAATTTCGATACGTTGAATAGTCCTGAAACATGTCGCCTTGGGAAAACGATCATAAGACTGTACAAAGGGAACAGACTTAAACAGGTCTCTTTCTAAAGATGTTTGTTGGAAAATAGGGAAGACCCGGGTTTTACACCTTTCACTTTGCACCAACAAAAGACCCACAGTGTTGGCCCTTTCGGTAACAACCTGCGCGCAGGTTGCAGTCTCACCCGAAACAGCTATGGGGTGCCACAGAATCAGGTTTCTGCAAGCAGAAGAGGGATATTACTGTACCTTAAGCCTTTAATAACTTATAATCAATTAGCATAGAGCTCCGACATTCATATATATAACTTCGCAGATAAATAAACAAACAGTGACTTGCTTAACCCTTTACTGGGAATTCACAGCGAAGATATTTGTTAGCAGTGATCTTACTTATCAGATCTATATATTTATTAATGCATAAGAACATAACAAAAATAACACAAGAACCACAACACCAGATATAGCGTGGTTCACCCCGAGTGTAGGGGCTACGTCCACATAACTGTGTTTTTATTCAACTCTTTACAAAATCACAGTTTTGATCTGTGCACTCAGCTCCAGATCCCTTCAAGTCCTTAAAGCCGCGCACACAGCTGCAGGCTTCTGTGCACATAGCTGCAGATCTTCTAATCACTTACAAAACCCTATGAACACACAGCTGCAGAGGTCGTCCACGCACACAGCTGGGACTTAACCTTTTCTTACAAAAATAGCCCTTAGCTTCGCAGCAATTCCTTATACATAAAAAGCCTAACCTGACTTATTTACAAGAGTGCCTATTTATACAGCTCACTTATTACAAAACCATGGACTTAAACCATGGGCACCCCAACCCTAAACCCTGGACTTAAACCATGGGTTATATTACAAAAAGAGGGCTTTTACTCAACCCCGACACCCCTAAGACTATTTTGAGCCATAGCTCCACTTACAAACTCCTTCACACCCATGGAGTTACCCACCTTAAGGACCCTTAGGGTGTGTGCCCCAACAGGCCCCTAAGACTCACCAGTGTCCCGTCCTGGGGCACTCATCTGCGTTTCTGGTGGTAGAATCTTGTTGGCCAAACATAGCGCACTGCTTGCTGAAGCCCTCCATGCTGTTGATGGCTGCTTGCTTCTTTCCTTTGTAATATTTCTGCTGATTAAGGCCTACTAGATCTATCAGTGACCCCATCCTTCGATCTGCTTGCCGAACATTTTGACCATCCACAACTTAGGGTCCCTAGAGTTGCGTGTCAAGCTGCATAAGACAAACAACCGCCTTGGTTCTGTCGAACCAGAAGGATCCATGGCGGAGTTCTCTAGAGTCTTCTTTTGAGGCCTTGTGCCTGTCGTCGCTCCACATTAGAGCGAACTTGTGCCTTTCTTCGTCCAGTTTAGAGAAAACTTCTGCCTTTCTTTGTACCTTTCGAACATGGCTGCACGGGGGGGATTGCTCAGAAGGTTCTAGAGACCTCCATTAAAGGAATTTTGGGGTCTAAAATGGGCCTCCTAAGGAAAATAATAAAATAATAGTTAAAATAATAAAATAATAGTTAAAATAATAAAATAATATTGATTAATTTTGGAGGAAGAAAGAAAAAAACTACTTTTTGTGTTCGTATTTTCGACCTATCTCATTGTATTTTTACTCAAATTTTGATCGGGAGAGCTCGTTGGATGCGGAATTCGATTTTGCATCCAACGAGTACCCACATTGCATACTTTTGATGGACCCTGCTACCCCAAAAACAAGAAATACCTGAAAAAACGTGATGATGATGTCATCATCACGTTTTTTCAGGTATTTCTTGTTTTTGGGGTAGAGGGGTCCATCAAAAGTATGCAGTGTGGGTACTCGTTGGATGCAGAATCAAATTCCGCATCCAATGAGCTCTCCTGATCGAAATTTGAGTAAAAATACAATGAGAGATGTCGAAAATATGAACAAAAAAAATAGTTTTTTTTATGACAAATATGTCAATTCAACCATTATGGTTGACTGATTTTATTGAAATTCTATTGGTTCTTGAATTCCAACTCACAAAAACTTATTTTGGCATGTTTTCTTATAAGGCCCATTTTAGACCCCAAAATTCCTCTAATGTCTCTCTGAACTCTCGTAATAACTCCTGAAATTCACGATTATTGGACATGGTGCTCACTGAACAACTCAAAGGGGTGCTCAAGACAGGGGTCGCAGGCTGGTATGACTTCTTATAGAATCCTGCAATAGAATGTGTCATCATGATGCATTAATGGCGTCGAATTTGAGGGAGTGCCGGAAATCCTATCCACACGGCGCCAGATTTTCCCAAAATCTCATCATTACAGGCAGTTATGGTAGTTTTCATGCCAGCGCCGCCAAGTCAAATTTGTCCCATCTGTCACATTTTAGGCTGCGACACACTTTTAATCTTCGACATAACAAGTAACCTGCGACCCAATATTAACCTTCTATCCTTCCTAACCCACGCTGTATCCACACTTTATCCTTCGAACTCGAACAGTCTGCTACACTCCATAATTCTAAGGACAGCTTCATTTATAGTCTAGTACCCAATTTCAACTATTCTTGGTACTTAGACTTTCCGTCTTGAGGCTACTTTTGATTTGGAGGTCCCGGCCTATCCCTGTACTTTTTTAAAGAACTGCCATTTACCATAGAAGGAAAAAGTTCTCCATTCAACTTAGCTAGCTGTACTGCGCCCCCATCAATAACGTTTTGTACTATATATGGTCCTTTCCAATGTGTCTTGAACTTTCCTGGGAATTTCATGAATTTACTGTCATATAAAAGCACAAGATCACCCTGTTGGAACTGTTTTTTCTTGATATGTCTATCATGCCATGCTTTTTCTTGAGCTTTTTGCACTTGCTACTGGAACCCTGCAATAAATCTATCTTCTTCAAGTTCTAGTGACTTTGTCAGTATTTCTGTCATTACGGCTGGATCATCCATCTCTGTGAAAGCAGATATTCTGAGGCTAGGAACAATGTACTCCATGGGCATGACTGCTTCTTGCCCATAGACCAACCTGAAAGGTGTATGGCCTGTCAACTTCTTGCAGGTAGTTCTATAAGCCCATAGCACTGCTGGAATTCTAAGATCCCAGTCATTTCTGTTAACATTACAAACCTTCGTCAAAGCATGTTCAAGGATCTTGTTAAAAGCTTCGACAGTCCCATTTGATTGTGGATGATAGGAAGTACTCTTCTGATGATAAACTTGAAATTCTTCAGTCAATACTTCAATAGTCTTATTTAGAAAATGTGATCCATGATCACTCATAAGAACTCTAGGACACCCAAATCTGGACAAGATGTTGTCGAAGATGAACTTCGCAGCTGTAGCAGCGCTACAGGTCTTGATTGGTTGAGCTTCGGCCCAGCAGGTAAGGTAATCAATCGATGTAATGATGTATCTGGCTCCTGACTTCTTCGCAGGGGGGTTAATAGGGCCAACAAAATCAATAGCCCATTTTTCAAATGCTTGTAAGGTTACCTATGGGACTAGAGGCATCTCTTCCCTCCTGGATGGTTTACCTATCCTCCGACAGATGTCACAGCTGTGGCAATATTCCCTTGCATCCTTGTGAACTGTGGGCCACCACAAACCGGCCGTCAAAATCTTCTGTGCCGTAGCCTTTCCTGCATCGTGACCTCCTGCTGCACCGGAGTGTGCCTCAACCAAAATTTGTGGCTTTTCGTGCTCCAAGACACATCTGCTCAATATTTCATCCGGTCCCATTTTATATAGCTGTCCTGCTATTAGGGTAAAGTCGGCGGCACGAACCACCAACTGCTTCTTCTTCTATGTGGTCATCTCGGCGAGTGGGAAACCTATAGACAAGTACTGAACAATGTCTTGAAAGTATTCATCAACCATCTAAATAGCAAACAACTGAGCGTCAGGAAGGCCTTCGTCCAAACTGGTAGGTTCTTCGCCTGACTCGAGCCTCGACAAGTGGTCGGGTCCAAGGTTAAGTCTTCCAGGCTTAACTATGATCTCAAAATCATATTTTTGAAACAGAATCAACCATCTGCATATTCGTCCGCCTAGCACAGGCTTGTTAACCAAATACTTCAAAGCAGAATGATTAGTGAACATCTTAAAATGAGATCCTAACAGATAATGTCGAAACTTCTGTAGTGCATACACCATAGCAAGACCTTTGTGTTCTGTCGTAGTATAATTTTTCTCTGCTGTGGACAATTTTCTGCTGGCAAAAGAAATAGGGTGATCGATATTACCTTCACCTGACTGAGCTAGTACAATACCCAGAGCAATGGAGGATGCATCGACATGTACATGAAACTCCTTATTCCAGTCAGGGAATACTAAGATAGGGGAAGTGACCATCTTTTCCTTCAAAATATCCAAGCTTTCTTGGCACTCAAGTGTCCACTTGAACTTAATATCTTTCTTCAACTGTTTCTCCATCGGAGCAGTGATTTGGGCATAGCCTTTGATGAATTTCCTGTAATATCCAGTGTGACCAAGTGTAGTGCGAAGCTGTTTAACGGTCTTTGGGGGTGGCAAGTTCACAATAATAGCTATCTTCGCAGGATCCATCATCAATCCTTGCTTACATACAATGTGGCCAAGAAGAATTCCAAAAGGTGCACAAAATATACACTTTTTCAAGTTCAAGGATATTTGGTGCTGTCTGCACTTATCCAACATCAATCTTAGACTATTTATATGATCTTTTACTAGCCCAAAGATGGTCCAACCATCAAAATAAACTTCTAGGAATTTATGTATAAATTTCTTAAATGCAAAGATAACTACTCTTGAAAACATAGCAGGGGAATTCTTAAACCCAAAGGGCATAACGGTGTACTTAAAGGATCCCATTTCTGTAGCAAAGGTTGTCTTGTGTCGATCCTTTGGAGCAATTCTGATTTGATGGTAACCTGAAAATCCATCAGTAAAAGAGTACACTTCTTGACCCCTGACATTGTCTAGCACTTCATCTGTAAAGGGAGTGGGGAAAGGATCATGTAGGCAAGCATCATTCAGCTTCCTCAGATCAACACAGATTTAGATTTCACCTTTAGTATTCTTCTCTTGCACCACCATAGGACTGACCCACTCTGATTCTTCAACAGGCTCAATGATTCCTGCAGCGAGCATCTTATCCAGCTCCACCCTAACTTTTTCCTTATACTTAGGGTTCAACCTATACGGGCGTTGCTTCACAGGATTCGCATCAGGTTTCAATGGAATATTTATCACATCGATGTCTCCAAGGATACCTTTCATCTCAGAGAAATTCGTTGGAAATAGGTCCTGATATTCATGGAGAAGTTGGGTCACTTTGCTTACCATCTCTTCATCCCAATAATATCCGATGGTAGCATACTTAGGCTGTTCTTCTGATCCAATGTTGATGGTTCGCGTCTTCAGGGGCTGGGTCACTTTAGGTGCTTCGACAGCTGGTCTGTGAACTTCGCAGTATCCTTTTGACTTAGGGATAACAATGTTGCGTGGATCATCCTCCTCGTCAATTGCAAGGTTATAACATTCCACTGCATGAGCTTCTTGTATTTTCCAATCAGGTTGGTACTCTACTACTTCTTGGTCATCAAATACCTTCATATGGATCAACCTGATAGCTGCATCTAAAGCTGGGAAAACTTCATTAGTGGAAAAGGTAAGCACAAAACTATCAACAAGACAATCCCAACTTACAGTATCCCGGCGAAGCTCAGCCTCCACGTACCAGTTCCTTGCTATCGGTTCCAGAGTATCCACAAATCTATGTACCCATTCCTTCTAAGGTACATGCTTCCATGCTTCGTAGCATTGTACCAAATGGTCCTGAGAGCTAGACGTTCCATCAAACCTGCCGTGCACCTCCTGGGGCTGGTCCATAAATCTCAGGCGAAGGAGCTTCTGGTAGATTTCCCAACTAGGAATGTTCTTTTTGTACCCATTCCACCATTTGGATGCTGGGGCTCTAAATACTGAATCCAAAGTCTCCATTTTCTGTGAGTCTGGTATATGCACTCAGAATTGTGCAATAAACTATTCTGGGTCTAACAAGCCATCATAAATAGGTAGGACACTTTCCTGCACGCCAAGCCATCTGAGAGATTTGGTAATTTAGGCGCATCTATGTCCGTGGAGCTCATAGAGTCTGTTCTGCCAGTTCTCTAACCCATCATTTGAGTCCTTCATACAGGATCTGTCACACTGCCAATCCATGATACCTTCATCAGTCAGATTAACATAATCTTCTTCCTTAGCTGTGATTTTATATATGTGTTCCAGATCATCCCGATCTTCATCTCTGAGGGGTTTTGTGTACCTTTATCCTTGCGAGGGGTCCAGTGGTACTATGACTCTCAAATCTGTCCCTTTGAAGGTCATCTGTCTCTTCTTAAGGTTAATGACTGCAGCATTTTCCATTCCCATTCAATGCCTAACAGGGCTGGATAGGGATTGTTGTCATCAATGATCTCAATAACTTCAAAGTCTGCTAAAGTATTGACCCAATCAAGATCTACCGGGACACTAGGGAATCTCCCTAGGGGCACAATCCTCTGCTGATTGGCTAACCGCAACTGTATAGGAGACCAAGCAAGGGTAGGTTTTCCCATTTGTTCCCAGGTTTTCTTGGTTAGGACATTGACTTCTGATCCCAAGTCCAGAATGACATCAGTCATATCATAGTCTCCTATCTGAGCAGTCAATCTCATTTCCCTACCAGTTCTTCTGACTCTATTAACAGTTTTTTCCTGACCAGAGCTTTGCTGAGGTTCGCAGGAAGTCATAACTTTCTGCAACTCGCTTAAAGCTTGCTGATTTCTTAGGAGTTTCAGGCAACTCTGTAAATAGGAGGACAATGTACTTACTTTATCCATCGAAGCTTCTTTCGGCTGCGACTGTGACTGATGTGGTTGCGCAGGTGCTACTGGTGGGCTAGGGTCAGCAAAATCTCTCTTGGCTTCCATGAATGTTTCTTTTTCTCGTTTGATATCAAAGGCTATGGTTTTCTCTGGGGCCTTACGAACCCAAGCCTCAGCAGGTTGTTTCTCCGTATTTTGTATGTGCGTCGTAGCTCCACTTCACATGACAACATTGATGGTTGGGGTAGGTCTTTGCTCGACGGAAATCATCTAAATATTTTGAGTCGGGCCACTGCTTCTTTCCTGGATCTTAGCTATCAGCTGCGGGCATTTCTCGATCACATGATCTATGGCGCGACAATACCGACATGTCGTGGTTGGGTTTCGACAGTCTCTTGCTAGATTCCCGACTTGGTTATAGTTGTAACACAAAACCTTTCCTCGGCCTCTTCCTACCATACCACCATGACCACAACCTCCAAAAGCACCACCACGGTAACCGTAGCCATCATTATTTTGTCCCTCATTGTATACCCGGTAGGCATTGTAGGTGCGTTCTTTCATGAGGTCATAACTACGACACTCATCTTCATTATGGCCTATAGACTTACAGAATTTACAATAAGGGTTCTTAGGTACTTGCCCATACCTCTGGAGCAGATAGCAGTCTTCCGGTCGATGCTGACCTGTCGTTCTGCAGAGCTCACAATATAGAACTAGCGGTTGAGATGGGTTTGGTGCACCAGGATTCAGGTAATTTCTTACCATGGGACACCGTTCCTTGTCGTGACCTTCTGTCTGACATTGCGTGCACCAAACCTCTTCGCTACCAGGGTTTCCTTTCTTCATATTGCAGAGCTCCAGGGCCATAGCTACCAACTGCGCTTGGATTTGAGCAATACCAGAATTATCTCTGACAGGGGCGGTCTCAAGCTTCATCGCGATTTGCAAAGCCTCTTTCTTGTCAGCAACCTTCTATTGCATGAGTGGCGTTCAGATATGTGGTAATAAGGTTGCAATAAACCATTCCTTGTGCTGCGTAGGTCTAATGGTGAAACTAACTTGGTCCAGTAGAACTTTGAACCTCTGATCAAAATCCCACACCGATTCGTCGCGCCGCTGCTGAATCTCTTTCAATTCAGTGATACACTCCGACTCTGATTTGGTCTTCTTAAATTCTTTGATTATCGCGGCTTTAATATCATCTAAATCGTGATTTTGAGTACTGGAGAATTTCATGAACCAGGTCAAAGCCCGGTCCCTCAAATAAGTAACCAGCAGCGCTCTTCGTACATATTGATAGGTAATGTTCTTAGCATTCCACACTGCTTCACATAAAAACCAGAACTACTCGGGATCCTCGGATCCAGTTCCTTTGAAAATAGGGAGCTTAATATCGTCAGTCATGTGGGCCATTGTAGATCTAGGGTGGTTGGGAGGGGGACAGGGAGTAGGTGGGGGGGAATTTACTAGAGTAGACTGACCTGTGACAGGAATGCTCAGGCTAGTGTGACTTTCAAACTGCGACGGATTTGCAGGGATAACAGGGTTGCGCTGCGGGGTTACCGGAGGGGTTCCAATCGAAGGGTTTTCTTCAGGGTCTGATTCTTCGGGATTTACAGGGGAAGGCGCGGTATCTTGACCTAAGGAATAGGATCCAAAATCTCTCTTATATCTTTTTCCACTCCGCAGCAAACCACTTTGCTCGGTGAAGGTGTTGTCACTTGCAAACATATGTTAGTAATACAAAATCTAACAGTCTGATTCAATCAGTAATATTCCTTTTTCAGCCAATAGCATTTTAATTCTTAAACTAAATGAATTCAAAAGCTTACCCCTTGGTCCTTGGAAGAACTATCGCTTGACTTCACTAAAGGAAGTGCTCGTGTCGATGGTGAACTCCGTCACGAAGGCCTCAAGGGTCCGCGTGGTCCAGAAATCAACCGCGTGAGATATCTCGTTGTTCACCCTTTTCAATATATTAACTCTTGCGGGGTTCCAAGCAAGAAACTGCCCTTCGCAAAAGTTCATCCTTCTCTCGGCCAACCTAGATAACCACTGGTGCAACTCTATGTGGATACTACCAAAGAACATTTCATCAGCATCACAAAAAACATACCTTTGTAAAAAGTCGCTTCCACTACGACGCGGATTTTTGTTCTCTTGCTCAGCGGAGTTCATATAAGTCTCATCAAGCCAATCACCGATTTCCTTCACAGAGGGCCTCCAGAACATAGCCCTCGAAGTACAATGTAAACCCCTCTTAAGCAGATACTGAGTTCAACCGGCAACGGAACCAATTTGTTGGGCAATAGGGCAAACCTAGGTTTTACACCTTTCACTTCGCACCAACAAAAGACCCACAGTGTTGGCCCTTTCGACAACAACCTGCGCGCAGGTTGCAGTCTCACCCGAAACAGCTATGGGTTTGCCACAGAATCAGGTTTCTGCAAGTAGAAGAGGGATATTACTGTACCTTAAGCCTTTAATAACTTATAATCAATTAGCACAGAGCTCTGACATTCATATATATAACTTTACAGATAAATAAACAAACAGTGACTTGCTTAACCCTTTACTGGGAATTCATAGGGAAGCTATTTGTTAGCAGTGATCTTACTTATCAGATCTATATATTTATTAATGCATAAGAACATAACAAAAATAACACAAGAACCACAACACCAGATATAACGTGGTTCACCCCCAGTGTAGGGGCTACATCCACATAACTGTGTTTTTATTCAACTCTTTACAAAATCACAGTTCTGATCTGCGCACTCAGTTGCAGATCCCTTCAAGTCCTTAAAGCTGCGCACATAGCTGCAGGCTTCTGCACACACAGCTGCAGATCTTCTAATCACTTACAAAACCCTCTGCGCACACAGCTGCAGAGGTCATCCACGCACACAGCTGGGACTTAACCTTTTCTTACAAAAATAGCCCTTAGCTTCGCAGCAATTCCTTATACATAAAAAGCCTAACCTGACTTATTTACAAGAGTTCCTATTTATACAGCGCACTTATTACAAAAC
The DNA here is from genome assembly GCA_001517045.1 of Pseudotsuga menziesii. Lineage (NCBI taxonomy): Eukaryota > Viridiplantae > Streptophyta > Pinopsida > Pinales > Pinaceae > Pseudotsuga > Pseudotsuga menziesii. The sequence goes on along the minus strand of LPNX010824511.1, from coordinate 437,669 downwards.
CATGGACTTAAACCATGGGCACCCGAACCCTAAACCCTGGACTTAAACCATGGGTTAAATTACAAAAAGAGGGCTTTGACTCAACCCCGACACCCGTAAGACTATTTTGAGCCATAGCTCCGCTTACAAACTCCTTCACGCCCGCGGAGTTACCCACCTTAAGGACCCTTAGGGTATGTGCCCCAACAATGTTCCAAAAAGGAAACAAAATGTAATTTTTTTGGTAGAAGTTTCAAACCTCAAAGATGAAACAGTGACACATGGCAGTCCGTACAACTTCGTTATGTTGAATAGTCCTGAAACAGGTCGCCTTGGGAAAAAGATCATATGTCCCATTTGGTGAAACCACTTATGATGAAACCTATGGTGTTGGAACATAGATAGGCGAGGCTACCTCAATGCAAATTTTCAGACACATAGGACTAGTAATTTCAGAGATATCGCAGAAACAGTATTAGGAATTTCTGTAGAAGAAATTGGAAAACTAGGGCTTCCTGTTCCGGGAGCTTCCCTCCACTCTTTTCAGAAAAGGAGTACATTGGATAGCTCACCTTGAAGAGTTATATATTTCTAGCCAATCAAATCTGAAAAATTACAAGTTTTGAAAATTAGGGTTTCTCTGACAAACCCTAGATCAGATAGCTCTGGAACGAGGACGGACACCTCAAATCGGTAAGATCTAATCTTGTGCTATTTTCATTTGAGGTTCTCATTTCAAAGTGATCTATCACATCAGCTTGATGATAAGCTATGTGAAGTTGAAAACTTCCAAGCATGGAAGTATAGGATCTCACTAGTCCTTGAAGGAAATGAATTGGACACCCACATAAGTAGAGAGGTTATAGTTCTAGAGGGAGATGAGGCTAAAATCCTTACACAAGAAGATCTTGGTCAACTCCAAGAAGATCATTGTTGATTCAATCACGGATCACCTTATACCACAAGTGTCTTCCCTAAGGACATCGAATGAGATGTTTTCCTTGACCAAGCTATTTGAAGGGAAGAACATAAATCGGAAGATGACCTTAAGAAACCAATTGAAGAATGTGAAGATCTAGAATGCAGAGACCATATAGTCATACTTTACACGGGTCTCTCAAATCAAAGAACAACTTGTAGCAGTAGAAGAAGAAGTGGAGAATGAAAAAGTAGTGATAACCATCTTGAATGACATACCAGGATCATTGGATTCATTCATGCAAGGAATGTGTGCCAGAAGAAAGTGATTACTTTCAGCAGGCTCTAGGAAGAAGAAGAATCTCGACTCATAATAAGAGAAGAGAAGATGGGAGAAACTGAATATCAAGCTCTCACCATCTAAAGAAGATCCCTCAAGTGATGAGGAATACGAAGGACTCAAATCTTGAAGAACCTCTTATCCATCTTAGCATTTGGATAAGAAACGATGCCATTATGAATGAAGAATATGATAAAGCTAAAGGCTCAAGAAGGAGTCTACCCATGAAACAAACAAAGATAAGTATTCAATTGTCATTTGATGATATTGTTTTGTTATGCATTTGTTTATATTCAGTTGATGTATTATGCATGATAGAATGTTTTCATTAATGATAGTATACTACTAATATGCATGTGATGGGTAAGTAGCTCATGGTGCTATACAAATCTCCATTGTTACTTATCTAGAATGAAACCTCTTTGCTGACATATTGGATTAGTGCACAATCTCAATGTTGTCCTGGTGGAGATGGAAGGCATCTAGAAAAGTTTCTGTGAGATATGGATGAATGTTGTATTGGCTAAAATAGTTGCATGATCATATATTTATGCATAAGAATTTGTCATTATGAATATTCCTTATGAAATGTTTATAACCATACAAATGCATTTGACATCTAGGAAATATTGCATACATAATCACCTACAAGCAAAGAAGCATGAGATTTGTTCTGAAGAACAAGTGACGATAGTTCAAGATGAAGAATAATATGATGAATGAAACGACATTATTGATGCAGAACCTTCCAGCTATGAAAAAGTAACTAAGAATAAAGGGAAGACCAGTTCAAGAAGAATGATGTCTAGGATGCAGTATCAATACATGAAGGGAAGTTCGTAGTTCCATCATGCAGTAGATGGAAACATCATGGGATACAAGGCAAGATTCATGGCACGAGGCTTCTCATGAAAAAAAGTGCTTAGAGTATGAAAGACAGTGGGAGTATGATGCTTCACTCCAGAGGGAGTGACTACAGAATATATCGAGGTTTGACATGGTATGACAGGATGGATAGCTTACTGGTGACTCTAGGATTTATTGAGAGTAAAGAGGATTCCAACCTTTTCCTCAAGGTTGAAGGTTGAATACCAATGATGCTCCTATTATATGTCAATGAATTGTTCCTGACAGAAGTTGCAAGAGGGAGACTTGCTGCCAAGTTCAAGATGAAGGACTTGGATATGGTGCACTACTTTCTAGGCATGGAGGTGTGGCAGAATATTCCTAGGACAAGGGAAGTATACAGTAGAGTCCTGAAGAGGTTCAGGATGATGGACTACAAGGCCATGACCACACCTATGGCATCGAAATTGAAGCTACTGAGTGTTGATTCATCAGAGTTGGTTGATGCCATGATGTATCGTCAGTTGATTGGATACTTGATATACCTGATGAATACGAGACCAGATATTTTCTTTGGTGTGAACACCTTTAGTCAATTCTTGACAAATCCGAGACATGTTCACTTGATTGTTGCAAAGCGTATTCTGAGGTGCCTGAAGGGTACAGTTGATTATGGGCTCAAGTATGAGGCAAATCAACAGATTAACCTATAAGGTTATGTTGATTCAAATTCAGCAGGAAGTTCCATTCAAAGGAAGAGCACTTTAGGGTGTTGCTTTAGTATGGGATCAGGTATGATCTCTTAGTTTAGCAGGAAATAGTCTTGCGTGGAACTGAGTACAGTTGAAGCAAAGTATGTCGTAGCTTGTTCACCTAGTTGTGAGGCAGTATGGCTAAGAAAGATACTATCTGGTTTATTTGATCTACAATTAGATGCTACTTGTATATATTGCGACAAACAAAGTTGTGTGAAGTTGTCGAAGAACCTGGTGTTCCATGACAAGTCGAAGCATATCAAGATCAAATATCACTACATCAGGGATATGGTGTAGAGAGGAGCAGTGAAGCTCCAGTATGTTGCAATAGACGAACAATTAGTTGATGTGTTGAATAATCCATTGTCCAAAGTGAAGTTTCAGTACTTCAGGGAGAAGCTTGGTGTTCTCCAGATCGAGTTTCCCTCCAAGGGAAAGTGATGAGTCCGTGAGACATTCTGAGATGGTGAGAGGATTGGTTCCTTCCATGGTCATATGTAAGGGCTGATCCATTCTATCATGATGAGAGGATTGGTTCCTTGCATGTTAGATATAAGTGTTGATCCATTTTGAGGTGACTGTAGGATTGGTTCCTACATGATCAGATATAATTGTGGAATGCCATTCTATGAATGGAGGCACCTGGTCAGTTACCAGGAATACTCAGCCTAGAGTTGAGAGCCATTCTGACATCGTGAGAGGATTGGTTCTTTCCATGGTCAGATGTAAGGGATGAAACATTCTATCATGGTGAGAGGATTGGTTCCTTACATGTCTGATATGAGTTCTGAGCCATTCTGATGTGATTTTAGGATTGGTTCCTAAATGATCAGATATAAGCACTGGTTTCCATTCTCTGAATAGAGGTACCTGGTCAGTTACCAGGAATACTCATTCTGGGACTGAGGACCATTATTATATGACTGTGGGATGTAGTCTCACATGATCATATATAAGTGCAGGTCCATTCTAATGTGATTGAGGGATGTTTTCCCACTTGATAAGATATAAGGTCTGATGCCATTCTCTAGGAGAATGGAGGCACCTGGTCAGTTAATAGGAACCCTCAGTCTAGGACTGAGATCCATTCTAACATGGGAGCAGGCTAGGCCCTCCCATGGTCAGATATAAGGGTTGATGCCATTCGCTGGGAGAATAGAAGCACCTGGTCAGTTACCAGGAACCCTTAGTCTAGGACTGAGAGTCATTCTGACATGGGGGCAGGTTGGGCCCCCCATGGTCAGATGTAAGGGCTAGGAATTCTAACATGGGGGTAGGATGGTCCCTCCCATGGTTAGATGTAAGGGTTGGACCATTCTAACATGATGGTGGATGCATTCCTCTCATGGTCATATGTGAGTACTAGGCGTGCCATTCTGACATGGGGGCAGGCCAAGCCCTCCCATGGTCAAATATAAGTGCTGGATAAGCCTTTCTGACTGGGTCAGATATAAGTGTTGAAGAAGATGAAGACCTACTTGTAGTCTAGGCATAAAACTAGCATGAGAAAGGGATGGCTATGTAGAACTTCCTGTGATGAGAAGAATCAATAGATAGAAATAGTGATGATAACCCAGTGATGATCCAGATCGAGTGATGATCCAACAGTGATGATCTAGCAGTGATGATCTGTATCGAGTGATGATCGAGATCCAGTGATGATGATCCAAATCGAGTGATGATCCAGATCTAGTGATGATGATCCAAATCGAGTGATGATCTAGATCCAGTGATGATGATCCAGATTGAGTGATGATCCAGATCCAGATGAATATTTCTTGAATATGAAGATGACGATAACTCAATGATGATCTAGATGATATAGAGAAGAAGACTTGTGCTGGTTAATTGTGTTGAGAGAATACCTTCCTAGTTAAGAGGGAGTGTTGATGTATTTGTAACTTCAGAAATTATTCACTCATATATCTTATGTATTGTACCCCGATGTTTATTCCAGGAAATGTCTGTAATGTATTTGAGTCATATCATGCCCCGATGTTCCTATTGGGAGATTCAATAATTTAAAAAAGTCATGTCAAGTGATTGAGGTTAACCCTCCATTGTAAGTTGGGGCAATAGTCCCCACAATTGTGTCAAGGTTAACCCTCCTTGTTGATCAAATGAAAAAGTCCCCACAGTTGTGGGGCACTAGGGTTATTAGACTCTCTTAGAGATGTAGGCCCTAATAAGTAATTGCTAAGTGGGGTCGACATGTTGAAGTGGACATTAAGTGAACGAAATAATATGAATAGAGAGTGAGCCTCTCTATTTATCACACACACACTCACTCACTGGGGCACATGAGTGAGAGAGAAGAAGTTGGGATCAAAGAGAGAGATTACTGCTATTGGGAGATCATCTTTATGTTTTTGGGTTTTACTTTTGGTGCTGATTCTATTTCTGAGGAAGTTGTGGGGTTTTCTCCTTTATGGTTTCCCTGAGGAAAATTATTTGTGTCTCTTGGCTCTTGTGTTTATTGCTGTGCACGTTATTCTCTCATATAAGATCCTAAGATAATGCTAGCTTGAATGATAAAATTCTAACAAAATGAATTCAAATAATTATGCAGAGATTCAAGGATTAAGAGGGAGTTGACAAGTCCATATAATCCGCAACAAAATGGGGTTGCAGAAAGGAAGAATAGAACAATTATGCAATCTGCAAGGGAAATGCTTCATGATCAAGATCTCCCCATGCATCTATGAGCAGAACCTACTAGGACAAATGTGTATGTACAAAACCATACTCCACATAGAGTACTTGAGAACAAGACACCTGAAGAAGTCTTCTCTGGCAAGAAACTAGAAGTTGGTCATCTCAGAATATTTGGCTGTCCAGTGTACATACACGTTCTGAAAGAAAAGAGGACAAAATTAGATCCTTCAAGAAAGAAGGGTATATTTGTGGGATATAGTGAAAGCTCGAAGGCTTACATAATATATTTCCCAAGATTCAAGAAGATCGATATCAGCAGAGACATAAGATTTGACAAAAACTCAACTTACAACAAATCTAGAAAGAGACCTGTTGAAGACCTTGAAGAAGGAAAAGAACCCAGGATTCAAGATACAACTATGAACGATGCAACTCGAGAAGAAGATTGAGAAATAGAATAACCCTAGGAACCTGTAGATCCACCCCAGGAGAAGAATCCTTACAAGAGGAATCCTACATGGGTACGAGAAGCTATCAAAGGTACAGAAATATATGGGGATCTAGAAGAAATGCACAGAGAGAGGAAAAGACCTAGGTCCTACTCCGATTATGTAGCCCTATTACGTGACATCATTGATAAAGAATATTCCAACTATGAAGAGGAAGCAGAAAAGAGAGAATGAAAGGATGCTATGATCAAGAAGTACCAATCGATCATGAAGAATGATGTTTGGGATGTTGTCCCAAGACTAGAGGGGAAGTCTATTGTGACTTCCAAGTGGATCTACAAGATCAAGCATGCTGCAAATGGAATCATAGAGAAATATAAAGAAATATTTGTGGCTCGTGGCTTCTCCCAGAAAGAAGGGATAGATTGTGAAGAAAATTTTGCGCCTGGAGCCATATACACTTACATCAGATCAATACTTGCTCTCACTACAGTAATGAAATGGAAGATACACCAAATGGATGTCAAGACTTCTTTCTTGAATGGTGTAGTAGAAGTGGAAGTGTATGTGGAGCATCCACTCAGTTTTGAGACATATGATAGGGGAACTCATGTGTGTAAATTGAAGAAATACCAGTATGGTTTGAAATAGGAACCCAAGATAGCAGGATTCAAAGCTTCCTGACTAGTTTGGGATTTACCAAGAGTAAAGTGGATTCCATCCTTTACTACAAGGTTGAAGAAGGTAACCCAGTGATACTCTTACTGTATGTAGATGACCTATTTGTAACAAGCGAGGTTCGATTGATTGATGATACGAAGAGGAATGTTTCTGCTGAGTTCGAGATGAAAGAATTGGGTATGATGCACTACTTTCTATGAATGGAGGTGTGTCGGACTGCATATGGAATCTCCGTAGGACAAGGGAAGTATGCAGTAGATATCCTGAAGAGGTCCGGGATGATGGACTGCAAGGCCATGACCACACCTATGGCATCGAACCTGAACCTGTTAAGTGATGCTTCATTAGAGTCGGTTGATGCTATGATGTATTGTCAGAGGATTGGGTTGTTGATGTAAATGATAAACACAAGACCAAATATTTGCTTTGTTGTGAACACATTGAGCCAGTTCCTGACAGATCCAAGACATGTTCACCTAATTGCTACAAAGAATATTATGAGGTACCTAAAGCGTACAGTTGATTATGGGCTCAAGTATGAGGCAAATCAGAAGATTAACTTGGAGGGTTATGTGGATTCGGATTGGTCAGGCAGTGCCATTGATAAGAAGATAAATTTGGGGTGTTGCTTTAGTATGGGATCATGTGTGATCTGTTGATTTAGCAGGAAGAAGTCTTGCATGGAATTGAGTACAGTGGAAGAAGAGTATGTTGTAGCTTGTTCAGCTAGTTGTGAGGCAGTGTGGCTGAGGAAGATACTTTCTAATTTGTTTGATCTCCAGTTGGATGCTAATTGTATATATTATGACAACCAAAGTTGTGTGAAGTTGTCAGAGAACCCAGTTTTCCATGTCAAATCGAACAATATCAAGATCAAATATCACTATATCATGGATATGGTGCAGAGAGGAGCATTGAAGCTCCTGTATGTTGCAGCAGATGAAAAAATAGATGATGTGTTGACCAAGCCATTAGCCAGAGTGAAGTATGAGTACTTCAGGGAGAATCTTGGTGTTCTCCAAATCGAGGATCCTTCCAAGGGGGAGTGATGAGTCCGTGAGCCTTTCTAACATGGTGGTAGGATTGGTTCCTCCCATGGTCAGAATTAAGTGTTGTTCCTTTCTGACATGGTGGTAGGATCGGTTCCTCCTATGGTCAGATGTAAGTGTTGTGCCTTTCTGACAAGGTGGTAGCATTGGTTCCTCCCGTGATCAGATGTAAGTGTTGTTCCTTTCTGACATGGTGGTAGGATTGGTTCCTCCCATGGTCAGATATAAGTCACATATAAGTGCTCATAACTACATCCAGCATGAAAAAGGGTTGGCTCTGTAGAGGAATACCTTATGGATGGAAAGGCCTACATCCAACATGAAAAATTGTTGGCTCTATAGACCTACATCTAGCATGAAAAAGGGATGGCTCTGTAGAAGTACATCCAACATGAAAAAGGGTTGGCTTTGTAGAAGTACATCCAACATGAAAAAGGATTGGCTCTATAGAAGTACATCCAACATCAAAAAGGGTTGGCTCTGTATACCTACATCCAAAATGAAAAATGGTTGGCTCTGTAGAAGTACATCAAACATGAAAAAGGGTTGGTTCTATAGAGCTACATCCAGCATGAAAAAGGGTTGGCTCTGTAAAAGTACATCCAGCATGAAAAAGGGTTGGCTATGTAGACCTACATACAACATGAAAAAGGGACAGCTCTATAGAGGTACATCCAGCATGAAAAAGGGTTGGCTCTATAGTAGAAATCCTTGTGAGAGGAAAGCTGTTGCATCCAATATGAAAAAGGATTGGCTCTGTAGGAGAAGTCCTTGCAAGAGAAAGGAAGTACATCCAGCATGAAAAAGGGATGGCTCTATTGATGAAGAACTAAATGGAGGGTATTCCTACAACCAACATGAAAAAGGGATGACTCTATAGAACTTCCTATGATAAGAAGAATTGAGAGATAGCGCCATTTGCTCAAGATAGCGGGATCGGTGATGATGATCCAGTGATGATCTAACTTTGACAATGATCCAGCTTTGATGATGATCCAGTGAGGACAATGATCTAGTGATGATCTATCTTTGATGATGATCCATGACGAAGACTTGTGCTGATGAATTGTGTCAAGAGAATACCTTCCTAGTTAAGAGGGAGTGTTAATGTATTTTTAATTTCGGAATGTATTCACTTGTATATTTTATAAATTGTATTGCATTGGTCCTCGATGTTCCTATTGGAAGAATCATTAATGTAATCAAGTCATGTAAAGTCATAGAGATTAAACCTCCTTTGTAAGTCGAGAGAAAAGTCCCCACAATTGAGGGGCACTAGGGTTATTAGACTCTCCTAGATAATTTGGCCCTAGTAAGTGATTGTCAAGTCAAAAATAGTATAAATAGAGAGTGAGCATATCTATTTAAAACACACACTCACCCAACTATAGTGCATAGGTGAGAGAAGAGGAGCTCACACAAGTGAGAGATAGAATAGTTGTTGGATAAAATCTTTCTGTCTTTGGGTTTTACTGTTGCCATTGGTGCTCATTCTATCTCTGAGGAAGTTGTGGGTTTTATCCTTTGTGGTTTCCCCAAGAAAAAATCTTCGTGTCTATTGTCTCTTGTGATTGATTGATTTGCATGTTATTTTCTCAGATAAGATCCTAATATCATATTGTCTAAATGATAAAAATCTAACAGGGTTATGTCCCTCCCATTGGGAAATTTTTTCATACTTATATCCATTCGTGTATGGAATGACTTATTGTTAGGACTATGTACAAGTTACCTTTGTTTCACTATTGAATATCAAGGAAAAACTATTTTTCTTCTGAAAAAAGTTACAAAATCTTAGCAAATGATTTTATTATATATCTTGGGATCTGTAAATTGGGTCTTTAATATTTTGGTGAGGAACCAAAATAACTTAAAAAAGATACACCTACAAAATTTGTAAAAAACGTAGTTTGTATTTTGAGATAAATTGGTTGAAGCACTTGCTATGGAACCACTTGATATATATCTCATGTTACAAAACCATGTGATGTACTGTTATACTAGGGAATTATTGATATTCTTTAAGATAATGATATCGATATGATATCATGTTTATAAGTCTATCAAATATGTTTTTCAACATATTGATTTCACTAAGATGCCATGCTTATAAGTCCTCAAGATAATGATATCAATTCATGGGTTATATGGCGTATATGAAGGATACTTTGTTGGATTTTCGAGATCCATGTAGTGAAATTTGTCGTCAGATATTCAGTAAATTTGACATCTATGCTACACTATCGATGACTTCAATTGGCGGGTTATATATTTTTAGGCATGTCTACAGGAGCACAATATGAAAGCAAACAATATATCCAAGGAAGCACTGAATATGAAGCTGGCCTCTTCTCCTTCTCGAAACTTTTAGGAGAAATCATTTAGGAGGGAATTATACAACTCTTTTAAGATATTTTTTATGTATGTGGCATACTCTTTTTTATTTACGTGGCATACTCTTTTGTATTTACGTGGCATACTCTTGCATGTTAGTGACATTAGAATTTGAGGTTGATGGAGTTAAGAAGGTAGGAAATTTATCTAGGGGATGGGTATTCCATTGGAGGTGATAGTTTCATCATCCAAAAGCATTAGAGGAAATTTCAATTCAAAATGGGCCTTTTAACTTTTATTCAAATTCCATGTCATCATGTGTTAGCCAATGAAATTGCTTTAAATTTGAAATACCTTATAGGTCTTAAACACTTTTTTAATATAAATTTGGGGATAGGTATCATAAAAAAAACTATTTTTTTGTTTGTATTTTTTACATATCTCCCCGTGTTTTTACTCAAATTTCGATCGGGAGAGCTCGTTGGATGTAGAATTAAATTTTGCATCCAACGAGTACCCACTCGGCATAATTTTGACGGACCNCTTCCTCCAAAATTAATAAATATTATTTTATTATTTTAACTATTATTTTACTAGTTCATTTTAGGAGGCCCATTTTGAGTTGAAATTTCCTCTAATGGTGGTGTATGATCAATGTGGAGCTAGTTACTATATGAATTTTTTGTAATGCTGTGTGGATAGTTTGAGCACACAATGTCAAAAGGATATTGGTTTGTTTTAGTGTATATAGGGATTGTCATGGTTGTCGATGTAACAATCCTTGGTAAGTATACTATTTTGGCAATGGTTGTTGTTGTTGAACGATGGATTACAGACTATTAAATTTTTTTTGTGAGGATTTGGTTGATGGGTTTGGTTGATGGTATTTTTTTACTAAATATATTGTTTATTTATCCATATTGGCTTGTGCGCCCTTTTCTTGCTTTAAATTGTTATTGGTTGGAGGGTTTTTTAACATGATGGTATTTTTCTCTTATTTCTCAAGTTCTTTTTTGCCATGGAGCAAGTAGAACCAAACAGGTATTTGTCAGACCTGTCTTCCTCAAGTAAGGGGAGTTTAGGAAGGATACATGAAAGTGAGACATCTAGTAGGTCTACAAGGGCTAGATCAACTAGATGTTAGAATATCAGAAGAAAATTCAATAAACACATGGATTTTTTTCTCACAGGAGGTGGGTCATGTTCCTACAATGATGAGACAAAAGGTGACATCGAGGTTCCCTTAAGTTACAAACATATAGTTAAATAATGGGTACCTAGGGATTTTCCTCAAGTCAACACAGATTTTTGTGTGAATGAGAGGATATATAGAATTGCACCATCATCATTACATGGATTTGGGTTGTTATGCATGGATGGAATAAAGATCAATTAGGACAGATGTACATAATTGATGCAGTACATTGGAACCTATTATAACTACAAATAATGGATGTTCCTGGTCCAATATACATGAAGTATGCGTAGATATGAGTTGTGAGAAAATTATTTACAACTGAAAGACAAATATCAAAATAAAGGAGAAACGTTGTACATTGACGGATGGCCAAAGACAATTGGGAATATTGATGGGTTTATAAACAATACACAACCAGGGTCTACACTTAAGCAACGCATCTGCATATTTGAGGGGAATGAAAAAAACCATGTATTTGTATGTGTCATTCAATCAATAGTTGTAGGGGAAGAGCTGCTTATTAATTACAATTTGAATCGAGTAGATACAAACATGGTTACTATGGATATTGTTAGCACTATATTTGAAAATTTTGTGGAAGCACTCTTTAGATTAATGGGTTAGCATGATCTTTCATCATGGGTCGTCGGATGAAGAGAGGGATTTGATCTACGGTGGTGGATTGTTCCTATGTTTGAAACATGGGGGAGAAATTGAAATGTTCTCATCAGCAGAATGGATGTAAAAGGTGTCAAATATCAACGAATCATATTAAAGAGGTTTTAGATCAGTGGTGGAAAGGAATTCTGAAGATCGTAGATGAAAGGAATAAACTAAGTTTTTGGATTTGTGGAATTCGTTAAAAAGGTGCAACTTTGAAGGGTTGAGATTGATACAAGGTAAGATCAATGACGCTGGAGAATTCTATATATTGGACATGCTCGAATGAAAGAAGTTTTTAGATTTGTGAAATTGGTTAACTAGTGGAAAGATTGGATAGACGAGATGTGAGCAAAGATAGATCTACGATCGGAAACAATTTCGCAGATTGAACCAGCGTGATAAAATTCCAAGTTGAAATCCATGGAAGGTGGTAGGGTCACGTTGATCAACGGTTGCGATAGTGTCAATGTTTTGATCGACAGATAAGGTGCATTCCGCAAACAGAAGTTGCTCAATTGATTAGGTTCAAAGTGATTAATGGAATGTTAAAGCTTTTCACAGTTTAATGGTTCTAATGAAGGAAGATTGTAGATCAATGGTTGATATTGATTATGGCGAATCAAGTTGTGCAAGGTGATAATGTTGAGTCTCAGTATTGAGATCTTGCACATGAACGGCTTAGATTTCAAAAAAGAAAAAATCTATGATATAGATTACAGGAGATGCGCAATGGTTATGAAACATAAAAAATATAAAAACATCTACGTGGAGTTTAGAGGTTTGTTTTTTCTGAGCATTGGAAATTGACGATAACCTTGACTATGTGCAAAGTGCCAACATGGACGAGTTAGAAAAATGTGCTAATTAACAATGTAGGCATCTTGAAACTTTCCAAATACTTCTAATAATGGATAAAATAGAAGTGGTAGAAGTCGTCGATAGTGAAAATTTAGGGGTTTCATGTTAGAAGATTGAGGAAAGTTTCGAAGAAAAAAAAATGCTGAAATTTTTTATACCATTTTACTGAATGAAACAATTGAGACGGCTAAACATAAAGTGAAAATTCTTAAGGACTAGGGTAGTGACACCCATGGTGTTTTCAAGTCTTTATTTTGTTTTTTTTTCTGCTGACCAGACCCCCAATTGCCCTGAATTTGTCGAGTGGTGTGCGAATAATTATTCCGCAGCTCAAGAAGTTGTCATGGATAAACCTAAGTCTGGGATCATTTTCCCTATGCATGCCTTTGTTATCTGCAAAACCCTATCTATCCCAGAAGATTTTATTCATTTATCCCAGTAGTACAAAGAAGAAAACATAATACAATTCTTCCAAAAGTTTGGAGCCGAGAATAAGGAAACCTTTTTGAAGTCTTGTTCAAATCTTGATAGTGAGGTTATAAGTTTATCTTACCCTATTGAACTGGTTTTGTTTAATGAAGAAGCCTAGTCATGTATAACTTTAGCCAATTAATTTTTGGGGTTAGACACTAATGGTTATGCTATAGAGTCACTGCTGAGTCTATTGTTTATCTTAATTACTTTCCCAATTGATTATGATCTTCTAGGTCATTCTTTCCAGTCTTGCTTCCTTAAGCTTGATGAGTTCCTAGCTGAGAACATTCGTTCTCAATTAGTCAACTTCCATGATACCAGAGTTTTCAGATTCCAGTCCTTTTTGTTGAAGATGTTCTTATCACATAATGAAGATAACCTACAGTTTCCTAAGTTGGTAATAACTGATGAAATGACCCAGAATTATTGCAAGTTCATGAATTGTTTGATGGCAGAAATATACAATATTTTCTTTCAAGAAATATTGCCCAGAGTATTGCCAGAGATAAAGGAAACATTGCAACTTTCCCCTAGTAAAAGGATAGGATACTGGTTCCTTTCAGAGACTGAAACAATTATAAGGTTATATGGATTTGTGCACCAGCCGTATATTCTTCCAGCCTTTCTGACAACTAGAATATTTTATTTGGAATTTTTTAAACAAAGGCTTATAGTTGAGGAAGAACACATCTTAAAATTGAGGAAGAGTATAGATATTAAATTTCCATGGGAGGAAGTGCCATATGTTGTCAAAAGTAGAGATTCTCTACCAATAATTGATAATCTACTCAGAAGCATGGGGTTTTCTTTAGGAAATTCTATCAACTATGATCCACACCAGGTAATCTCTAAAAGAAGATCGACAAACAAAAATAAGTCTTCTAAACATACTAAAGTAGATGAACTCAGAGAGGAAGCTAATTGGGAAGATTATCCTAACAAAACCCCAGATAATATCAACATGGAACAAGACTATGTCTCATCCATACCTTGAAATAATTCTCCCCCAATGGATCTTTCTAACATAGTTGCAGTTGTTGGTGATATTTCATCATTAATAAGTTTTTTAGGAAATTCAAAGAAGAGAGAACATCCAGATTTCATGGACACTAAAGAAGCGGACACTGCTAGTACACCGAAGAAGAAGAAAATTGAACAAGAGAGACAAATGGTACAGGTGATGAAGAGCAGTGTGAAAGGTAAACAAAAGCAATAAAAATCCAAAGTAACCGTTCTAGAGCTTTAGGAATATGTATTTTATGGAGTAACCCCAAATAAGTATACATAAAAAGAGGAGTGGTTGAATACCTATAGGGAAGTGGCTGATAAAACCTTTGATGAAACAGCAAAATTATACGAGGAAGTGAGACAATTGCCAAAGCCATATGTAAATTTAAAAACTATAAGGGATCATTGCAAAGATACCCTGAGTTTGGCCATGACTGTTGGTAATAAGGTATCAGAGGTGAATGTAAATTTAGAAAATATCCCTATCACAGATATGATACACTTTCATAGAGAAACATGTGATATCATATATACAAGATTGCTTAAATCTACATTACAGGTGTCTAAACTGGATTTCAATAGAAAGAAAGCTCAGGACCTCCTACAGAAAGAAAAGGTTGAGAACAAGGCCCTTCGAATCAAAATTAAAAAGTTGTAGGAGGAATTATTGACGGTTGATGGGAAATCAGACAAAGGAGTAGTGGCTCAAAATTTGTTTGATGAAAAAGAGAAAGAATTTTGGGTGCTAAAGAAGAAATTGAAAATTCCTTCCACTTAGCTTATTCAAACCTCTGAATTAACAGAGTTTGAGAAAGAAAAATAAGCATTAAATACTGAATTCATTGATTGTAAATCCAAGATGTTAAATCTCGAAGAAAAAGAAAAACATCGGGAAAGGGATTCTAAGCTTCTGATAGAAAATGAGAAGGACCTAAAAGCTAAGATGGAAGTAAGAGAAAAATAATTACAGGAAAAATGTGAAGAAGTTAAAAATCAATCTACTGTTCCTTCTGTAGAAACAGATGCAACCTCTCTTTCTAAAGAAATGTCTCAGGTAAACCTGAAAGATGTAGAACTCGTAGATTTAAAGCAACAGAACAAGAATCTAGAAGAGACCATTTTGAAAACAAAACAAGAGAAAAAGGAAGTAGAGGAAAAATGTAAAGAACTAATGAATCATAATACCAAGTTAACAAAGCAGGTGCTTGGCCAAATGGCCTTACAAGGGGCTAGACATATGATTTGGGATAAGATTATTCTAGAAGCTAATAAGTTTAAACCATATTTAGATTATATTGTATATCAGGAGAGTGCTCTGAAAGTAGCCAAATGTAATATTTTGATAGTAAAACAAGAATTAAATAAGAAACCAATGGAAGTAGCTCATAATGTTATCAACGTTTTAAGTACCTTATCAGAATATCAATTTAGAAGCTTTGATATCCAAGACAGAGTTGTTGTTATCTCTTGGGATAGAAAAGTGATTGGAAAATACATAATGTTGGATACTGTACATGCTAAAGTTGATATTATAAGTCATAAAATCAAAGAAGTGATTAATTTATTTACTCCATTGGTAAGTAGGGAAATTCCTTTCTTCTGTGAGGAAAAAGGACCATTATTGTCTCAAAAGGAATATCTAGATAAAGTGGTCAATTGCATGTTAGATCAACGGTAAGTTTGAAGATATGCAACAGGCTCTATCTAGAAGAGTTGTATTTGATAAATCGGTTGAAGAGTTCGAGTTATTATTTGATTTTAAAGTCTCGTGTTCCAAGGTGCCTAATTTTTCAGATGCAGACAACGTGGAACTCAAAGTTCTGGAACATGACATGGTTGTTGTAGATTTGCCTAAACTTGAACATTGGAAAGAAGTTCAACAATATGGATCAACTAAATATAAGTTACAACCATGAATACATCAAGGAAGACAACGTAAAAGGAGTTTCAGGGAAAGGATATATTTTGTGATAAAATGTTATTTTTAAAATCATTAGTTAAGAAGTTTTGTTATCTTAGAAATATTTTGTAGTAAATGATTTGACACATGTAGTAAATGGTTGAAACTGTTAGACGATTAGGTTTATTGTTCAGCTCAAGGAGCATTTGTATAATTATTTATATATTTGATGAAGCTAATAAGTTTAAACCATATTTAGATTATATTGTAGATCAGGAGAGTGCTCTGAAAGTAGCCAAATGTAATATTTTGATAGTAAAACAAGAATTAAATAAGAAACCAATGGAAGTAGCTCATAATGTTATCAACGTTTTAAGTACCTTATCAGAATATCAATTTAGAAGCTTTGATATCCAAGACAGAGTTGTTGTTATCTCTTGGGATAGAAAAGTGATTGGAAAATACATAATGTTGGATACTGTACATGCTAAAGTTGATATTATAAGTCATAAAATCAAAGAAGTGATTAATTTATTTACTCCATTGGTAAGTAGGGAAATTCCTTTCTTCTGTGAGGAAAAAGGACCATTATTGTCTCAAAAGGAATATCTAGATAAAGTGGTCAATTGCATGTTAGATCAACGGTAAGTTTGAAGATATGCAACAGGCTCTATCTAGAAGAGTTGTATTTGATAAATCGGTTGAAGAGTTCGAGTTATTATTTGATTTTAAAGTCTCGTGTTCCAAGGTGCCTAATTTTTCAGATGCAGACAACGTGGATCTCAAAGTTCTGGAACATGACATGGTTGTTGTAGATTTGCCTAAACTTGAACATTGGAAAGAAGTTCAACAATATGGATCAACTAAATATAAGTTACAACCATGAATACATCAAGGAATACAACGTAAAAGGAGTTTCAGGGAAAGGATATATTTTGTGATAAAATGTTATTTTTAAAATCATTAGTTAAGAAGTTTTGTTATCTTAGAAATATTTTGTAGTAAATGATTTGACACATGTAGTAAATGGTTGAAACTGTTAGACGATTAGGTTTATTGTTCAGCTCAAGGAGCATTTGTATAATTATTTATATATTTGATGAAGCGAGGTGTGGAACCCATGAGATTTTGGAAACTTGTGTATTTAAGTATTTTTTTAATTACAATGCTGAAAGTTGGCATTTTTCAGAGATTCATGTGTTATTTCCTGTTGCATTATGTAATTTCCATTCTTATGTGAATGTTTTTCCAGTTTTATCTTTCCATTATATTTTCCTTCATGTCTGAAATGAGAGTATAACAGTTTAAAATTCATATTTACTATGCTCTAGTTGTTCTTTTCAGATGTCCACCAAACCTTTCTTCTAAAGTTGATACAAAATTCATTTTTACAATTCTCTATGTTAATGGTTTGTTCATGTTCTTCCTTTTTCATGAGACAATCAAATTTTGATTATGACAGAGTAGCTACCTTGCCACTGTTTAAAATTTTGATACAAAAGCTTTATTTATCTATATTCATATTTTGACTCCATAGCCCGACGGTATGATGTGTTCAGTTTCATCCAATCTTACCAATTACAAATAGTTTTGCTTATACATATCTGGACTTGTTAATATTTTGTGAGAGATCCCTCTCAGAAGAGAAAAAATCCAGTTTTCTCTTTAAAAGTGGTTTTTTGTTGTTACATTGGAATAACCTTTACAACCTTGGGAAATTTTCTAGTGATAACAGATGTGGTACATCCAACAATTTACCCAATCTTTTATTAATTATTTTAACATATTTAGGATTTTTTGTTAGTATATTGTTATAATTTTGATTAAATTTTCTATGTTTACGTTGCAGGGAAGTGATCGGAGGTGTATCACTGCGGTAGGTGGTTAGAGGAGTACACCATCCTCGAGGCAGCATGTATACATCTTTGTAATAGTACAAGTATAATTTGAAAAAAAAATAGTATTTTTTTGTTAGTATATTCGTATGGTTTATACAATGTTATCTATATTTACTTTGCAGGGTAGTAATCGGGGTATCCCCCCAGCAACTGGTCAATCGACAAAAACCTTGTGGCAAGAGGTAAACATGTTTGTAACTACACAATTTAAGTATGCCAAAATGTGATGTTATTATATTGTTTTAGTGAGTATTTTGGTTTCATTAGGTTATTTTTTCTGTGCTTTTTTATGCAAGCTTCTGTGAGGCGCACCTCCCTCATAGTAGATGTTACCAGAACTGCCTCAAGGTGACAAGTATACATTGATGCCATTGTACAGATTTAATGTACAAACAATTATGTTGTTATGTTTTCTCAGGATTATATTCGTTTGGTTTATATAATCTTATCTATATTTGATGCAGAAAGTTGATCAAGGAATCCACCAGCCTATTGATTAGACAGCAATAGCCTTGGGGAAGGAGGTAAACATGAATGTAATTCTACAATTTAAATAATTTAAAATTGTACACATATATAAAATGTAGCAAAATGTTCATTTTGTTATGTACTTTTTTGTTTGTATCATTTGATTTCATTATGCTAATTTTGTCTACTTTTTTTTTTTGCAGGTCGATAATCAGGGAAAGTCCCAAGCTGTTGATCATAACACATCGTCATCCAGGAATCAGGTAAACCTAGATTTAATTCTAGGAATCTATCATGATAGATATTTTTTGTTAATGCAATTTTTTCCTCGGACTATTGCTTCAACACGTAAGTAATGTTTTATATATTTTTGTTGCAAACCAATGATTCGGTTTATGAAAAAGCATCACATCAATCCATAGATTTTGATGTGAATGATTTGTTGAATGATTCTAACATTGGTTTTTATCTAGAACTAGTTAAGGTGATAGAGAATACCTTGAAAAAAATTAATGCAGATATCGTTTGTCATATATTCATTATTCTGCATACATATGAGATTAAATCCAAGGTTGAAGTGTTGGTAAAGAGATCTCAAGACTTGAAAGTAAGTTGCGGAATCTTGAATGATAATATCAATTCATTTAGAAATTTATAATTTTTACTTTTATATGATAGTGAATTATAATTGAATGGTTTGTATTTATAGAATTTTCTGCGACCACAAACTATTGGTGAAGGTGTTGTTGGGCCCAGTGAGGAAATGACTTCACGTACACCAGGCATTGCACCATTGTTGTCGACTGAACAGTCGACAACACGTTAGGAGTGCACCCATGTTATTAAAAGGATGAGTTCCTTTCTAATTAATTACTCGTGTGTGTGAAGAATGACTAGGGAAAATTGAGGTATACTTAGAGTTATCTACTAAGGCTCCTTTCATTATGTTTTCAAGAGAGAAGAGCTACTGCTTCTATGACCTTGAGAGCTGAAATTTTTTTTTTGTAGCATGGTCATTTTCATTTCCAACACAAGTACAGTTGAGTTTGAGCCTGCATCACCCTCCATAGTCATGGAAGATACCGTTGGTTATGTCCCACCGTAGGTGGAGGGCCCACCAACCAATCAATATGAGGAACTAGCTATTACAGAGACTACTACAGTAGTGAAGTTGAACCCCATTAATCCATCTGGAAAAGATAGACCAGGTTCGTTTGAAACCACATAGGGAAAACAATTTGGTGACCTCAAGATGAAGGGAAAAGCATCAACGACCTCACCCCCATCCCCACCATAGGATGAATATTCTGATACAATAAATTTTATGCCACCTTATATCCTTCCCAGACGCATTGATACACTGAAAGATAAAATCCTAAAGTGGACAGGGCCCCGTTGATAGCGCCATTGGTTCCAAAAGGAGTGAAGGTGTTGATGGATATTATGTCGAACTTGAGAAAAATATCTTTTGTTGATCATGATACTGTTGGTACTCGAGTCATAAACCTTAGTTTTCTTGTATAGCTGTAGGAAACTTCAATGTTTGCTTTTACAACCCCATTGTATATATGTTGATTTGTTATATTTTTTTAGATTAGTGGTTAAATACCCGACTAATAATTTTATTTTGAACCCATATTTATAAACTTTCAATATATATTACATGATTCTTTGATGTTTTTTATTTTTTCCAAAGTTTAATGTTCTAGTAGCTAATATTAATCTTTGAAAATTTAAGCGCTTCTAGAATGTTATTAGGTTTTCCATGCATTTTTATAAATCATGATTAAACCTTGTCAAACGAAAACTGGGGGTAATACATGGCTCAGCTCTATACGAGGTACAAGTTTTCATCATGATAGAAGTTGAAAGGTGGATACATATCATTATGGTGATGGTTTGTGGTTGTACCAAATTATTTTGCACTCACTATATCATGATAATTGATATCATCAGTTGGATTTTTTTCTAGCAGGTGTTTGAAGTCTGTAATTTCAATTAGTATTGTAGAAAGCAAGTGGTACACCTCACATGTTTGAACCACTTGATACAAAGTGGGATGTAGAACATCCAAAATGTGCACGACTACTTAAAAAATGCAGGTTGGTTTGTGTTTTTTGAGAAGATCACAGGATTCAATGTTAAAGTCTCTACAAAATTTGCTCGAATATTTACAGGAACAAGGGTTGATTTTAGCATTATAAACTTCAAAATTTCAAAACAGTCGATTGCATAGGCCACCGAATTATCCACAAAAGGAGATAAATTGTTTAATAAGTTACCTTTCAAGGTTTATTTACGGTTATCATGATATAAGTTGAGAGGTAGGTACATATCATTATGGTGATGGTTCATGGTTGTAACGAATTATTTTACGTTCATTGTATCATGATAATTGATATTATCAGTGGGATTTTTTTCTAGCAGGTGTTCAAAGTCTGTAATTTCAATTACTACCATAACCATGTAGAAAAAAAGTGGTATACCTCACAGGTTTGAACCACTTGATACAAAGTAGGATGTAGAACATCCAAAATGTGCACGGTTTCTTAAAAAATGGAGGTTGGTTCGTGGTTTTTGAGAAGATCACAGGATTCAATGTTAAAGTCTCTACAGAATTTGCTCGAATATTTAAAGGCACAAGGGTTGATTTTAGCATTGTCAACTTCAAAATTTTAGAACAGTGGATTGCACAGGCCACCAGATTATCCACAAAAGGAGATAAATGATTTAATAAGTTACCCTTCGAGGTTGATTTACGGTTATTCCTCATTCCTAGTCATGAAACCCTATATTGGGGTAGAGACATTCACATGGATCTTTTGAAAGAAGAGTGGTAATAGGTACTGAGCATCATTCAAAGGTATATTAGCTGTGAAGGTCGCTTCGCCACCATCTTCATATATCATATACGGTTTCTTCTTCATATCGCAGGAATTTCAAAGTTGAATTTACCTTTTTGTTTGTTGAAAATCATGTCTAAGATGTCAGTCAGGGTTAAAATCCATCCATACCACACTTCTCATAATGTGTTCCATCATGGTTTCATGAAGTTGCTAATTGATAAAGAACTGGAGAAAAAGGTATGGACTTGGTCTCATTTTTTATTTTCATATGGCTTTGAAACTGATAAGTCAACTAATGTCAAGTCGCAAGAAGGGAAACAAATGCCAATAAAGGTAAGCAGTGGTAATAAGAGAAAAATTGTGGCAAGAGCATAGGGAGAATCTAAAAAATAAAATGAAGGGTTTGAATGGATTTCGAATGCACAGGCATAAAATAAATTCAGATGTAGAATAAATGGAGATAACTCCTAGTTCTCCTAGTCTTCCATAGGAAGTATCAGTAAAGGAAGGCATGGGAACAACAATATTACAACATCTAGAAACACCAGTTATCAAATATACCTATGCTAATGCTAAAAGTTTTGAAACATCTAAATGGAGGCCTAAAACCATACTCATGAACAAGCTTTATTTGAATATGAAGAATATGTTAAATCCTAAGCTTTAAAGAGAAAAAATGATCGAAATCGAAGAATCATCCAGTGAAGAAGAAACCCAATATAGAAAAATTTAAGGTATGATTTCGAAAGCCTTATAAAGAATAGAATAAAACATCAAATATATTCCACATATTTTAGTCAAGAAGTTCATAGATAAAGGAATAAAGGCCATGTCTACAACAAGTGAAGAAATAAGTAAAAAACAGTCATGCGTTGAAGAAAATATCGAAGATGTTCAGTATTTAAATTAGAAATATCCAGATGAAGAAAACATGGTTCCAATATTACTTGAAATATCAGCAAAGAAAGCTGTAAACGGAGAGGTATATGGTTCACATGAAAATATGCATAGGGAAGAAGAAACAGAGGTTTCAAATCTTACAAAATATTTGCATCACTCTAAAGCTCAGAATTCACATCTTAATCATCTTAATGACCAATTGGTGAATGCAAAACGTATGATCAGAAAGGACCTTGAAGACATAAATGCTAATCATGCTGATTTTTAGAGTTACTGAGGAAGTTGTGAAAAGGAGGAAAATGAAAAATTACTCAAACAGAATCAGGAATTACAATACAAATTGCCAGCTTTGGAAGAGGAGTTATTTAGAGTTCGAAAGAGATCTCAAGCTCTACAATGCTTGACTATACTAGAAGAGGATGCTTGCAAGTTATGACAGGTTGGAAAAACTTGATGATTCACAAACAAATAGATGAACAAGTTCAAAATGAATTTGATTTAGAGTTTGTTTTTATTAGGTGGCAATATATCTTTTGAAGTTAAACATTTTTTTGTTGTTAATGTAATTAAACTATCTCTATTTTTAAGTTTTCTCGATCCTATATGTTTGGATCCAAAAACAATTTAAAACTATTTTGATCCTACATGTTTGGACTCATAAACAATCTCGAAAGGAGGTATTATTTTGCATAAATATAGGAGTTTAAGGTAGGCAAAAGGGCGTGGGAGATAGTCGTGGATTAATATATCACTATTTTGGATACTTCTTTGAGTCTCGAAATTTGTTAAATACTGCAAGTATATTTTGAAAGTTATATGAAGGATAAAAGAATACTATATGAGCCGATTTTTTACTTCTACTCAATACAAATATTGTTCAATGTCTTTGATATTTTGTAATGAATTTTATGAAAGCTAATGTTCCTATTACTAGTTTCTTATTACAGATGCAGATATTTGTGTTCCCTTTTACAAAATGATTTTATGTTTAAAAAGTATTTATCATTTTTTTATATAATCAACTGGTTGTGATTATATGACTTATTCTCAAACTTGTTCATACATAGATACTATTTGCAGTCATATGTTTTTCATGACATCCTTTTTAACTTTCTATCATATGTTTATGGTTCTGTATTTTTAGATTTAATCCTTTATCTTTATACTTTTCTTTCTGCCCTACTATTATACACTAGTAAACCCAAAAATGCTAAACCTAAATATTTAATCCATACCTTATTGAGATGCCTAGGATTTGTACATTTGTAGTCTAGTACAAACTCCAATACCAACAGATACGAATAAGCACATATAACTAGACCACCCAAACTACATGGATATTGTACAGGACACACCTAAGGAACCCAAATGATTTTTTGCAAAGGAATGGGCTAGAGGATTGTAACAGTCTCGCATACTATCATTGTTATATATGCCACATTTTGGCTGCAACACACCAATAAACACCTGTGTTAAGAAGTTATTGGTATTTTTTCATGGTGGGTTATTATGGTTGGGAAAGCCTATACCTATAGATGTTGAATTCATGCAATCATCACAACACTACCATTCATAGGAATGGACCCAATGCCACTTCTAAAAAAGGATCAAGAAGCCGAAATAGGTGCGTGGATGAAGGAAAAATCTGATGTAGTAAGAAATGAAAGAAGATTTATGATCGACTCCATTAATAATTATACCATCCACTTTGCTTCAAAAGTGTTGGCCTCGAAGTTACTATGCAATATGCATCAAGAGAAATGTACTACAAGAGATACTACGCTCGCTGAACTCTATGCTGAGGGAGTTGAGATTAAATGGTGTCAGCTCCTACTGAATGAGCTACTACAAGATGAAATTTATGTACAGGAAAAGGGTACGTCATTTCACTACTCATGGATGTTAATTTTAATTTCATTTATAGCATGTTCCAACCCACCAAAATACCAATCAGTGCAATGCAGAGGAGTGAGATACCAGAAACTTTGGTTTGACAAGAGAAAAGGGCACAAAATATATAAAATAGCATTGAATTATTTATACATGGCGAAGATATAAGGCACCAAGTAAAGAACATGTGTAGGTTAGATGACAACACTATTCGATGATTTCATCAAATTGTTAGATTTGAGATTGGGGTGCACCATGTCAACATGTAGCCGCACCGAGACCAACATCGTCAAAGTTTGCTAACAAAATTCATACTGACAGAGAAAGATATTGAAGAAACTATTGAGGACAGGAAGCAAGAATGGCATGTTCTGATGCTAGAGTATTAGCTATGGAAAAAGGAATAAAAACTACAAAAAGAGATCCCACCATTGCCATATGAGGGGAAGGAGGAATAAAATATATTGGAGGACTCGGACTTAGTAGAGATTCATTCCAATTTAACCCCAACAGACCCAAAAATAGGAAAGGAACGGGATGAACCTCGGAAAGAACAAGTATAGTCCTGAAGGAAGAAGAAGAAGATGAAGGATGACAGAAATGAAAATCCATTATCTTGGACAGTGAAGATGTGCAAATGATGACAGGAAATATTTGAAGTTGTAGAGACAAGATTCAATACCATAGAGGAGTGATAAGAAGATATTTCAGGTACGATTACTAATCTACTCAAACATTTGTGTAAAGTGGTTGAAGATGTTAAAATTGTTGTCGACTGTCCAATCCCAACCATGGAGTCACAGGATCCACCAGAGACTTCAAAAATGGAAACCTCTACTGATGGATGTTCATCTCTCTATGTTAGTGACATAGAGATTCCTATTGAGGATATTGTTGCAAGTACATATTGCTTTGAGCATAGAGGCCTTTCAAATAAATAAAAGGACCCATGATTGAATTCCATTTCACCTCTTAAGCTTCATGAGGTTAATTCTGCATATGATGAGGAGGAGGTTAACTCTCACGAGCCTTCCTACCTAGTAGGGTCATTGTATTTGGGTGAAAAGAAGATCAAGAAATCCTTACACATTCTCCATGACACTCATGCTTCAGTATCATATCTATGTTGGATAGTTTCTTCATTGGAATATTCATATTTCCTTGAAGCCATGGAAAATATCCAGAGAAAACTGTATGCAATCCAAGGTAATTTTTCATATATTCTTTCAAATACAGATCACTTGTATGATCTTGTTCATATGTTGCATGGAGCATCCTTGAAGGAAGACGAGGAGATTTACAAATTCAATGATGAGTTGATGGCCACCCAATATTCTTTGAGAATCACTCAAATTTCCCTCTTGGATTCTAAGATGGATATATATAAACTTCACCAAGAATCACAGAGATCACATATTCCCTCCTACATTCCATTCAGTCGTTCTCCTTTGTTTGATGACATTCATAGTTCCATGAAGGAACCTCATGAGATGGAGGTTCATGAGGTGCATGATGACATGCATGTCCCTAAGGATTTTTGGGATACAATGATGAGTTCCAAGAATATGTCACTTTCCTGAGTGAAACTGAGCTCTCTCATAGAGTAGGTACTCTCCGCATTGATTAATCAGAAGAGGTCCTTAGTGTTGGACCATACCTTGATGGAGTTGATGCATCCATATCTTTGGTGGATGAAATTTTTAGAGGATTGGTTTATAGTTCTTCACCCCACAATTTTATTTTATCCACATCATTTCTAAATGAATATTAGGTCAAAGGATTATTTATCTTGGTGCCACATCAGGAGCAAGAGACTCCCACAGTCTTTGTTGATGATTGTAGGATCATACCATGTGATGTGACAAGTGCATCTGTCTTACCTCAAAAGGACATTGATGAGTCCTTAACTATGGGAGATATAGATTAGATAATTCCATTTTAAGTAGCAAACAAACATGATTATCTATTCATAGATTGGGTACATAAATATATCACCAAAATGGAGGCCCAAGGATGCATAAGTCTTTCTCACATTTGTAAAGAATTGTTTGACATGCATGCCTTGAAATAAATACTTCATGATTTTTATATATGGAATAAAGACTTGGATTTGAATAAGGTGGATGATTACATATAAGATATATCAGCAAGCCAAAGCATTTATTCATCCATGGATTGGGTGGATCGATAGATAGCTAAGATGGAGATTCATCAAGGTCAAAATTATTTTTTATTCTATGATAATTCTTTTGGTTTTTCTAATATTGTCTTACCATATGAGAAACAAGAAATATATATTTTGTAGCCATTTGAAACCTCCAATACACGTTGACATGAGTATTTCATGTGGAATTGCATGACAAGAGTTTTCAGAAGTATGGAAAGTGATGGGATTCCAACATGGCTATGGGATCATGGAATCCTTTGGAATTCCAACTTGTTCTAGATGATTAAGATGTCAAGTGGAGTGATGCATAAACAATGGGATCCTGACAATCTATAGAGTGAGAGAATGTTCTTGATGATATGTGAGTATGGAATAATGTAACATACTTAGTCGGATCTAGGAGGGATAGATAGCGTTAATTTCTATAATTTCATCCATGAGGAGAAATGGTTAGATTTCGTACATAGAAAATCATATGGTGGATGGAATAAATACTCTCCCTCTTGGTGGTTTGGGAGTTTTCATGAGGATTTTGGTGGAGACACTAAGCATTGTAGAGGAGGAAGTAGGATACACTTCCTCAATATGAGATTTGTTTGGGACCTTGGGATCATCTTTGGTCTCAACTATTTCAGCTAGAAGATTCATGTACTGGTATGTGGGATAGAGACACCTATCAAGAGGGAATCTATGCATAAAGTTGATTATTCTCCTAAAATATATATCTACTTCATCCATCATCATAAAATTCTCTTGAAAGAAAATATTTTGCAAGAAACATGCCCTTGTTTCCATTATGACCATTTTGAATTTTTATGCATAAGAACTTCCTTGGTTTGCACAACTATGGATTGACCATCTTACATGAGAATAGCATATATCAAGCACTTTGGTAAGATTGTGTTGATTCTATTTGATGAAATTTTGGTTCATGATAGGGTGTTGAAGGAAGTTCACTTTTGATTTGAAAGCTATGTCATGAATTTGGGTAGAGCAATCCTTGCATATCAATTTGTTGAACATGAAGTTGGAAGGATAGAGGTATGGAATTTTGATCCTATTATTGATCATGGTAAGGATGTTTCACCATGTAGAGATACATTTCAAATCATAACATATATGGATTTCCATGCAAATAAAGGAGTTTCCCAGGGGATGAGAACTTTGGGAGATTTAAAAAGAATGAACAAAGCAATCAGAACTTGTTCAATTTCAGCCACACTTGGTTTCGCTCCATCATTTGTGCTTAAAGATATATAGATATGCCTCAATGAAGAGGAATTGGATTATGAAAATGGTTTCATCCCATCTCAACAATATGAATTGGACCCTATTTATCTCCTGCACTATCTACCACATCAGGAGTAGAAAATGGTAAAGCACAATTATCCAAGTCTTCATTTGATGATTTTCACTAACCATTTGGTGCATGATAGTTGTGTTTAATGAAATATCATTAAAGAAGCCCTCATGTACAACACATATCCTCCTATTCATAGGAATGGAATTTTACCAAAGCATGATTATTCCCATACTAAGTGCTTCAAGAAGAGGTTAGTCATTTTGCATGTTTTTTCAAGTTTAATCCAAACCTTGAAACACACCTAAGACATGGATTATTTTGAAATAAAGGCCATTCATGATTTTATGGTGAAGGATAACAAAAGAAATATTTTTAATGGATTCATTTATGAAGGAGATGAAGTTTAAATGATGTATACAATAGTTTGCAAAGTGGCGAAAAAGTGCGTCAATGTTTCATCATTCATAGTTTCCCTTTCTTGAGAACAAGAAAGATTTGGGAGGGGAGAACTATCATGCACCCATTTTACTGACATATGGATCATCATATTATACATTTAGTACCTATGGTTTTAAGATGAAATTCCCTTAATTACTTGGGATTCAATTTTGAAACAAGGCAATTATTATTTTCTAATGTTGGAATATGCACTTTAGATAATTATTTTTCATGGATAAGTTTTTTATTTTAATTAAATAATGGATATAATGGGCCATGAGGGTGCATTAGGAGATAAGATTTAACTAAGGAAAGTTTGCAAAAAGAGGAATAAAGGAGAAATCATCTAAAGCTGATAGCAGAAAAAAAAGGAAACAAGATAAAGAAGAGTATAGTTGGAATACAGTAGAAAAGGTAGGGAAAGATAGAAAAGCATTCCAATAAAACAGAAATAAGTCCAAAGCAAAAAATAAGGTGAAAACATGATAAGGCAAAAAAGAAGGAAAAATCTATCAAAAGAAAAGAAAAGAAAAAAGGTAAATCATGAAAGAAAAACAACCTTATCCATACATGAGTGTGCACTAGCCTATATTGATTGCTCAACAAGTCATCTTTATTATATAAAAGAAGAGGAGTGCACCACTTCCCTATCTTTTGACAGTTTGTGAATTGAATTGAGAGCATTGTGATTCTCTGACTTGAGAGATGTGCCCCTAGTCCATGTTGGGATATGTGCCCCTACTATTGAGAGGATGATGGAATTCAGACATTATCACTAAGTGTATTGCAGGTCCTAAAGTGTTTCCAACCAAGTTCAAAAGTTAAGAAGAATGAAGACTAAGCCTCTAGTTTGAATCTTTTAGTTTTCCCTCCTTCTCTTCTACGCTTTCTAATTCTCTCACGAAGATAATATTTGATACTAGGATTGGTGGATTTCATACATTAATAAGACTATTTCCAGGTTAATCTATCAGATCCATAGTTTCTCCAGTTGTTGTAGAATTTTGAATTCAAATCTTCTAGTTCCCATGTGAAGATGGCCTCCTCTTCTCACTATATTGCTATATTATGTTAGAGGATGCTTCATTAATACCTTTGTGAGATTTATTTAGGACACTTTGATCCCTTATTTATGTAACAATGTATTTCTTCATGTTTCAATAAAATATGAGACAATTTGATGAAGTTTCCATTGAGTTATTTACACCTTGCCCGGTTTTCAATGTAAAATTGACTAGTTTTGCAGTATGTGATGCTCGAAGAAATTTTAAATCCCAATTTAAAATTTATTAGTTTTTGTAGGTCCTTAAAACGTCCCTAAATGCACTCCAAGAATTAAAACAAAAAATTGATACCCTTATCCATTGTTTGTAAAATCCTGAATCTAAACTAGTTGAGTTGTCCGAGAAATTAGTCTTGCTTATTTGACTTCGAAATAAACTCCAATCCTCCCCAAACTTGTGAATTCAAACCTTGATGAGATCAAGGATCTAGTTTTCATATAATGGGGTTCCCATGATCTTTGAAGTAGACTTCATCCTCACTAATGTTCAAAACCTGAATGTTCCCAGTACATTATGCATAGAATTTTTGAGATCAAGCATTCCAATAACTATCTTTCCTTGAATTCTGAATTTGTGTGTCTCTAATATATTTTTTACAAACCTGTAATTTTATTTATCTAATACATTCTCTGAGTTTGTGTGATTTTTCAAAGGTCCTACTGTATTTTGGAATTGATCCAGTCAAAACAAGTTTCAATCTAGCAGCCTATTCCCAATTGTCTAACTAGAACCTAGTGTTTGAGTTAATATTCATATAAATATGATTTGGGTAATATTACACATTCTCTATCACATGGACAAAAATTTAGTGCCCCTTTTGGTTATCCCAACATGTTGGATCCAAACCATCAAACTTTTAAAATCAACTTTAGGTACATGAGGCTTCATAGTGTGGGAACAAATAGAAAATAAGTGATCATATTATTTCCTTATTCCTCATAAATGTTCTTTCTCTTATTATATCCTTCATCAGAGAAATTTCCACCATCATCATTCTTATGCTTCAACATCTCAATCTTATCAAAATACAGGCCAACTGAGAATTGAGAGTAGTTATTTTGGTCTCAAATGTGTTGACTAAATACAAGAGAGTCTGAAACATTTATTTAGTTCATACATAGATGATATGGTGTGTTTATGTGTCAAGGGACCACGTGGAAAACTTGAGAGGTTATACAAGAGCTAGCCTAAAATGATTAGTTTCATGAGTGGAATTTGTCGAGATGGGTCATAAACAATTGTACTTGTAGCTCCACACATGATAAAAAAATGTTAGCGGAGCGCTACACTAATGTGATCAACCTAACACAAGGAGTATTTTGAGCTAAGTCTCTAATAATGGTATTTCCAATTCACACACACACACACACACACGCACACAAACATACACAGGAACACACACACACATGCACACACTCACATGCGTGCACACACAAACACACACAAACAACATTGGTTGGTGTATTACTCGAATCTAAATATTAATATGGTGATGGAATTCCAAAATTCTTGGGATTCCAACAAAATTAAAGGAAAAATGGCTACACCTTCTATACAGGCTAGGGTTTCCAACAATATTACTAAGTCAAATATCTAATGATGCTAACTAAGTAGAATATATTTTACCCTTAGTCATGCTACCCAATAAATCCAATTACCAGAGAGATACCCGCAAGTGTTGGTATTAATGTACTATAGAAACACGATGATTCACATGTTTATGTGACATCGGTATTAGCGGATCCTAGGGGTCTTTTACATGCCCAAAGGTACATGGAAGTTTAAATATATAGGAATAATTTGTGTGATGTGGTACCTCGTGAAGGGGTACTAATAGGGATTATGAAAGGGTCAAACAAGGTGAATTCAGCTTGTATTTCCTATGTGTATGCTTCCTCTTTGTAAAGTCTGTTTGATCGTTGTCTTTTTTCCAATTTCTATCACATGAACCCTATTAGATTGGTGTCAAATTTTTATCTAGCTCTCTATTCTTGTTTCATGCTCTTGGGTTGCTTGTACATGTCATATATACTACCTCTATATGTATCTATTTCTTTTGGTTTGGTTTCTCCTTTGAAAGATTAATTTTTGTCTCGGGATGTCTCCTTTAACTTAGCCCCCAACACATTCGATGGTTCAACCCTACTATGTGAAGGGAGTTCAAATATAGATTTACCAAGAGAGTTACTACTCTTTTAAGGGAACTTTGGGTCACCATAACCATTTCATTGGTCAATCATTAATATTGTATATTTAGGTGGTTTTATTGCATTGTATGAGAGAATGAGATCAAGTCTATTTTGTAGAAAGCTATAGCAGATTATGTAGGTATTTTGGAGTGGAGTAAAGCTTAGGTTTGGATTCCTCTAACAAATCTCATCTTCATCCGAAGCAACATTAATAAATACGACAATGTTATTTTGGGTGAGTTTGTTCCTTCTTAACTCTATTTCATTTTTAACACTCAAGTTAATTAACATGCCAAAGGAAATTGAGAGATTAACGGTAGTTACCTTATCATTCTTTTTATTGTCGTTTAATATGCTTTCTTTAGAGGCATAAGCAAATTAATCATATTAATTTATAACCCTAAGTCACTTAATCAACCCTAAAATCTTAATCAACCTAGCTCTCTTCCCTTTTTTCTCCTTTTATTCCTCTCGCATAGGGTTTTTAAGATTTGGATTAAACCCAAAAGGTGACTCGACTCTCCTTCCTCCGTGTGGTCACTTCTCTAAAGGTCATAACAAATGAATATTTTCAAGTTTATAAAATTATAATTAAAATGGATTAAAAAAAATTAATCAAAATCCTAGATTGGTTATCCTTCTAAATGTATCATTTATCATTTTTGTTAGTAACTTATTTCTCCCATATTTAAGAGATTATAAGCCCCGCATGAACCGCAGATTTAATGGGGTACGAACCACATATTTAACGAGGCATTTGAACCGCAGATAGAACATGGCATTTGAACTACAGGGCCGCATTTGAACCACAGGAAGGGTTTTGGTTGCCTACGGGCTCGATATCTTTGCATTTTTTTATTTTTTCATTTTAAAAAAAAAACTATAAGGTTATCTCTCTGCCGTCTATTCGATCAATCTCTGGTGCCAGGCGATCTGTGATGAGAGGCCACCCATATCGATCATTTGAACTTGTTTGATCAATATTTTCTGGTGAATCTATTTGAAGTGATTTTGACAATCTCGGTGAATCAGATGGAAGTGAGGGCATGCATTTGAAGTGATCTACGTGTTGATCAATCTCTCCTCGTGAATTTATATGAAGCGAGGGCATTTGGTTTGATCAATTCTATTGGAAGCAAGGCTGGGATTTGATTAATCTCTTTGCGGAGAATCCATTTGAAGCGACGGCACGCATTTGAAGTGATCTGCAGCATAGCATAGTAGCAGGGCCGCATTTTGATGCGACAGTTTTGAAACGCAAGACCAGTTTTTGAACAACAGGGTCGTAGTTTTGAACCACAGCAAGGAAGGAACTCTTATCCTTATGCGAGCTGCATGATACCAAATTCGCCAAGGTTTTGAACTGTAAAGAGGAGGATATTGAACAACAATGTTAATCTGAAGTAGGGTTGGAAGGAGATCTGAACAAGGGTTGGAATGAGATTTGTAACGCTTATATCAAGTGCACACATTCTTTATCTTCTTTTTTTTCTAATATATATCTGCTGTTCATATATTTCTTTTTGTTCAGAATTATGAATAATTCACCGCATCTACCAAAGATTGTCAAATATAGACCTAGCACATTTATTCTACAGAGCTTTTATGAATATATAGATTCCTTAGAGAAACTTAGAGAAGAAAGAGAAGTTAAGCTACAAATAGAGTTCGAAACCATGCTCGAAAATAAATTTATATATCTTGGAGACAAGATCCAAAAACAAATAGAAAATAAAATAAAACTATTGGAGAATAAAATGGAGGCAATGGAGATAAAATTACAGGTAATAGAAAAAAAAGCCAAGATACTAACCAAACATCTCAACGAGGAGAGGGTGATACTTTATAAATTCTTAAAATGAAGGACATGATTAAAGAAGTTGAAGAAAAAGTTACAACAATCTCACCCTAAATAATATGGCAAGTAAAGTAGATATCTAACCCATTAAAGAGGAAATGAAAAAAAATGATAGAATTAGACCATGAGGGTAACAAAAGGACTTTGAACCTTATAATATTCGATTTGAAAAAGGAGGTAGATGAGGATACATAAGCCATAGTCCAAACAGAATTACATAACAAATTGAAACAACATGTCTTCCAGAAGCAACACGATTGGAAAAATTAACTGAGAATAAAGGAAGACTGATCCATATAAAGGTGAGCTCTACTGAACATAAGTATGACATACTTAATAAAACCTCAAGTCTAAAAGGAACGGGAATATTTATAAATGAAGATCTCATTCCAAAAGATCAAGAAGAATTAAGAAATGAGGTTCAAAAGGTAAAAAAAGCTAGGAAGGAATGAAAATGGGCAATCATCATAAATAATCCGTTATTTGAGATAGAAACCAAAAAGATAGTAATAAGTAGCAATTCAACATGCTTTGGATCCTTTCTTGGAACTGTCGGGGCTTTCCATGGAAGAAAGGCCCCAAGCTAAGTTGGATATCAAAGGAATTTGATATTATATTGTTAGTTGAAACTTGGGAGCATGAAGAATCTAAGGTCCCTAACATAGATGGCTTTGTCCTATGTTCAATCTCAAACAAGCGATCCTATTGTAGAGGCATTGGGGGTATAGCTTCCTACATGAGGAAGAACATATCCCCCCATGTTAGGCTTTATAAAAAATATTGTTACAACGAGTATATTTGGATAGAGATTACTAACATTAATGATAAAAAAAAACCTACATAGCAATCTCCTATTTTTCCCCAATTAATTTTAACTTCTATAAGAAAAAAAAATTAGATAAAAATTGTCGTTACAATGGTTTAGAGAATTATATTTTTAGCCTAAAAAATGAAGGTAATATAATCTTAATGGGTGACTTTAACGCTTGAACTTCAACCAACCAAGCTAGTCTTGTAAGTAATTATTCCAACCCTAACCCTCTTTGATTAAACGAAGACCTTACTCTAGCTAGTAGGTATAAAAGAAGCTCTAAAGATCTAGGGGAAAATCTGTTTGGGTCTGAGTTAGTCAAGCTCTACAGTGCTCAAGATCTCATAATTTGCAATAGTCTAGAAAGAAGTGGCCCAATTCTAGCGAGATGACATGTATCCATGGGCTTGGTAGCAACGTGGTAGACTATGTTATTTTCAATACCCCTTTATACAACGAAATAATAAATTTTGACATCTTAAGCAACCACGAGCCTAACTTAGATCATATACCTTTAATTGTAACTCTCAATTTTTTCATGCATGGAGATCCTATAGAAGATAATCCTTATAGACAAAAGAACTTGATCTTTGACAAAAATGAACACTATATTTTTCTAAATGAATTAAAAATTAATCTACTTCATTTATCAAGTATAGACAACATAGAATAACTCTATCATAATTTTACTACAACCCTCTCACATTCTATTGACAAGTTCTAAATTGAAATTTCAAGTAATAAAAGAAATAGCAAAACCAATCCTTGGTATGATAAATATTGTAAAAGTGTGAGGAGAGAAATTAAGGAAGTTCTTGATGAGTCTCTTAAAATTGATAAGATAAAAATATAAAAATTCCTAATTAAAAAGAAAAAAATGCAATATATTCATAAAAGGCAAGAAAATCTTTTACACCTCTCTAAGGTGGCTCCTAAGAAATTATGGAGGAACATTCTAACTAGAAAAACTAAAAATAATAATAAAATTGCTTTACATGACTGGAACTCCTATCTTAAAAAACTTTATGAATCCCCAAATGTCATAGATAACTTTGAAACCCTACTCACAACGGAATAATTTTTCTCATTAGAAGACATATATTTTGGGGTCAAGAGTCTAGAAAATGGAAAAGCTAAGGACATTGAAGGTTACTAGGCATAAATCTTAAAAATTGGAGGTCCTCTCGTCATCCCTCACATCCATAAGTTATTCAATCAAGCAGTCAAGTAAGGATTCCCTAAACCTTGGACTCAGCGCCTCATTATCCCTATTTTTAAATGTGGGGATACAAATAACCCCTTTAATTATCGAATAATTATGATTAGCCCTCTTTTAGCCAAGTTATATGGTATTATTTTAGAAAAGAAGATCAAGATATGGCTTGAAAGTGAAGGTAAGCGGGCTAAAGGCTAAGCGGGTTTTAGAAGACAACACTCAACAATGGACCACCTTGTTACGCTTAGGATCATTGTGGAGGAATGTCATAATGGTAAATCCAATCTCCTTTTTGCTTTGTTGAATTTAGAAAGGATTTCGGTATGGTATCTAGAAAAAACCTATGGAATATATTAGAAGAGCTAAATGTTCCTTTCTCTTTAGAGATGTAGTGATAAGGTTGTATGATAATGTAATTGCCAAGTTTAAAAGCAAAGATGGGTGCTCAAAATATATTAAGTGTAACATTGGAGTTAAACAATTTCCCCCCTCTTTCCTACCCTATTTGGCATTTATATCGATAAGCTAGAAGGTTGTTTAGAGGAAGCAGGTTTTGCTGGCACGATCTTAGCTCGAATGGGCATCATCCTTCTTCTCTATGCTGACGATATTGTTCTTCTCTCAAGGTGTCCATCTGATCTTGATAAGCAACTAAGACTTCTTAAGTATTTCTACTCTAACATGTGTATGACTGTTAACAATTACAAAACAAAAGTTATGATTATCAAATCCAAGAAGGACACTTATGCTAATTTTGTGTATGACAATAGCAACTTGAAGGAAGTGTCTTCTTACAAATACCTAGGAATTGATATTCATCACAAGCTCAACTCGAACTATAGCATTGAGAAAAATGATTAATGGAGGGTGGAAAGCTTATTTTGGTCTTGAAAATAATTGTTATCGAGCCAACCTTGTGATGTGGGATAAAAAAAAGCTCAAGTCTTTGAAACTTTAGTCACCCATGTTATCTTGTATGGATGTGAGGTTTGGGTTTCAAAGCATCTCTAAAGAATCCTGGACAAAGATTGAGCAAATCCAAAAGCGATTTATAATGTATAACCTCAAAATTAAAAGTAATACACCCTGTACTATTCTCCTTATGGATGTGGCTCTTTCCCCTATAGAGAGCCTAGTGATGACTAGGCTCCTGTTGTACAAGCCCAAAAACAATAACCTCAGAGACCATAAACTTCCTAAGCTAGCTTTAAATTCCATCCAAAACCACCTAAGGCTCAAGTGAGGTTGGCATAAAGATAGGACGGTCTGGTTAAACCATTGGGAGATCGACAAAAATGTTGTATTACAAAATATTAATAAAATTAAAAATATTGTTACTTCTACATTTAAAGAGAAAATGTGGTGTGAGAAAGATTTACACGATAAAAGAAAATTAAGATATTATAAGGAGGTCATCAACCCTACTCTAGAAGATCAAAAGTATCTATCTATTTTAACTGGTTCAAAGAAAAAAAATTAAGATAGCCAATATAAGAACGAACTCTCATGAGCTCTAGAGTGAAAGAGGTCGTTGGGCGATTCCTAAAACACCATGGGTGGAAAGGATTTGCCATCTCTATGAGAATATGAATATTGAGGATGAAAAACACTTCCTCTTAGAGCCATCATCATCATCATCATAGTTATAATAATTTTATTTTATAAACAATTTAAATATTAATTTTTAAAGCATTTTAACAATTAAATTTATAAAACTAATATTATAAATATTTTTTATAACCAACTTTAAAAAAATACCTTTCATTAATAAATGTTTTAATTTAATAGTTATTTATAGCCCAAATTTAATCTCATAATTTATAAATTTTTAATTTAATATATATATATATATATATCAAGTTAAAGTTAAAGTTTCACATGAAAAAAATTGGATAATAAATAAGAAGTCATAAGAAAATGTTATTGTGATTTAAAAAAATCAAAATTGTATTAATACTTAATGTTGAAGATATCAATTGTGTAATAATTTATAGAGATTTTATAAAATTTGCATTTCTTTACTAACAAACTTTTACCAAATAAAATATGCTTGATTCTATTAACAATAAAAAAGATAAATAAATAATCAAACTTTGGTAAATTTCTAGATAATATCTAGTAATTAAAGTATTAATCATCATATTTGTTTGAATAATTCAATAAATATGTTTTTATAAAAAAAAATCAAACTTTAGTTTCATTAATATGTTAGTTTAAGAAATGTGAAAAGAAGTTTAACTAAATATCAGAAAAATATTTGGAAATTTTAGTTTAAAAATTCTATTGAATAAATTTATATAAAAAATATTATAATATGTTAAATTTTTATATATATTAAAAAAATATTATATCTAAATAAAAGTTTTATATACTAAATCAACTATAGTCAATCATTGTGATGTGATAGTCACATCTACTAAGATTAATCATTATAACTATTTTAATAGACAAGATAATTGATATTTTTAGATTTTATTTCTAAAATTTTATAGAAAAAATATTATGATATATTGATGTTTATATATATATATATATATATATATATTTAAAAAAATATTATATTTAAATAAAAGTTGTATATGGTGATATAGCTATATTGTGATGTGATAGTCACATCTATTAAGAATAGTCATTATGACTATTTTAATAAACACGACACTTGGAGTTGTTATATATTTTAAATTTTTTAAATTTTTAAATATTTGTTTTTATATATAACAATTTCATTTTCATAGTAAAAAAATTAGTCAAATCATTAAAATGAACCAATCATGAAAAAATAGGTTTTAAAAAATAAGAAAATAGAATTTTATTTTTAAAATATCAATTTAATATATGAATTTTATAAAATTTATATAAAATTTTTGAAAAAATATATAAATTAATTAAAGTCAAACTATTGTTTGACTAAACAATAGCTATATACCTATTTTAGAGAGGGAGGTATAAAAATTGTATTTAAGTTAAGATAATAAAAATTTAAAATAATAAGCATCATTATACGGAGGTATAAAAATTGTATTTAAGTTAAGATAATAAAAATTTAAAATAATAAGCATCAGTATCAATTTTAAACAGTATAAAAATTGTAATTAAGTTGAGATAATTAAAAATTTAAAATAATGAGCATCGATCTAAATTTTGAAAAGAAAAAATATCTCATTGTTTTAACTGACTAGCTTAGAAAAAAAATAACTTGATAGACTTTGCCATAACAGTACATTTAAAGATTGGGTCAATGCATTTAATGTGGCACGATTATCAATCTTAATTTTGAAAATAAAAAATATCTCATTGTTTTAACTGACTAGCTTAGAAAAAAATTAACTTTATAGACTTTTTGCTGTAACAGTACATTTAAAGATTAGTTCAATGCATTTAATGTGGCAAGATTATAAACGGTTGGATCTAATGCAAATTTAAGGAGAGCAGGTGAGTGTGTCGGAACAATTACTTCCGCGTAACAAGTGCTAACAATTCGCTCATAAAATTCCACCCAAAATCCCAGTCGCCAACGACTAGTCTTCCGTTGACTGAGATCAGCTTGTCTGCATCCAGACTCCAGAGCCGTTCCAAAAATCGGATTCGATCGGACTTACCTTCTGGTTTCTTTTGACATATGTGATAGCCGTGTTTGAAATCTCAATCCATGATATGGTTTCACTCCATATTCAAAAAGCTCTGTCAATATATCTATAATAAAAAACAAAGTCCATACATTGTCTAAAGAGTGGCCGCCATGGATGATAATGCTAACCACCGTTATCTACATTCCAATGCCTACGAAGAAGAAGCAGTAGATATCTCCCGAACGGGTATGCTATGCTTTCATCTTTCATCCTTTTTCTCGACTATTTATTTTCTAGGTTTACATATCATCGAGTTAGAATTTTGTTTTTTAATTTAAGATAATCTGCGAGTGTGTTAGGTTATGGTTTAGTAGTTGGAAGAGTTGATTTAGGTTGACATAGTTAGATTTTTTAAGCTAGAAAAAATTAGTTAAAATGTTTTAAAATCCAAGTTATAGTTGTCAAATTATAGAATTTTGGATGTCACATAAGTTTTGACAGTGTTGAATTCTGATTTTGGGTAAAAACACAGAATTTTAGAAAAAAAAAAAACAGATTCAAACACCCAAGATGTAGAATCCTTGTGTAGGGTCAGGTGTTTCATCTCTCTAGCTGGTTTCTCAGCTCCTCATAATTTCCAACATTAAATTGATCAAGTGAAATGAAATTTAATAAGATTCTTATTTTATGTAGTTGGTATAAGATTTCCAATAACTTTTTGAAGCTTGTATAGTAGTTTGATCTGGAATCAAATCTGAAGTTTGTATATGAAATTTGAGTGTACAGGCACGCTATGGACTGCAGTGGCTAACATTCTCACAGCTTTGATCGGAGCAGTATTATTTTTGTCGTGGGGTGTTGCGCAGCTGGGATGGATCGCAGGGCCTGTAGCCATAATTATTTTTGCTCTGGTTTCATTGTATTCTGCACAATTGCTTGTGGACTGTTATAGGTATCCAGATCCAGTCTTTGGGCCCATGAGAAACTGCTGTTTCAGTGATGCAGTAAAAGTATATTTGGGTGCTATATTTATCCATGCTTTGATTGGTTCATTTTTTTTTAATATATTCATAATAATAATAATACGATGTCTCAAAGATTAAAGATTTTACATATTAATATGATACAACTTTTTTTCCATCTCAGGTGAAAGAAAAGCAAAATTAAGTGCATTAGTTCAATATGCAGTCTTCTACGGAATCTGCGTTGCTTTCACAATTACTACTGCAGTCAGCATCAGGTTAGTTCCCATCACAAGAACTTCGATTACATAATAACACTCGATGGAGCAGGCTCTTACTGAGTAATACTGGATCTGTAAGGTTCAACTTCACTTTCTCTGCTTAACTCCAATCCTGTGACTCTGTATAAAACTGTGTTCATATTTCTTTTTTATTTACGTTCACAGTTAAGATTTCATTTATCTCAAAAATATTTCAATTTGAGTTCAGACTAGTTTAGGTTTTATTTTTATCTTAAAAAATGGTTTCAATGTGATATAGTTATATATTTTAAAACAATTTCAGTTCACAGTTTAGATTTCATTTTTATCTTAAATTTTTTTTTTCAATATGTAATATGTTTCAGTGTTTTAAAGCATTTTTAAAATAATAACTTATTTGTTTTGTTAGCCTACTTAACCAGTTATATAAGTTGTTCAAACCTTAAGGCTTACAATTTAGTTTGAATTAACAAATTATATGTGCTTTGTGTATAGGTTTTTTTATAAGATTGTTTTATGTAAATAATCTTGTAATTTATTTTACATTGATAAAATCGCATTTACTGACCAAGGTTTTGTCACACTTTCTAGATTATCTTTATTTGTAAGAAGTTTTAAATGGTTTTTTTTATACATGGGAGAGTAATGTTGTTATTTATAAATAATCATTATTTATATCTTCTTAAATATTCTCTCTATTTTATTACTTGAATCTATTCTTATTCAGAGCATTGGGGTTCAATATTGAACTCCAATATGGATTCTGGAGTTAATGGATTATCACTCCTAAAACATGTTTTATCTAGCTTAGATTCTCAGTTTTAAATGTCAAAGGAATTCTCATTCTATACTGGAACCTGTGAATGTGAATGGAAAACTCCCACTGATTCACCCCTTGAACACAACTCAACCTACATAACTTATTTATAAAAGTAAAAATCTAATTTCAATCGTAATAATCCATTAACTCCAAATCTCTAAGTTAAATAGATACAATAGTATCAAGTAATAATGCATGACTTCAAATCTCTAAGTTAAATAAATACAATAACTTAGTAGTGTGATTAAAACGATTTGAGAAGATATAAATCCCCATTCAAAAAAAAATAAAGAATGTTTCAATTAAAAAACAAAAAAACCTAACTGTTTATGCAGATAAGACCCTGCATCACTAACACATAAATGTTGCAGTAATTAAGGCTTCGATTGAGAGCTTGTGCACCTTTCACTGCACAGTCAATTGAATCGAGGGCCATGGCTGCATAAGCACTGTATAGGCCATTAATACGATTAATCTTTTTTAAACATACAAACAGTCAATTAAATCGAGGGCCTGGGATGCATAAGCACTATATCTCCCATTATTACTAATACTGTTTTTTAAACAGAGAAATAGATTTCTGAAATCAAAGTCTGAGTTAAATGGGTATTTATAAAAAAATAACGATGTTCAGGAGCTTCATCTCCACACATTTATACGGCAGTTATCACCTGCTCCTCTGATACTAAATTGAAAAGAAAAATCATTGAATTATATATTCTATATTTTACTTAATATTAATGTAAATAAGTATAATTCCATTATCATATTGAAATATTAAGTGATTATCTCAGAGAAACCATGAAAATTGCAGAGCAATCAGGCAATCGAATTGTTACCACAGAAAAGGACACGAGTCTCTATGCCATTTCCCAGACCGCAATTATATGATCCTTTATGGAGCTGTACAGGTTATCTTGAGTCAAATACCAAACTTTCATAAACTATGGGTTCTTTCAGTAGTTGCAGCAACAATGTGCTGTATCTATGCAACATTAGGATTCGGTCTCAGCCTTGCCAGAGTAATTGGTATTGTTTTATCCTACTCTGCCGTATTTTTCAATTATTGCTAGGCGTTGGAATTTCAATATCTAATCTGATTCACCATAGTAAATACAAATATCATATTATGAGATTCAACCCTGGAGAAACTTGCAGAAAACGGAAAGATTTATGGAACGGTGGGTGGAATCACGACGAGCACCTCTCTTACTGAAGCCCAGAAAGTTTGGCGGATGTTACAAGGTCTTGGTAACATTGCATTAGCAATTCCGTATACTACACTTGTCCTTGAAATTCAGGTATAGCTCAAATTCTAGCATTTTTTTGTATATATGAATCCTTGGGAAGGTAAGAAGCTGCATGATAACACTGCTGCTTCCTACAATGAATGAATGTGCAGAATACTTTGAAGTCCCCACCCCTTGAAAACAGAACTATGAGAAAAGCAAATTTATTGTCTATGATGATGGTAACTGCCTTCTTTATGTTGTGTGGTTGCCTGGGCTATGCAGCCTTTGGAGAAAATGCACCTGGAAACCTATTGGCAGGATTTGGATTCTATGAGCCTTACTGGCTGATTGACTTTGCTAATGCATGCAATGTGGTTTACCTGGTGGGAGCATACCAAGTAAGTATAAGTTTTATCACTCGTTTTTTTTTGCCTGTACGATGTTTTTTTTAGGTTAGTTTGCTTGTTAGTTCAACCTTCCGGTTCTTCTCATATCCTAGACAATTGCCGTGATATGTTGAATACTCTTGCAGGTGTTTTGTCAACAAATTTTCGCTTTTATTGAAGGTTGGATTTCTCATAAATGGCCAAGCAATAAATTAATCAATAAGGAATTTCAAATCCGCGTTCCCTTATGTGGGTTATGCACAGTCAATGTACTGATGGTTTTTTGGAGAATTGCATATGTGGTGTCAACTACGTACACTGCCATCTTATTTCCACTGTTCAATGACGTACTGGGAATTTTGGGTGCTTTGAACTTTTGGCCATTGGTGGTGTACTTTCCAGTGGAGATACATATCATCCGAAGTAAAATTCCGCGATGGACACTCAAGTGGACCCTTTTGCAAACTTTGAGCTTCACATCATTTCTTGTATCAGTAGCAACTGCTCTTGGCTCCATAGTAGGTCTTGTGAAAGATAAGGCGACATAAAAGGCTTTCCAAATGTTATAACTACAAGAGTGTGGAGATTGATTGTGAATATCTTGTTGTGGGAAGCTAATATTTTTAAAGTGACAAAACAGAGTATACTAAACTCCAGTTACCTGTTGGACAGTAGAAAAGAAAGTGCATAGACATGTATCTTATTAATTGTAAATTTCGATTCTATATTTTGAAGAGA
Organism: Pseudotsuga menziesii; assembly: GCA_001517045.1. Classification (NCBI taxonomy): domain Eukaryota; kingdom Viridiplantae; phylum Streptophyta; class Pinopsida; order Pinales; family Pinaceae; genus Pseudotsuga; species Pseudotsuga menziesii. The sequence goes on along the minus strand of LPNX010824511.1, from coordinate 394,547 downwards.
ACTTGAGTACAATCAAGATAGATATATTTTAAAGCGGGATACCAAAAACTGAGAGGGATAAAATCTCTACAAGTATAATCTGTAGAAGGGTATCTGTAGAAGGGTAATCTGTAGAATACCCTTCTGTGAGTTGGAAATTGTTCTATCTAAATATTTAACCAACTGATATATATTCTTTGTTTTAACTGTAACTATAGTTAGACAACGAACATAAAACATTCAAATAATATCTGAACATTTCAAATATCTTGGATAGAGTATTTGAACCATTCCAAGTATATATATATATACCAAAAACTGAGAGGGATAAAATCTCTACAAGTATAATCTGGAGAAGGGTAATCTGTAGAATATCCTTCTGTGAGTTGGAAATTGTTCTATCTAAATATTTAACCAACTGATATATATTCTTTGTTTTAACTGTAACTATAGTTAGACAATGAACATAAAACATTCAAATAATATCTGAACATTTCAAATATCTTGGATAGAGTATTTGAACCATTTCAAGTATATATATATATGGGGTAATATTTATGCAATTGTGTACATTTTATTTCTTTTTCTATTTTCTTAACTTGGTATGAAAGTTTATAATGCCCTGAACTCTTTCCTCGGAAGTTTCCATCATCATTACGAGGATTTTAAAGCTAAATACTTATACATTATAAAATTGAAATGAGTGTAGAGATTAGGATTTAGTTCTCAACGCATATTTGCATTTTGAATTCAATGTGTTTGCACATAAGGAGTTTGGAGCTGCGTCCAAGGAAAAAAAATGCTTGAAATATTGAAGAAGAAATCATTGAAATGTTTGAAGTGCTGAAGAAGGAAGAACTGGTGGAAGTTGTTGCAGAATATTTGGATCCGCATTACTATGCACTGATCCTGAAGAGTCGTGTTGAGTCAAGGTAGTCGCAAAACTTCTTCAAAAGAAGTAAAGAATGAAGAGGTTAAGACAATGGTCCTTTAAGAACCAAATAAGTTAGTTCCTTTTATGGTCCGTTAAGGCACATCACCAAAACTTTTGGTGAGGAGCATTACAAGATTGCCATTAGTAAATCATTATTATAGGATTGTTATTAATAAATCATTATTATAGAAGTGATTGCAGTATAGAAGTTATTGCATTTTTTTTTAAGTGAAGAATGTAGAGGTGTAAAAGGACTGGCTTTTATATAACCCAACATTAGAAATGTAAGTGAATTCATGTCAAGAGCGTTGTTATGAGAAAGAAGAATGGCCATTGCACATTTTGAAAAGTAATTTTTATTTTATTTTTTTAGTATCAAGAATTATATCCGTGCATAGAGTTTTTTTCATATGTGAAAGTTAGAATTATGGTCAAACTAGAACTCTTTGCTTTAACTTTTAGAAAATATGGTTGAATAGTACATGTTAATATAATTTTTTTTATGAATATGAAGAAATATCAATATTAAAAGTAATTCTTAAAAGACCTCCTTTATTTTTACAATTATAGTTTTTTTAAAATCTTTAAAAGAGATTAACTATTTTTATACATATAGGAATATTAGTTAGTAAGAATCCATGAAACTCATTAATATCCAACAAATATCCTCAATTTTCATGATGAGATAATCATTCAAACACAAATGATTGCTGGATAGAAGACCATGCACTTTGTTTTAACTATGCATCCTTAGCTATGGGAGATATAGATAAGAGCATGCCATTTGAGGCAACAAGTCTATTCATGGATTGGGTAGATACATATGTAACTCAAATGGAGGCCTAAGGATGCATAAGTCTTTCTCACATCTATAAAGAATTGTTTGACATGTATGCCTTGAAAAACGACTTCATAAGTTGCCTATATGGAATTAAGACTTAGCTTTGAAAAAGATGGTTGATTACATCTTAGATAAATCAACAAGACAAAGTGTTTATTCATCAATGAATTGAGTGGATGGATACATAGCTAATATGGAGATTCATCCACGTAAAAAAAATGCTTCTATGATAATTATTTTGGTTTATTGATATTGTCTTACCATGTGAGTAGCAACAAAGATATATTTTGCATCCATTAGATACCTCAAGTATGTTGGTCACTCCATATACCTATTAATTTCTTAACAAGAAGAGTGTTCAATATTTAATTGTCAAGCGAGGAAAGTCTCTTATTTCGAAGGAAATTAACAAAGTATATGCATAAGCATTTGCACTAGTTGATAAGTAAAGTGAAAATCACTCAATCCTAATCATTTCCCATTTAACTCGAATCCCTCTAAGAAATTAAAGTAAAATTAACCATCTAGAAATTGAAAAGAACTTCTATTTCCTATTGTACCAATCTCAAGGTTTATGATCTAAAGGTAAATCCAACTAGAATTACTTTTACACAAAATGGAAGTCTAAATTACCAAACTAGAGGCATCTCTTATCATTAATAAAGCAACAAATTCACCAAAGCAATTGACCTATCTAATCAAGAAAACTCTAGAAAGATAAATGACCCACAACACATGAGCTAAGCGAGTCTATAATAGCTATTAGCACACTTCTGTATAAAGGAAAATATTAACTACATAGTGGGTTGTCACACAACACAACCTACAACAAGCCAAAGGAAAAACAATAAAATAATCGCTGAATGGATACATTTGCAGCTATAACCATAGAAAGGTATCGAACTGAAATTCCAAACTAGACATAAATAAAATTAACTAAAGCATCTAAACTACCAGCAACTTTGTTAGAATTCGAGCCCTCGCCTTCAAACAAAGATGTTTTCGAAAGCTCACAAAGTCTATAATAGAGAAATGTTGAGAATTGCGAGTCCTTTATTAATTTGATAAAGTTGCAGTTACATTCACTCTACTATATCTCTTACAAATTGTGAACTCCTCACTCTCCGTGTCTTCGTGAACTTATACAAGAGTGAAGTTGTTCAGTTACATAAATTTCGAGCAGTCATGAATATCGTTGATCTTTAGGCTGCCGAATTAAATCATGGAAGTTACAACCATCAATTCTTTGCATAAGATAAGCTCAGGAATAGTGAGACTTTACTTCAAGTTGTTTCATGAACTAATAGGCTTAGTTTAATGTGGAAGATTCTAAGGGAGTTTCAGTTGCAAGCGTGAAGGATCCTTTGAGATTCCCTTTCCATAAATTTTGACCGGATCATTAAACAGGTAGTCGATGCCAAGAAGCATTAATTTTGAAGCATGGTAAGCTGTTGCAATTGAGACATTCTGAAATATGATAAGTTGTTGCAGTTGAACCATTCTGTAGTATGATAAGATGTTGCAGTAGATCCACCTGGTAATTCTGAACCCTTCTTTTAAATCATGGACTCATTAACACAATGAAAGGTAAAATCCATGATTATAAGTAAAACCAAGCATAAAACAAAATAATGAATAATGATTTATACCTCAGATATTCATGCTCGTTTGTAAGGAAAAGATAAGGATTCATCTGCAAATTAGGGACAAGAATAGGGAGAAAAGATGAAATAGGGCAGAGTAAAAAGGGGTAAATTTAGGACCGAGAATCTCCCCCCAGCTATCTGGTTCCATGTCCTCATGCAAGATTATGAGCTAGTCTGAGTTTGAATCAGACTCAAGACTCTTCCTATGAAAAGTTTTGAGGTTAAATGAAGGTTCTCGTACCTCCCCTCGTAGCAAAAATCCATTACTTGTGATCAAAGCACCCAAACTGTCTCTTTCAACTTTCCTTCTCATCTTGTAGGCGCCCTTATAGTCCTTGTGTGGCCACCAAATAAGGGGAAATCTAAACCTCAAACCCAACCAATTTAGACCACATTTTTTCGTACATTTAACATCACCAGGAACCCTAGACAAGGCATATATAAAATTTTCAAAACAAAATGGGTCTTTTGCTGGCAGGGCTACAAGGGAAAAATCCCATCTTTGGTTGCTTCCTTGTAGAGTAATGTCCTGTTGCCGAGATATCATATCAAGAAAAGTGGAGATGAACTTCTATTGAAATACAACCAACTGATTTAGTTTCTATGGAAATGAAAGGTTTCTCTTATGCCTAACAACTAGAAGAATAGGGGCTCAAGGTTCTCCACAAATACACAGAGTGGATCTGTAATCATTTATTTTATTGGTTTGTGATGCCCTTAGCCAACACACATGATTAGTGACAAAAGAGGTAAATGATGTTAAGTGAATATCCCCAATATGGGGAACTGGATTAGCTTGAGTATCCATCAGGCATGCCCTATCATGCATATATAACTCACATAACAAATTATGCTCACTAAATTCACTCCGAGTGAAAGTTTCCAAACATTGAGAAGGTGTTACAAACTCTCAGGGCCTTCCTTCTTTTAAAGTATTAATCTGGAAGAGAGTCATGTGTTCAAATAGGAATAGAAGACAGGTGAGGGAGGGGGATCCACAACTCAATAACACATGAGTTAAAGTGAGCATATGTTCCTTATCTTTCTCCATAGAGTCATATTTCTTTAACTCTTTTAATTTCTCTCGTATATTTTCCCATCTAATTTTCTGAAAGAAGATCTCATCGGCCCATTGTTACCTTAATTCTTGAATGATATTTTTGTGCAGTAAGGGAAATCATACCTTCATCAAATTGGCTTGCATGATGCCTCCATATACTTACTTCAATCTTTAAAAATGATACCTCTTCTTTCAATTCTTGATTATTTTTGTCTGTGGATGGCTACTAAAATTCGACATCCTCCACCTATGTTGTTTCTTTTTGCATTTAAACATTCAAAACATGGACTATTGCTTCATCAACCTCAGTTTGAACTGCTACTTCTTGATTTTCAGCAATGTCATCCTCAGTCTGAACTGCTACTTCTTGAGTTTAAGCAATGTCATCCTTAGTCTGAACTACTACTTCTTGAGATTCAGTAATGTCATCCTCAATCTGAACTATTACTTCCCGTGTTTCAGCAATTTCAGTTTGAACTGTTGTTTCAACAAATGTTTTCAGAAACACTCGTTCTTCTGTCACAGTGTTTGATTCTTTCAATTCTATTGTAGCATCTTTGGAAACCAAATTAAACCACACTGTTTCTTGTGTAACAATGCCATGTTCTACTTCCATATCTTTAGGGTGTTGGATGATATCAGTATCGCCTGACTATTTCTCCTCATCCGAAAGTGGATTGATATCCTCGGAACTTCTCCTAGAGGGAATCCATTCAATATTTTCTGAATATTGAGGCTGTAGTGCCTCATTTACATGTAAATTTTGTTTAGGAATCTAATACACCTTCAACCATGTTTCTTTTGCTCATTCCTCATTCAGTGTCTCATTTATTTCTTGCCCTGAATGTGCCAATCTCCAGGCTTCTATTTCCATTTTATCAACCTTATATCCGTGCAATCTAAGTAAAAATATACATTCAAGACATAACAGTTCTTCTTTTTCCTGGATCAAAAGTTGATTTTCAAACTGACTAGAAGTTTCTTCCAAGGTGTCTAGGCCTCGTAATTCTTGTGTTTTTCTTACCTCCTTACACCTTTCCAGTTTCTCCCTAAGTGCTCATGCATCTTCCTTTATCAATTCATTTTCATATTGCAAAATTTCTAACTGGAGTTGCATAGGTTCTTGAGTAACAGTGGCCACCGTAGGTGAATTTCCCACTGGTTCTTGTGTTTCAATGGGTACCTTAGGTTTTGAATTAGGGATTTTCACTAGTGGAAAATGAGATATTAGTGACCAAAAAAATGACCAAAATCTGCATATCAATGACCACTTTTGGTTTGGCAATCGCTGGTGGCTAATTTACGGTCTTTTATTACGTGACCAAAATTGGTCATTTATAGCTTGTCAGTTGGTCATTAATTTAGTCATATATTTGGTAATTAATTTGGTCATATATTTGAATCAATGACCAAATATATGGCCACATTTATGACCAAATTAATGAGCACATGACAAACTAGAATATGGCCAAATTTGGTCACGTAATAAAAGACCATAAATTAGCCACCAAAACTGTTTTTTGGTCATTGATATGTGAATTTTGGTCATTGTTTTGGTCATTTATATCTTATTGTTTGGTCACATATCTCTCAATTTTTGGCCATTTTATATGCGCATTTTGGTCATTAATCTCATTTATTGGTCACTAATTTAGTCATTTTTAGTCGTTTTATGTGTGGTTATTATATTTTATTAGTTTTAATGATGTCCTACATAATTCCTACTTATAACTATCAAATAATTGGAATTTTCAATGTAGGTGTTTGGATTACTAGACCTCACTAACTAGACATAAATTCGAGTGTATGTCTGTTTCTCGTGAAACTAGCTAGATCCGTTGTTGGCATCCTACATATGTTTTTCTCTCTTCTTTTTTCACTACATGTGGAAACATTTGTTTCCATGAAAACTATTTTGACTATTTACCTGCAACATGCTTTTGAGATAACATCGATGGAACCTACAACATGCTTTTGAGATAACATGGATGGAACCTACAACATGCTTTTGAGATAACATGGATGGAACCTACAACATGCAATCAATGATCTGAACCGCCTTGCCATTAGTTAGATGTTTGTGTCACTCTCAAATTTGTTCAATTCCATAAATATATGTTGGCCTACCATTAATAAATTTGTCTTCAAAGAGATTTTGAGACCCTAAAGCATATAAAAATGGCTTATTGTGTTAAAACCATGTGATTGGAGATTTACTATTTCGATTAAAAAGATGAGCATACAGGTACTTGATACAAAAAATAAATAACCAACATGGGTATTGCGCAAGGCATTTTGCGAGGTTATATATTTGATTTGATATGCTATGCTTAGAATCAATCTTGAAAGCCAAAAATAAATGATGCTTATGATTATCATAATTGTAGTCCTTGCACCATTTGACATTATTCAAGACAAAATGACGACTCTTTTAATTCAAAGATTTTGGAAATTGTCAAGACTGGAATGAGTGCATTGGGTTTGAATTATGTCATTCCTATAGAACCATAATCAGATGAAAATTAACAAAACATAATAAAGAGTATGATAAACTCCAACATGGATACAATGAGAATATAAAGTGGAAAACGCCTTTCATAAACAAAATCCCATAGCTTTGTCTTTCTAAATATATCTTTCTATAAATGCTAAAGGATTACAATAAGCAGCCCTTGTAAATTGGCCAAGAAGGGCATCTTTCAGGTTCAAACTAGAGGAAAGCTTGAGGGCACCATCCCTTAGTATTTCATTCGAAGTACAAAACCATGGGAAGGCTTGCAATGAAATATACTTCTTTGTGAGGATTAGTTGTACATGAATGTAACATAAATACAAATTCTTCACTACTGGGAGCCTATCCGCTAGGACTACCAAATTTCGCTTCAATTCCATAAAATGCATCAAACTTTCCAGATCTGTCAATGTCAAAACCCCAAATTTTACAAAAATTTTAAACTTTTTAAATTTACATAATAATAACATAAATGCAGTTAACTAATTGTTGATTAGTTATATGTTATTAAAGAAAATTCATTATTTGCTCGTTCGTTTAGCAATAATCAGTTCTTTTCAGTTTACTAATTTTGTTCTTTTTGCGACCATAAGGTGAGACTGTCCATCCAAAAACTGGGCTTACTTAGCTTTCGAGCTAATGCAGAGGGTTTTTCCTGTTCTTACAAATTACAGGTGAAAAGCTTTGGGTGCTGCTTGAAGTAAATTTTTAAAGCATTTGATTATAGAATTTGTCGCACGAGTGAACTCAGTAAGAAATAGACACTAAAAAAATCTCCAAGTGTTCAAGGTATAATTATTTCATTGCTTCTATTCTTTTAATTCTTAAGGGTTAGAATTTGGTTTAGCAGTAATGGTTACAACTGTTTTCTTTCTAGTTACCGAATACTATATTCATCAAAAGCTTACAAAATTGTTCCATGTCTACCATGGTTGTCATTTGTAAGATAAAATACTTTAAAATAATCCTTACAGTTAGAGAAGTAAAATCAAGGTATATAATTAGTTGCCCATCTTACTAAACTATACCATGTCTGAAATAATACCCCACAGTTCTAAAGAGCTTATGTATTCAATACTTACTTTCCATTTCTCTCAAGTTTAAGGAAATTACAAACTCATTTCATACTGTAGTCAAATAAGCGAAGCTAGTATTAAAGGTTTTAAATTCCTCTATACTATAATTATATGGAGAATGATAGTCTATTTAAATTCAGTAATATTATTCAAAAAATATCAAGAAAGTCTTTAAGCTTTTAGAGACCTATCATACTTTCATACAACCTGCTAGTTCCATACTAAAACATTCAAGATAAGTGTCTACCATAATTATAGAATTACTTATCATAGTTAGTTTATGTAAATACAGAACTTCTTTTTCATGACTTAATAGTATCCTAGATTTGACTATTATCAGATTTGGCCTTAAGAATAATGTCCAATTCTATAAACATCCGAATCATAATACAAGTCTTCACATTTAACAAGTTTAAAAGTTTGATTCAAACTTGTATTCTATCCTCCTTCACCCATTGTCTCCTATTTTCCTTGCAAGGGTATAATACTTAGCTAATAATAACTCTTCCTTATTTACTTTAAAAATACTAGATTAGTAAAGTACATACTTGTAAACAAGGTTCTTACTAAGAGAATAATGTTGCTACTCTTCTCTTAAGTTATGTTTTCAAATACTCTTGTCATTATTTTTGGTGATTAAAAGAAAATGTTTGATAACAACCTTATAGTAAGGAGAAGAGGTATGCCAAGGCTTAAGATACGATAGGAAAGGATATAATTGTTTTAAACACCAAGATTGTATTCACAAGGGTCACAAGGTATTTTACAATCGTGATGATTACTAACAAAATCATTGGTGACAAAACATTAGGTACTTACAAAACGTGCAAGGTGGAGTTCAACGGAACCTTAAAAAAATTTAAATGATTGACAATCATTTCTGGAAAATATGAGTTACCAAAACTATACAAGTTTACCCACTGCATAGTAAAGATTTACGTATAACATGGCACTTTCTGGTCCATGCATTCGATTGTTAAAAGGCTGCAGTCAAACCCTAAGTCCTTCATTCTTCCTATGCCTTCGGGCATTCTTCGTTCTGTAGCGATTTTTTGTCAAGGCACTGTAGTTACCTTGCTTTGAGACAGCCTCCCCATCGTTGTTCCTCCTTGAAGGTTCGTCCACTGCCTGTAGAGAGGTGTTATTGTGACACTGCTTGGGTTTTTATGAAGGTTGTTAAAACATACTTAGGGTTTCCTCCCTCGCCTTTTCCTTGTTCAAACCCTCGACTGCAATGTCTTCCTTCTTCATGAGTGTGGAAGTATAGTTCCTTGAGACAGTGTTGGATGTGTGCTGCGCAGTGAACCTTTTCCTCCCTTTCTGCAGAAGGTTTTTTTACTTGAAAGATCATGGGTGCTTCATAGTTTGATGGTGGTCACGCTTTACTCAAATTTTCTGGTAAGAGGACTGTCAGTCCTTAATTTATTCTTTGATTTGTTTTTAGTGTAAATAAAATCATTTCTAACAGATTTTAATTGAATTCTTCTTGTTACAGGTCGACCCCTTCCTCAGTTTAGCTGTGCGAGATTACAACAGCAGTTCAAGGTTCACGGGTAAGCCTGATTTTGAACCATGGCCGTTACTATTTGCTTGGTCCATCTGGAAAAAAATGGTCGCGTTGTCAAGTCTATCACCCTTGGGGTTTCAGTTTTCTTGTTACTTTCTTTTGTTGTTTCTCTAGTAGTTAATGAGGCCTTTGAGCTGCATAAGGATGTTCTAGTTCAGGCCATAACTGTATTTTAGTTCTGTTATTAGAAACTTGGAGAAGCTGTGGCTTAAAGAAGTCTTCTAGACTCTTTGCTTGGCTTGACTGTGTAAATGTTAGGTTAAAGAATAACTTGGAAAAAGGGATTTGGAACCCTCGACTTTATAATTCTGCTAGTTTTCTTTTTGTACTTACAGGGTTAAAACCCTAACTTAATACATAAGTTGTTAATAGTCCTTTCAGATATCTTATGCTTACTGTGCCTTGCTGAAATTTTATTTCTTGCTTTGCTTACTTATATTATATTAATAATTTGTGAGCTCGGCCATAAAAGAAAATTTACATGATCTTGGAATTTTATCCTGGGTTAATAATATATCTTTGTAAGTTGTTTTAGTTAAATTGTATTAAATAAACCGACTTGACACGACGAGCATACTGTAGCTCTATTTATTTAATTTATATTGATAGTGGAGTACTTGAGTAACTAACAGTTACTCTCTTTTCAAGTACAAAAATTATGTTTGATCATGTAACATTAAAATTGACTAGATTACCTATTTCTACTGTTCTTGTAATTAGTATTTTCAAACTTGCATACTTTATCTATACAGTATATGTAATAGACAGAATATTGTTGCTTTTGTGCTCATAGATACTCAGTTATTTTTATTTGAGAGTGTTAGGATTATTATTATATAACTATTGTCCTGCAACTTACATAATAAATTTGTGTTTTATTACAGTAAGTAAGGTATCTGTTATAAACAACCCCTTTTGTATAGAATCCAATTCCATATACTGTTGATATTATAACATAATACCTTGTTTTCATCTAATATAATATAAAGAGCCGTGCTATCAATATTACATTTATCAACTCTATAAAAAACTTTTATTAGACGTAATCACAAAATAAATTATTATTTATTTCCTGTGTTCTTACAGTTCCTATATTCTGTAATATCTTATTTAAATAACCAGCTAATAATTATATAACTTATTTATAAAAGAACTAACCTAATTATTGTAGAGTTGGTATTTTATCCAGTTAATATTCTAAGAAGTATGAACTATAGTTACACATTTTGTTTATACTTGACTAGACATAACAGAATTTAAAAGAAAAACCTATATACATGTATATATTCTTTTGTATGTGAACCCTGCTATGAGCTGAAATACCTGTAGGATTAATTCGATAATCTAACTATTCTGTCTTTCCATTAAATTCTTAGATGAGCAATGATTAAAAATGGAAAGAAAGTAAACTGTAAATCTATGAAACAATTAGGTTACTGAAAGTAACTAAAGTAACAAGAACTCATACAACAGTCACTGAAATAGCTTTTCTGAAAAATAGTTAACGAAACAACTACTACTCTGCAATCTCATCATACTATTCTTATTTAAATTTACCCCTGTGCTGGAGTATGGTCTGGTAAAACCCAGATGTGGAAAAACACAGTGGGTCTTTATCTTTCATCAACAAATTCCATTACTAATAAACTAAAACATTTGCATCATTAAACCAGTTAACTCTTATATTATAAACTACAAACTTAACATTCAACCATTCATAGTATTTAAACAAGATAGATAAGGGACAGAACCTGCTTGATCTGTGGACAACAACAGCAATGGGAGGCCATTCCTCCCTACCAATTCCTGGAGAGCGCTCAAATAGCGACTTCTCAGGACCCCCAAGCTTGCTCTGGTCTCCCTGGCTGGAACTAGGTGCATCAAAAGTTAGATAACAGTCTTCAACCTCAGTATTACTCCAGAACTTAACAGTAAGTTCTCCCAGCTAACAAGCTGTAATAATCAAGTTACTACAGCATTCCTCTTAGAACAACTTCCTTACTATTTTTCCCTCTTTCCTCAATGAATTTCCTGAATAACATTCACCTGAATGAATTCTCTCTGGAAAAATATCCAAGCAGCCTCAGCTCTCTTCATTGAGTACTTTTAAAAGATTGCCTAGGTATTTTTGGGTTAGTTGTCATTTAATGAGCCACTTGCTCTGATCCCACTTTCTTGGGGGATCATGACCCCAATTATAGGGAAGTTTCCACCTACAACTTAGGAAGTGTTTGAGGATGCTGCCACTTGTCTTTTTCTCTCCACCTAGTTCCATCCACCAGTTTGACCAGTAACCTCTTTTTAACAGCTCTCCCATGCTGTTGTCTCCACAATTTATTTATTAATAATAAAATGTTCTGAATTACATTCCATTTCTGTTGACTCTGCTGAGTCATCAGTTCCTACTTAGCATTAAACTTAACATAATGTCTTAGGAATATAGTTAAAACAATTAACATTACTTTACAAAATTGGGGTATGTGACAGTCAATATCTAATATTGAGTGTCACACGAGTCTTGTCATTAGTACATAGTAGGGTTCTTCCTACAAAGCAAATGGAAATTAGTTTCAAAATATGTACCTGTTTTGTCTGTCTTAACATAAATCTTGTCCTGTGCACACTGAAGGAACATTATTCACAACAAAAATCTCCATTTGCAAATTAGAGTCTAGACAACAAACTCAATGCACCTTAAAAATGCTATAAAACACCAATAAGTTAGCACATAACTCTCCTCTTGTTTCTCTTCCAATTTAGCCAATTCATATCAGACATAAAGGCACTGACATATGTTTCCCTTTGCAACAAAATTCAACCAATTGATTAATACAAGTTTACAAAATTGTGGATTCTGATCGTTAATAGAAAAATCCATCTTGTGTTTCTGATGGTGAAATAAATATGCTATATCTGTTGGTGTGCTACCATCTTCTGGCTTCTTATCAATACGCTGGTGACTAAATCTAGGAAATATCATGGATATTCCACGAGAAGGATGGACTAAACCAAAACTTCCTGATGCACTGGAGAAATTGTGAGATCTGAAATGGAATAATTTGTACATGCAAACAAGAAAAAGTGGTCAATATGTGGGAAAAGATATGGAAGGACCCATCAAAACATTCTCAATGATAACTCTTACGTTGCCCTTATGTCAAACTGTTCTCCTTCTTGGGAAGGCATACCTTGTTTACGCTGCAAGCCCATAAAGAAACATCAATGATACGGTCTTTGGGGATTCAAAAAGTCATCTGGGTGCGGATGACACTGAAGCATGCCAAATGTCTGCCTTTCAATCTGGTAAAGAAAAAACCTCAATTGGCTCAGGAATAGTCATTGGTTCAGCATTTGAGCAATGCAGAAAATACTAGCTGCTATTACATAGATGCAGCAAAAACTACAAGGATCAAATAAAAATAAGTCCATACTCGTAAAGTGAGCAACTGAAGATGAGATTCAATCCAGCCTTTCCATTTGCGTAGATCATCTGCTCCTTCTACAGATATGTCTATTTCTAAATCATTTTTGTAAGCTTCAAAGAATGGATAAGGCTCAAAGAGAATGCTCCAATCAACTTTGTTCAACTCCAGCTCATGGCACCAACATGCACAATGTGAACATGGATCATATATTTATGTAAGCTGCTTATGTATTAAAAATCCATAACACTGAACATACACAGATCCTGCCATCTAAAAGAAATTTTCTCTCCTTCTCTAGAAACCGTCAATATATTACGCCCATAAATTCATAGATCAACTACACCATCTCACAAAGAACAGAACATAACAAATCCAATATGGCCAACCTGGAAACAATAATAATTGCAGATAATCTAAGCGCAAACAGAGCCACTTTTTAAAGTAGTTCAATGACTATATCATACCAAAATAAATATCCAAAATATCATATCAATAAATTTATGCACCAATCATATCCCTACTTCACAGAGAACATGGGCAATAAACAAAGTACAATATGACCAACCTGCAAACGATGAGATTGCAGATAATCTAAGCGCAAATAAAGTTGCTTTTTACACAGTTCAATGACTATATCATACCAAAATAACTATCCAAAATATCATATCAATAAATTTATGCACCAATCATATCCCTGCTCCACATAGAACATGAGCAATAAACAAAGTCCAACATGACAAACCTGCAAACGATGAGATTGTAGACAATCCAATCACAAACAAAGCTTCCTTTATAAAATCTCAATGACACTTATCATTTCTATCTTGATCAACTCTTTAGTGACACCGGGCCTGATAAAACAGACTCCAATGTAGCCAATTTTTATGAACAAATGAATAACAACCTTAAATCTTCCAATCAAAGGAAGTCCAATATGACCATCCTGCAAACAATAAAAATTGCAGCCAATCCCATCACAAACAAAGCTTCCTTTTACAAAAGCTCAAGGAATATATCATTTCTATCTTGAACAATATTATGGGAATTGGTGACAAAACAGACTTCAATGGCATAAGAATGACATATTGATGTCAAAAGATGTTATAGGTAAATGGTTATCAAACTCTCATGAACAACCCTTCCCCCACAATAGTGTATCATCTAAATCTAGAGATGCATGCACATATCACTACAAAACTGAACATATAGATGCGAAGATCAAAGTGAAAGGCCAATTCTTTCATCTATCTGTCACTCAAATAACATCAATATTGTGCAACTAACAACTAATGAAACTATTAAAATTTCATTTCAATTGGTTAGCATTCCTCTGTGGAAAGGGTATGTTTAACATTAAACTCTAAGTCCCATCAACTTCAATGCAATATGTTGATGAGTTCAACTCTTGATATCATAAGCGAAAGCAAAATAGGAGAGCATAACTGACAACAAAGCATGCTATTGGATTATGTTGGGGTTCCTTTCAAGTGCATTAGATGCGATCATCATGTCCATGAGATGGCTGAAAGTGATTTGTCTTTCAAGAGAGACATGGCACAAGATTTAGACATGGCTACATCGTTTGAGATGGCTTGTCAGGTGGATGACGAGTTAGGAGGTGGTTTGTTAGAGGTAATGGAGTGGTTGTGAGGGGAATATAATATTAGGTAGGGGATCTGGTAGTAGGTCATGACTATGGATCTCTCCATCTTGTGAATTTGGTGACCATCCCATCTACTCATATGAGGGATCTCATCCCCAGGAAAATCGGGAAACTATTAGTGGTAAGTCCTTCAATGCTCTCACTCCTTTGAATTTGCACCCATCCTTGAATTTGGGGCAGATAATGGTTTTGGTGCCAATCTGAATTTCTAGAATATTAAGAAATCATGAGAATGGGAGTGGGTGGAATTATGGTTCAAATGTGAATCTGGGGAATTGGGAAATATTGCAGCCACCCATAATTCCCTGGCTTGAGCCTATGGTGGGTATTGAAGGAGTCTTACCCCCCTCAAATAGGAATAGAAACACCTCTAGGAAGATCTGAGAAATGGGGTCCAGTAGCCGAGGCTGATCTTTTGGTAGAATTTCCTCTTTAGGAAATTGGAGGACCTGGGCCTTCTTGATATCAAGGCTGCCAAGCTTAGTTCCACATGGAGGAACAAAAGGATTGGAGAGGAGAATTGTTGAGCGTTTAGATAGATTTCTTCTTTCTTATTCTTTTTTGAATCACCAGGATAGGATCAAGAAGGCAGTGAGTCAGATCAATTTCTAGTATGTTTGGATATAGCTATGGGTAGGAAGAAACCTTCCCATCCTTCCAAAATTAACCCTACATGGCTAGAAGTGGAGGACTTTAACAGGTTGATCAAGGATCAGAAGCTCCCTATGATGGATCTTTGAAAGAATTAGCTGCTATTCAGTTTGTAGCAAACCTAAAGAAGGTTAAGAAGGATGAAATTGCTTCTGCTCATGAAAAATAGATTAAATAAAAGCAATAATTACTAGCTATAGATCACAATTGGAAAGCATGTATAACCAGCAGTTGGCTGGACACTGGATAACCAAATGAAAAGTTCAACCATGATGTTTGTCAGTTGGAACAAAGAAAAAGGAAAATCCTAGCAGACAAAGAAGCAACTTGAAGGCTTAGGTGCAGGGCTCTTTGGCTTGGTAAGGGAGATGAAAATAGTAAGTTTTCACATCAACTCACAAACCATAGGAAGAATAAAAAATTTTAAATACCAATTGGAAAGTTGCCACAAATTATGGGTTTATTGCTTCAAGTTTTGGGCATATTACCAGAACAAGAATAGAACACTTCAGGGAAATAAATAGAGAGAGTAGGGTCAATATTGCTTAAGTGGTTCAGAAAACATATTTCTTCCCAAGCTTTGTAGGTGAAGAAGATAATGTGAGGTTACTTGATGAAGTTTCGAAAGATAACGTTGTTCTTCACTCCTTTCAAAGAGATTAAAACCCTGGCCCAGATGGTTGGCCAGTTGAATTATTTTTGGGTTTTTATAGTCATAGAAGAGGATCTGATGAGGGTAATAGAGAAACCCATATTGTTTGGAAAGATGCTTGCAACCTTTGATGCTACCTTTATTTCTCTTATCCCAAAAATCTGATAATCTAGAATCCTTTAAAAAACTTTGTCCCATTTCATTGTGCAATTGCATCTATAAGATTATTGTTAAAACCTAAGGCTTCTGTCTACCTCAATTTCAGGAGAGTAGTTTGGAGACAGATATATGAAGCTTTCAAGTTTCAGGGTTTTTCATGCCTATGCTTGACATTTATGCTTGAATCACTGATTCATCTGGGTTTCTATGTGCTTCTTGTTAACGGGGTAATGAGCTGTGTTAATTGCCTATGCTTGAGATTTATGCTGAATTGCTAATTCATCTGGGTTTCTGTGTGCTTCTTGTTAATGGGGTAATGAGCTGTGTTAACACAATTCCCTTTTCCATGGTTTTGCCTCAGTATTCTTCAGACCTGGAAGAGGTTTGAGGCATAGATGCTCTATGTGCTTAGTTACTTCTTATATAGTTGCTGAAGGGCCGAGTAGGACTCTTATAGGAGCCAAGAGAGCAAGAGCTTTCAAAGCCATTGTGATTGGTAGGAATATTTTTATGTCCCATTTGTTGATCACATCCTCCCATTTTGTGATGGTTCGAGGAGGGATGCGCTATTAAACTTGAAGATATCATAGATTTGTACAACACATCCACTGGTATAAACAACAACATTCGAAAATCTACTATCTTTCATGGGGGTAATTGAAGAAGATATCAATTCTTATATTGAGATGTTCCCTTATCAGATCATATAGTTTTGCAAAAAGTTTTGAAGTACTTGGGGTTTCATATAAACCCTAACAACTATGGTAAAAAAAAGTTTGGATTGACTAATTGCAAAACTAGAAGAGGCTCTGTATGATGTGACATTTGGTTATTAGGAGGGGAATGCTGATTTTAGTGAAATTGGTGTTAAAATCCATTCCAATTTATTGGATGTCTCTAGCTTTCATTCCCAATGGGATCTTAAAAAGGCTAAGGATATTTAGCTTCAGATTCTTGTAGACTGGGAAAAGAGAGAAAAAAGGAATCCCCTTGGTAAAGTGGAAGAAAATTATAGTTTCTAAGGAAATGGGAGGGTTGGACTTAAAAATATCAATCAATTTGCAAAAGCATTGGCAGCAAAGAGCGTGTGGAGGTTAATTTATCATAAAGGCTTGTAGTGTCAGGTTGTCAAGCAAAATTATATAGAACCCAACTTAATCGACGAGTGGAGAGCATGCAAAAGGTGGGGAATGGTCATAGAGTGAGAGAACCCTCCACAGGTTGGCAGCGATTTAAACTATAGTTTGCCCAAAAATCTTATATTTAGTATCCATGAAAAGGGGCTTTTCTTTTTGCATCAGGTCGCTTATCTAAATATGACATCCATCTGAATACAAGAATGGAAGTCTGAAGAAATGATGAGGCTTGAAGATGATTTGGTCTAGTGTGGGAACAGTATGATAATGTCTGAGGACTAGTCATGGAAGATCAAAAGAGGTAGATGATGAGCTGATCTGGTTTAGGAATTCTGTAAGAGTTCAGTACACCCAAAGATCGTTTATAAACTTGGAAATCTTGCAAGAGGTCAGTACACCCCAAAGATCAATTATAAACTTATGAGGTTATAGCTGAAGAGGCAGATGATGAGTTGATCTGGTCCAGGAATCCTGCAAGAGGTCAATACACCCCAAAAATTGGTTATAAACTTATAAATCCTGCAAGAGCTCAATACACCCCAAAGATCGGTTATAAACTTAAAAATCCTGGAAGAGGTCAGTACACCCCAAAGGTCGGTTACAAACTTAAGGTTATACATGAAGAGGACGTGGGTAGGATCATGGAAGTGAAAATGCCCTTTAAAATCTCATATTTTTATGTATTTGGTTCTTAAGAATAAGGCTCTAACATGGGATAATTTGCAAAAACAAAGCAGGCAAGGTCCTAGTAGAGATGTGCTCTCTGCAAAGAAGATGAAGAGTCAATTACTTATTTGTTAGTATTATGTGTGTAAACTGTGAGTTAAGAGATGTTTGGAATGGTAATTCAGCTGAAGAATGTTTAATATCCTGGTGTGATGATCCAACTTCTGGGAGACATAAAGCCTTGCTTTTACTACTGCATGGGGTGTTTGCCTGGCCAGGAATTCGAGTTAATTTGAAGACATGTATTCAACCTGTTCAATGTGCAATGCAGAGTATAACTATTCTAAACAGTTTTAGACAGTTGAAGGAAAACCTCCCAGGCAAATTACCGCTGAATTCATACACAGATCAAGTGCTTGGAGATATTTTGATGGTGCAACTCAAGGTGAGTCTCAAGTTTGTGGTGCAGGGGCGATTATACACTTTGAATTGGCAAAAAGAATGTCTCGCATAATGTGGATTCCAAACATTCATGAACTGAATGTAAATGACCTTACTCTCTCTTTACTTGGTTTTGATTTAACTGACTCTTTCCTTGGTTTATTAGTGCACCATCTCTCTAGAGATTAAGATTCTCTTAGAAATAATCTTGTTATTGCTCCGAATCATATCCCCCAAAAAGTGGATCCAGCTCTAATAGCTCCAAATTGATTAGATAGATCGATCAATATTCGAATGCTTGTTATCCCACAATGACAAAGGTAATTTCCTATTCTTTTACGTAAGACTCGTGCTTGGGCATATTTTGATGGTGCAGCTCAAGGTTAGTCTCAAGTTTGTGGTGCAGGGATGTTTTTAAATTCAAATCTGGCATTGGGCAAGGCTACAAATAACTCTATCAAAATTAAGGCACTAAAATTATCTATTATGCTTGCTGCTGATAAAGGTGAGTCAAAAAATTCAATTTTGTTGCGATTCCGAAGTAGTTTTAAAGTGGATGCACTATACTAGCTATATTTAAAATTTCTTGATGATGCATATTTTCAACTAGATTCAACATTTCATCTGTTCTTAATGAAATTTCATTTCATCGTGTTTTCAGAAAAAGGAATATGCTGGATGATGAATTATCGAAAGCTGGTCCGCAATTGGATTCTGGTTAATGGAAAATATGCAAAAAGTGGATGGTAAAAGTACTGAATATATTCATGCTTCTTTTTATTAGAGGGCCTTGGATCATGCATCTGATCTCACTGTTTTCTCTACTTGTTGATTAAAGTGATGTCCTGA
>LPNX010824511.1:254131-364777 GCA_001517045.1 Pseudotsuga menziesii | reverse complement strand
ATATATATATATATATATATATATATATAAACATAAACTTAAACATCCAACTAAAATATAACTTTAGAAGAGAAGAGAACTTTAGAAGAGTGAAGAGAGATTAAAGATATTTTAGATGAGTATTTTATGGTTTTTATAAGTGAATGACATCTTCCTAAATTCTATAAATCTTGTTACATTAATAGGTGCTTATATTTTAGATTTTGGGGTGGACTAGCATAATTTGTACATTTGACTAAATTCTACTAAATTCATTGTCAAATTTGTAAGTTTTTTCATTGCTGGAGTGACAACTAAAAATGACCAAATAAATGACCAATTGTTATGTGGTCATTTTTAGTCTAGATATCCCGTGACCAAATTTGGTCATTTTTATTTCGTGACCAAAAGTGGTCATTTATCTTGGTGTTTTTTAGTTATCTCACTTAAATTTATCAATTTTGGTCATTTATCCCTTGAAAAAAACTGTGGTGACCAAAAATTTTGGTCTCCTGGTCGCTAATCTCTCATTTTCCACTAGTGTTTGATCCTTTCCCTTTCTGGTACCAAATAGTCCCTAATTCTTCTTCTTTTAGATGATTCTCCCTGTGTTCCAGTAGGTACTTGTGTAACAGTGACATCCATTGGTAAATTTCCCACAGGTTCTTGTGCTTCAATGGCTAAAATTGGAATTTCAATACTTACCATTTCTGTTGTTGGGGAAGCCCTAGTTCTCCTTCTCTTGGATTATTCTCCCTATGTTTCAGTAGGTTCTTGTGTAACAGTGGCTTCCATTGGTTAAATACCCACTAGTTGTTGTGTTTCAGTGGTTAAAATGGGAAGTTCAATGCTTACCACTTCTGTTGTCTAGGAAGCCCTAATTATTCTTCTCCTGGATGATTCTCCTCTGATACTCGATATTTTCCTCTTTCTCTATGTTGTGAGAAGGCTGGAGACTTCTCTAGTTTCTACTAAAGGTTCCTCCTCCTCTATTACAGTTCCTTTTATCTCTAAGAAAGTTTCGATATCGACAACCTGAGGCCTTATTTCTCCAGTTTCTACAACTTCTCCTTCTTCTCCTGCCGCATTTGTAGCTTCATATTTCATTGTCGTTGCTTCTGCAGTTGTTCCCCTTCTATTTCTTATTCTGTTGCTCCCTAGGTTTCTAATGGAACATGTTCTTTTATTTCTCCAACCATTTCCTCCATAGGATTATATGCTACTACAACTCCCACTGAATTTCCCTCTTGCTAATCTTCTTCTTCTTCCAACTCTTCATCCCTCCCCCTAACTAAATCTGAGGAGATCTCTTCGACCTCTCTAACCCTACTGTGTGCTACTATAGGTTCCTGGTGCACCCAAGCTCCAATAAATCGTTCCCATGTTAAGTTATTTCGTGTCAAAGATATGACACCAATAATTAATGAACCTATGGTTTGTGATAGAAGAGAGTGGGTGTCTGGAGTTCTTAACATAATGTGCCATGTTTTGTAGAGTATGTGAAATATAAAATGACATATTTATAAGTATGCGACGGTGTAAGTGAGATAATAGGTCAAAATCATAAATATAAACAACCCTATATCTTTCTTCACATGTAATGTACCTTTTCAGGAAGGTAGAGACCTGGTCCCACAGTCTTGGCAATGTCTCCAGTGCCACTCCTCTAGCCATTTTCTACACTTGCTCCCCTGCTATGAGAAACTCTTCAACTTCTCTCAAATTGTTCCTCTTCCAGAAGAACCAGCGATCCCTAGTCCGAGGCAGTCATGTAACTTCTGCAACATCCCATTATGATGCATCTATCCTCAACCCTCTGATCTCTGAGTATTATCTAGTCAAGTTCATAGTGAATAGGAGTGTCATTTCCTCATTAAAACCATTCAATATTTGAAAATAACCAATCAAACCAGCTTCATGAAAAAATGGAAAATACCTCTTTGTTTATAGACAGAGCATCTAAATTACTAGGTTCATACCTAATTGGAGGACCCATAATCTATTTTCTTTACTCGCTGTGATAGGCATGTGTAGTAACTGACAGAATCAGTCGTTTGAGCTGCAACAATTGAACATAGTAACTGGAAAAGAAGTGTTTGTATGGGTGTTTTGGTGAAATTAGAAACATGATGTCTGACAGATTATCGGAGATAGGGAGACAGTTGTTTGGAAGTACAGGCAGGATGATTTTGAAACAAAAATCAACTAATCCTAAAGTATTGTCAGAATTTGAAAAGGTATAATCATTAATTATTATATCATTTAATACTTGATTAGACTGGCAATCCGAATCCATACCTGATCATCATTGCTCGAGCTGTCAATTCCTCGGTACGATTTGAACTTTTGATGCCAAATAATCACGAGGGAGATAATTTCACATGCACCATTAAGAATAAATATATCGTCAAGCATTAATCTAGTCGAGCACGTTCATATTAGCATTGATTTCCCAAACACGTGGAGGGAGTCTAAAATATCTCATCATGAAGCAATAATATTTAGTTGGAAATCCACCCCAGATGTAGTGGATTTTCTGTGATATTTTCAATGACAATACCAATAGATTTGGGGTAAAAGTTGGCAGAAAAATGATAGAGTTCCAGCACAAAATAGCTAACTTTGATGTAAAAGTAGCGGAGTTGCAATGAACAATGGTAAAATTTAGTGAGAAAATTAGCAGAGTTGCAGCAAGATTTGGCCAAAAATAGTGGAAAAGTTAGTAGAGTTGTAGCGGGATTTGGTCAAAAATAGTGGAAACATTAGCAGAGTTGCAGTAGGAACTGGCCAAAAATAGCAAAGTTGCAGTGGAATTTGGCCAAAAATAGCAGAGTTCCAACGGATAAAAATTATGCACTTCACAAAATCTCCACTAAAAAATTATTGACAGGGCTTGGTAAAAGTATGAGAAATGATAAATTTCTCGTCAAAGATCTGCAATCTTATCCATTAGTCTTTTCAAGGAGTCATATCAATGAAGAAGGATCATCCAAGATTCTGCGATTCATTGGCCCGTCGCAACTACTTCTTCTTCCTGAACCTTCTCACCAATGCTTGTTCACAATTCTAAAAAACACACCCGATCATAGGTAAAAATAAATAAAAATGAATAGCGAAAATCAAACAATTTTATTTATATCCAATTTTTGTGGAATTTGCAGCAGACTTAAAAAGTTTTAGAAATAGGGGAAAACTCCTGCTCCTATACTAGTTGACAGTCTGGATCAGCTGCGACCTGTGAGATAAATGCATCCTTTGAGATAGGTTTATGATAAAGTCATAATCGATGACCATTTAAAAACAGAGGTGTCTGATTTTCATGAATAGTTTTCAAACAAACAGTTCCATTGTCAAATACCTCATCTATTTTTTAAGGTATCAGCCATCTCGTTCGTAGCTTGCTTTTAAAATCCCTTTTAAACCGTGAAGCATATAGTAAATCCCAATATCCTTCACAAAATACCTTCTTCTTTATAAATCTATCATGCCATTTGGAGCGCTGATGTTCAATTAAAGTTGTATGATGTACAACAATGATGCGATTTTCATCTAGTTCATTCAGTTGATTCAACAAGTTCTTCTAAGCCTCCATTAAATCCAGGTTTTCCTCTGTGGATTTTCTCAGAGTTTTAATTTCAAATTTAATAGGAAAAACAACACTCTTTTTGTACACTAGTTCATATGGGGAGAAACCTGTAGTTTTGTGCCATGTTCTACGGTAGGCACATAGTTCCTCTGGAATCCTTTCAGCCCAATCCTTGCGATGATTCTTCATTATTTTTGTAAGGATTGACTCAATCACCTTGTCCATGATTTCCACCTGCCCATTGGCATGTGGATGATATGGAGAGGTTACTTGATGTTGAATGGGATACTTCTAAGATAAGGTCTCCATATTTCAGGACACAAACTATGGTCCTCCGTCTGTCACAATTTCCCTGGGTACTCCAAAGAGGGTGAATATATCTACATATAAAAATTCTATTAAAACTTGATCATTGACCTTTACCAAGGCCACAACTTGTTCCCACTTGGTCATATAGTCAATGAAAACCAGAATGCAAACTTTCTGTCTTAATTGAGGGTTGATAGGCCCTACAAAATCTAGGGCTCATTTATCAAAGGGTTCAACCACCAACTGTGTCTGAAGTGGAATTTCATCTAATCTATTTGGTTGACCCATTCTTTGGAAGTTGTCACAGGCCTGAACAGGCTTTCTTGCATCCTAAAATATAGTTTGCCAGGAATATCCCATCCTTAATGATTTATGTCCCGTCCTTTTATCCATAAAATGACCCCCATGGGGCTCATTATGGTAGGCCTTAAAAATACAATGGATTTCATCCTCTCTCACACAACGCATGATTTCCAAATCAGGTGGCCATTGATTGAGCAATACCTCACACTTTGTTGTATAATTCTCCTCTTTTCTTGTTTGGATAAGTGTGATGGAAGTATACCCGCAACTAAGTAATTGGAAATATCGATGTACCATGGGAAAAAGGTTGAGACTGCAAATAAATGTTCATTGGGAAAGAAATATTCGATTGGTGTATCATATTCATTATTAGTCAGTCAAGAAAGTAAATATGCAACCACATTCTCTTTCCCTAGTCTGTCAACAATAGTTATGCCAAATTACTTGAGTAAAATCAACCACCTAGTCACTCTAGCATATCTAATAGCAGAGTGGTCAGTATCTACAAAGGTAGAATATCCAGTAATGTAATGTCTAAATTTATTGATGGCATAAATGATAGCAATGAATTATTTCTTTGTTACCATGTAGTTTAGTTCAGTATGAACCATATTATTACTAACATAATAGATAAGGTATGGGTTGTGACCTTCCTGTTGTCCCAAAATTGCTCCAATGGTTGTGTCTGAAGCATCAGAAGAGATATGAAAAGGCAGGGCCCAATTAGGCCTCCTCAAGATGGGTGTTGTAGATATCCTTTTATTTAGTTATGAAAATGTTTCATGGCATGTATCTGTCCACACAAATTGGGCATCTTTCATTAGTAAAGTAAATAAAGGATATGCCAACTTGGAAAAAATTACTATAAATCTCCTATAATAACCAGCATGACCAATAAAAATTATTACCTATTTTTGCGACCCATGGATAGGGATGTTTGAAATTACCTTTATCTTGGCTGGATCTACTTGAATACCTACAACAGAGATAAAATGTCCTAGAACCACACCTTCACTCATCATAATGTGGAAAGTTTCAGTGCTCATAGATAGGTGTGTCTGTTCACAACATTTTAGAACCTTTTTCAAGGTTTCTAGTGCTTCATAAAAAATGTTTCCATAAGGAGTGAAGTAATCCATAAATACTTCCATACAATCGTTCACCATTTGAAAGAAAATTCTGATTATAGCCCACTGAAATGTAGTCAACGCATTGCACAACCAGAAAGGAAGAAGCCTGTATGCAAAGGTTCTCCAAGGGCAGGTGAAGATGGTTTTATCCCAGTCTTAGGGGAAATTTGGATTTGGTTATATCCACTAAAACCATCTCGGAAATAAAAAAAATGTTTTCCAGACAGGGTATCTAGGACCTGATCGATGAAAGGCGAAGGGAAGTGCTCCTTCTAAGTTTCTTTGTTAAGTTCCCTGTAATATACATAGATTTTCCATTTCTCGTTCTTCTTAGGTACCATCACTAGCGGGGAGGCCCACTTGTTGTCTAAAATAGGGTAAATAAAACCTTCCTCTAAAAGCTTTTGGATTTCCTCCTTCACAATATCTCTCAAGTTCGGGTTCATTCTATGCTGAGGTTGGCGTACAAGATTTGAATCATTTTTAATATAAATATGATGGGTACAGAGTGTCGAGGGAATTCCCCTCATGTCTATTTATTCCCATTCAAAATCCCCCTTATGTTGTTTCATCAGTGTAACGAGACGTTCTAGTTCATCAGCTTTGAGATTAGGGTTGATATTCAATGTTTTCCCTTAGTTAACTTCTACTGAAACACTCTTGGAATTATCAATTAATAGAATAAATTTGGTGTTACTGACTAAGTATTCTTCTGTGAGTTCTTCCAGTTCTTGTTCTTTTAGTGTGCTATCGAGGATTTGATATGCTCGCTTAGTGACAGACGTAGGATCGCTAATAAAATTACAGATGGTATCATCTTCAGTTTATGTTTTAAAGGTGAAGGCTCTCCCAATTTTAATAAAGGTCGAATATCTTCTTCTTCCTCTAAATCCATCCACAACGAAGTTTCAATGTCTAGGCTGATTCGAGATGGAGGATATAAAGTCATATTTTTAATGGAACTTCCATAAAACATTTTCATGGATCCTGATCTACAGCTGATGTATGCATTTGTTGTAGCCAACCATGGTCTTCTGAAGACCAATGGGTTTCCCCCAAACTATGAATTTGGTTGTAAAACACCAAAGTCTGTAGGGTACTCCCATGAATCAATGGATAATACTAGGTCGTCCACAATTCCTTTTGGTTTAATAATAGATCTATCAGCCATATCTATTATGGTTGGGGTAGGCCTTAGATTAGCGAGTCCTAGTTGTCTTAAGGTCTCAATGGTCATAACATTTATTTACGCTCCTAAGTCGACCAAAATATTAGAGATTTGAATCTTCCCAATACATACTCTGACAGTGGGGTTACCTGTGTTATCGTATTTGGACAATGGGACTTTCCCCATCATTAGTTCAGATAACATTCCTATCACATGCATTGTAGGGGGATCTTTAGGTTTCCTTCTTGGTTTTTTACAATCATGTCACTAATAGTTTTGGAATAAATAGGTACATCGTGTAGGGCTTGTAATAGTGGAATTCTTACATAAATATTTTTCAACTCTCCTAAGAGGTTGAAACTAGGTTGTTCCATGGCCTTCTGCAAGGTTAATCATTGAGGATACGTGGATTCTCTTGAATAATGTGTAAGTTGTGTTTTACTACATGTCTCTGCAAGTGTTTTGACTATTATTTCATCATGTATCTCAATTGGTGTTTGAGTTGGTATTTCAATGTCCTCAATAATGGGGATCGCTGAACTAAATGAATTTCCAAATTGTGGATTCATTCCTTAATCAGTCACAGAGGATCAAACATCCTCAATGACTATTGGTTCCACCATCCTCCCTAATCGTAAGTGTAAATTATTGCAAGGGAGAGGGGAAATGGAATAAGCTAGCATGCTAGAAATTTCAAATTGTTACACTACCTTATTGTTAGGATTGGGTTTAGGTTGAGCAGGAAATTGAGGACAGAGTGGTGCACCCATTGGTTTAGCACTATTCGGGAGTTGCAGCTGAGGCTACTGATACTATGGATAGGGTGGCTGATTATGAGAAAAATGGTTCCCTGGATACGGATTTCTCCATCCCGGAGAACAAGGAACTCGTTGTTTGGATGTGGTGCCCATGAAGTCCAAGGATTTGGATATTGTACTCCAGGTTGTGAAGGTTGGTTCCACTGTGGGTTAAGATATGAGTATGGTGGAGGAAATTGATTATTGACAGTATTCCAAGAATTAAAATGAGTAGGCTCATAATTCATACCTTGAACCTGAGGTTTCCATGGATTCTTCTACACAATAAAAACATGCATGTTCCATGTCTACTGTGGATGCTTTAAAGATACATGGATTTTGGAAGTGAGGGACAATATTTGATATCATGCTCCAATCCACACAGAACAAACACCTTCACCTTATGAAGTGGACATTCTTTCAACGAGTGCTTCTTCCTGCACTTAGGGAAGAACACCCCAAGTACCATATCTTCAGCCACTTGTTTTTGTTTTTCTCTCATGACATC
Organism: Pseudotsuga menziesii; assembly: GCA_001517045.1. Classification (NCBI taxonomy): domain Eukaryota; kingdom Viridiplantae; phylum Streptophyta; class Pinopsida; order Pinales; family Pinaceae; genus Pseudotsuga; species Pseudotsuga menziesii. The sequence goes on along the minus strand of LPNX010824511.1, from coordinate 356,997 downwards.
CAGTTGTGAAGAGATGGAACTCATCATGTCAGTTTTAAAATTCTTGAGGAGATTACCAATCTCTTCCCAAGCAGCTCCTTCGCTAGATGACTTTCGTGCCCATGAGAAAACGTATCGGTCCCTTGTACTGGTTCTGGAAGATCCCCTAGAATATCATCGACATAAGTCCACAATATGATAAAAATATTCCTTGGAGATATATCCCTTCCCTAATAGATTAAGCATGTCTATACAGTCTTCTCTTATTTCCCACAACATAATGATCTTGAGGACATCCATTCCTGTAGTGGTTTGGCCTCACCTCTACACATTATACATAAGGATTCCACAAAATCCTCCAAACTCTAATCCTCATTTTTCACCATCTTAAATAACTCTTCTCTCTTATCCTTCATCCTACAATATTCTTGGTACTTCCCAAAAAAAACCGATTTCATTTGATTCCAAGTTGCAACAATTTCTCCACTCAAACTCATAAACCAACATAAGGCATTATATTTCAAGGTAGTAGAAAAGAGTTTCAGCTTCTACTCACTGGACGTATAGTCATAAATTCAACAGAGAATGTTGAACTCAAAGATGAATTAATTTGGATCCTCTGTGGCCTTCCCATGAGAGTGTGGTAATACTAAGGGTGAAATATTCTTCATAGGGGCATGTCCAAATGTTTTCCAAATGGAGATCTGGAGTGTGGAAATTGTTTCGTCATGCCATAGGTTGCCATTATCATTATGATTGTCCCCTACTTCTCCTTTATGATCGTCATGGTGACGCTCGTTATTCATGATTATTTCTTCCTCTATTTTTTCTCCATTTTTATGATATTCGTACTTCTGTCGAAACTGTAATCACTCCTATTTTGTAACTTCTTCTTCGTTGATTCGATAGACCTCCTGTGGTCCAACTAATCCCACAAAACTACCCCTATATTTTGGAATTGCTTCCACAGGGACACCGGATGGTGTTGAAGCTCCTACGGATCTATCCACATTTACTGATGCTTCCAGCTTAGGACAAACAGTGCTTCTTCTCACAGATGATGGTCCTTGATTTCAATCCCTAGTGGAAGAATCAACATTGGAAATTAATTCATCGATGAATGTATTTCTCCCTAATCATAGGCTACAACCACGACCTCTTCCACCTGCTAGGTTAGTATTTTGGGGGGTTCTGGGAATATCCCATTGAGTTATTCTCGTATCCATGCAAGCTTATGAACCATACCTGATCCTTGGGTTAGGAACCCATTCGGTCTATTGAAGGATACACAACTCTTCACTACATCTTATCTCTCCTGCACCTGAGAATCAAGACTACTAAATAAAATGAACCATTTCAACTACTAACTATGCCTATCAATTATCTTCCCCGACAATGGCACCAAAATGTTGGTCACTCCATATACCTATTAATTTCTTAACAAAAAGAGTGTTCAATATTTAATTATCAACCCAGGAAAGTCTGTTATTTGAAAGGCAATTAGAAAATTATATACATAAACATTTATAGTAGTTGATAAGTAAAATGAAAATCAATCAACCTAATCACTTCCCAACCAACTCAACTCCCTGTAAGAAATCAAAATAAAATTAAGCGTCTAGAAATTGAAAAGAACTTCTATTTCCTATAATACCAATATCATGGTTTATGATCTAAAGTTAAATCCACCTAGAATTACTTATGCAAAAAATGGAAGTCTAAATTACCAAACCAGAAGGATCTCTAATCATTAATCAAGAAGCAAATTCACCAAAGCAATTGACCTATCTAATCAGGAAAACTCTAGAAATATAAATGACGCACAACACAAGAGTTGAGCAAGTCTATAACAACTATTAGAACACTTCTACATAAAGGAAAATATTAACTACATAGTCGACTATCACACCACACCACCTACAACAAGACAAAGGAACAAATAATAATGCAATTGCTGAATGAATACAGTTGCAGCTAGCCATAAAAATTTATCAAACTGAATTCCACACTAGAGAGAAATAAAATAAACTAAAAAATCGAAACTACGAGAAACTCTGTTAGATGGAGGGCCCTCTCCTTCAAATAGAGATGTTGTCAAAAGCTCAGCAAGTCTACAATAAAGAAATTCCGAGAATTTCCAGTCCTTTATTAATTTCATAAACTTGCAATTATAGCCAATCTGTTATATCTCTTACAAATTGTGAACCCCTTGCTCTCCTTGTCTTCATGAACTTATACAAGAGTGAAGCTATTCAATTACATAAATTTTGGGTAGCCATGAAGATCTTTGATCTTAAGGCTTCTGAATTAAATCATGACAGTTACAAACATCAATTTTTTGCACAAGATAAGCTCAGGAACAAAGGAACTTTACTTCAGGTCGTTTCATGAATTGACAGGCTCAGTTTAATGTGGAATATTCTTAGGGAGTCTCAGTTGCAAGCGTGAACGATCCTCCAAGATTCCTTTTCCATAAATGTTGACCACATCATTGAACATGTAGCCGATTCCAAGTGACATTAATTCTGGAGTGTGATAAGTTGTTGTAGTTGAGCCATTCTGGAATATGATAAGTTGTTGTAGTTGAACCTTTGTGGAGTATGATAAGTTGTTGCAGTAGAGCCACCTGGTAATTCTGAACCCTTATTTTAAATCACGGGCAGATCAACACAATGAAAGGTAAAATCAATGATTATAAGTAAAACCAAGCATAAAATGAAATAATGAATAATGTCAGAAAAGAAGAGAAGGAGTTGCGTTGGATGATTTAGTAAATCTCGACGTTTCGATCCCTACTCTGGGATCATCATCAGGAGACAACTGAAGTGTGATTTACTAAATCATCCAACACAGTTCCTTCTCTTTTTTTCTGAAATTTCTCCACTGCGTAAATGACTACTTTCAAACATAATGAATAATGATTTATACTTGATATATTCATGCTCATTTGTAAGGAAGAGATAATGATTCATTTGTAAAATAGGGACAAGAATAGGGAGAAAATATGAAATGGGGCAGAGTAAAATGGGGTAAATTCAGGACCCAAGAGAGTACACATGCACATTATTATTGGATATGCAATTTCATGACATGATTTTTTAGAAGTATGGGAAGTGATGGGCTTCCAACATGGCTATGGGATCTTGGCATCCTTTGGAATGCTAGCTTGTTCAATATGATTAATATATCAAGTGGAGTGTTGCATAAACCATGGGATCCTGACATTCCATGGAGTGGAAGAGTGTTCTTGGTGATATGTGAGTGTGAAAGAATGTAGCATACGTAGTGGGATCTAGGAGGGAAAGATAGTCTTCATTTCTAGAATCTCATCCATGAGGAGAAATGGTTTCATTTCCTACATGGAAAATCATATGGTCGATGGACTCAACACTCTCCTTCTTGGTGGGTTGGGAGTTTTCATGAAGCTTTAGGTGGAGACACTAATATGTGTAGAGGACGGAGTAGGAGGAACTTCCTCAATTTGATATTTGTTTGGGACCCTGGCATCATATTTGGTCTCAACTATTTTAGCTAAAATAATCATGTAGCAGTATGTAGGACATCGACACCTCTCAAGAGGGAATATATGCATAAGGTTAAGTCTTCTCCCAAGATTGATATCTATTTTTTCCATCATCATCATATTCTCTTGAAAGAAACGCTTTTGTAAGAAACATCCCGTTGTTTCCATTAAGACCATTTTAAATTTTTATGCATGAGAATTGGATTGGTTTGTGCACCTATGGCTTCACCATATTACATTACAAGAGAATATATCAAGCACTTTGGTAAGCATGTGTTGATTCGTTTTTATTACATTTTGGTTAATGAAAGGGTGTTGAAGGAAGTGCACTGAAGATGACTTGTTGAGAAAGAAAAAGCAGGAAAGAAAACCAAAAAGTAAGGCATGAAAGAAAAGAAACCGTATCCCTCCATGAGGGAGCACTAGCATGTATTGATTTCTCAACAAGTCAACTTCATTATATAAAAGAAGAGGAGTGCACCACTTGCCTATCTTTTGATAGTTTGTCAATTGAACTGCGAGCATTGTGCTTCTCTAATTTGGGAGATGTATCCTTAGTCTAAGTTGGGAGATGTTCCCCTGCTATTTAGAGGATGATGGAATTCAGTCATTGTCACCAAGTTTATTGAAGGTCCTGAGGTGTTTCCAACCAAGTTCGAAGGCTAAGAAGAAGGAATACCAAGCCTTGAATTCAAATCTCTTAGTTTTCCCTCCTTCTCTTCTACTCTCCATAATTCTATGAAGAAGACTTATTTTGATATTGGAATTGGTGGATTTCAGAAACTAATAAGAGTATCTGTAGTTTAATATACCATATCTAGAGTTTCTCTAGTTGTTTCATAATTTTGAATTCAGATATTCTAGATCCCATGTGAAGATGGCCTCCTCTTCTCACTATATTTCTATATTCTATTACAAGATGCTTCATTTATATCTATGTGATATTTTTTCATAAAATTTGAGCTGTCATTGATGCAACAATGTATTTCTACAAGTTTTATGAAAATATGAGAAAGTTTGATTAAGTTTCCATTGAGTTATTTACACCTTGCCTAGTTTTCAATGTAAAATTGATGAGTTTTGCAGTATGTGATGCTGGAAGCAGCTTTTAATACCAATTTTGATTTTATCAATTGTTTTAGGTCCTTAACACATCCATGTATACACTTCAAGCCTTAAAACAAAAAATGGAGACCCTTATCCATTTTTATAAAATCCTGATTCTCAACTAGTTGAGTTGTCTCAAAAACTAGTCTTGCTTATTTGATTTTCAAATAAACTCCAACCCTCTCCAAACCTATGAATTCGAGCCTTGATGAGATCATGGATATAGTTTCCATATACTGGGGTTCCTAGGATCCTATAAGTAAACTTCATCCTCTCTAATGTTCGAAACCTCAATGGTCCTAGTACATTATGCATATGAATTTTGAGATCAAGCATTACAGTGAATATCTTTCCTTCAATTCTGAATTGGTGTGTCTCAAATATATTTTTTGCAGACCTATAATTTTATTTATATGATCCATTCTCTAAGTTTGTGTGAGTTTGAAAAGGTCATATTGTGTTTCGGAATTGATCCATTCAAAACTAGTTACAATGTAGCGGCTAGTTCCCAATTTTTCTAACTAGAACCTGGTGTTTGAGTTGATGTTCCTATAAATATTATTTACGTACTATTATACAATCTCTATCACATGGACGTAAATTTAGTGTCCCTTTTGGTTATACCAACATGTTGAACCCAACCCATCAAAATTGTAAAATCAACTTTAGGTATGTGAGGCATCACATTGTGGGAACAAATAGAAAATGAGTGATCATATTGTTTCCTTATTCCTCATAAATTTTATCTCTTATTATATCCTTCATTGGAGTAATTTCCACAATAATCATACTTATGCTTCAACATCTCAATCTTATCAAAATACACGCCAACTCAGAATTTTCATTTTTGTCTCAAGTGTGTTGACTGAATACGTGAGATTCTGAAACATTTATTTAGTTCATACATGAGATCATAAATATTACTATGGTGATGGAATTCCAAAATTCTTGATATTCCAACAAAATAAAAATAAAAACAGTTTCCCATTCTATATAGGCTAGGGTTTTCAACAATATTATCGAGTAAAATATCTAATGATGCTGACTAAGTAGAATATATTTTACCCTTAGTCATGCTACCTAATAAATCCAATTACCAGAGAGTGATATCCCCAAGTGTTGGTCTTAATGTACTATAGAAAAATGATGATTCAGATGTTTATGTGAGGTTAGTATCAGCTAATCCTAGGGTTTTTTTATATGCCCAAATGTACATTGAAGTTTAAATCTATAGGTATATTTTGTCTCATGTGGTACTACTTGAAGTGGTACTAATAAGGATTATGAAAGGGTCAAACAAGGTGAATTCAACTTGTATTTCCTATGTGCATGCTTCCTCTTTGTAAGGTCTCTTTGATCATTTCCTTTTTTCTAATTTCTATCACATGAACCCTATTAGATTGGTGTCTATTTTTTATCTAGCTCTCTATTCTTTTTTAATGCTCTTTGATTTCCTGTTCATGTCATATATACTACATCTATAGGTATGTATTTATTTTTGTTTAGTTTCTCCTTTGAAAGATTATGGTTTTGTCCTAGGATGTCTCCTTCAACTTATTCCCCAACACCTTCAATGTTTCAATGCTACTACCTTAAGGGAGGTTCAAATATAGCTTTCTTAAGGGAGTTACTACTATTTTAAGGGAACTTTGGGTCACCATATCTATTTCATTGGTCGATCATTTACATGATATATCTAGGTTTTTTCATTGCATTCTATCACAGGTTGAGATCAAGTCTATTTTGTAGAAACCTATAGCAAATTGTGTAGGTCTTTTCGAGTGGAGTAAATATTAGGTTTGGAGGCCTCCAACATATCACATCTTCACTTGAAGCAACATCAATAACTAAGACAATGTTATTTTGGGTGATTTTGTTTCTTCTTAACTCTTGCATTTTAACACTCAAACTAATTAACTTACCAAAATAAATTGAGAGATTAACCCTAGTTAACTTATCATCCTTTTTATTATTGTTTAATATACATTCTTTTAGGGCATACACAAATTAATCTTATTAATCTATAACCCTATGTCACTTAATCATCAAAAAATGTTAATCAACCTAGCACTCTTCCCTTTTCTCCTTCTATTCCTCTCTCATGGGGTTTTTTAGCTTTGGATTAAACCCAAAAGGCGACTCTACTTTCCTTCCTCCTAAGTTGTGGTAACTTCTCTAAAGGTCATAAAAATGAATATTTTCAATAGTAAATAAAAATATAATTAAAATGGGTCAAAATGTTTTAATCAAAATCCGTAATTGGTTATCTTTCTAAATGCATTATTTATCGTTTTTGTTAATAAGTTTTTCCTCCCCTAATAATTTTATTTTGTAAACAATTTTAATATTCCTTTTTAAAACATTTTAACAATTAAATTTATAAAACTAATATTATAATGTTTTTATGAAAGGTTTAAAAAAATACCTTTTATTAATTTAAGAATTTTAATAACATCAAAAATATTAAATAAAGATATTTATTGAATAATTTTTTTTAATTAAAGTAAAATAAAATGAAAATAATGAGCATCAATATTATGTTGAAGATAAAAAATATCTCATTGTTTTAAGTGACTAAAAATAATTAACATTTTAAAATTAACTTTATAGAGTATACTATAACCATGCGTGGAAATTCAATTTTCTTGTGTTGTTAATAAATTTTTAATGACGGTTTGAAGTTTTCCATGCCTATCATTTAACGGTTTAACAAATTTTGCTGAGTATCAATTTATTTTTAATATTATATATAAATGTAAATAAAATAATTTTTTTTATATTATATATGAATATGAGTAAAATATTTATATAGAAATTTACTAATTAAGTAAATTATAAAATTTTAAAGAAGAAAATTTTAGAGATTCTTCTTGGAAAAATTTGAAGGCTCAATAGAGAAGTCTAGCATTTATGTGTTCCTCGATTAACTGGAAATTAAGAGCAGCCCAAGAGATGACCCACCACAATGGCCAATAATTGTTAGCTAGGTTTTAGTAGTTGACATAGGTATTAAATTTTTTGACGGGTTATCTAAATTCATAAACGTCAAATTGACAGTTCAACTATTTTTTTACCTGTCAATTTTGACGTCTTTATCAAAAAATTACATGTCAAATACGTGTAAAAATGAAAAAAACGTTTTGTGGAATGTGAAATTCCAGGCCTGGCTATAACAGTACATTTAATGATTCGGTCAATGCATTTGATGTGGTAGGATTATGAATGGTTTGATCTACTACATATTTAATGAGAGAAGGCAAAGGTGTCGGAAAAATTACTATGGCTTAACAAATTGTAACAATTGGCTCATAAAATTCCACAGAAAATCCATGTCTCTTCCTTTGACTAAGCTCACCTTCTTTGCCATCCAGAGTTGTTCCAAAGATCGCATTCGATGAGGCTTACTTTTTGGTTTCTTTTCACATAGACCAAACTGAATATCTGTCACAGTCATGTTTGAAATATATGGTTTCACTCCATATCAAAAATCTCTGCCAATATATCTATTAACAAAAACAAAGTATATACATTGAATAAGGAGTGGTTGCCATGGATAATAATCTTAACTATAGCTATTAGGTGGATAGATCTATATATTTTAGAATTTTCGGGTGGACTACTATTTATATTTTTTCATCTATATGGATGAGAATGAGATAAGTGTACTGTCTAGAATGATTTTATAGGTGTTGTCCAAAATTGAGCAAGAATACACAATTATACTATAAATTGATTCTATACACATAGTCCAAAATTAATAATTAATAATTTCAAAAAAATAAAAAATAGCTTAGCTTAGTTAACATTTGATAACTAGAGTTTGTGATGGTTGGAAAAATTGAACTTCAACTTCAACTATTTCATTATTAGATACAACTATGATCTTAACTCCATTGATGATACAACTATGATCTTAACTCCATTAATGATACAAATATTAGCTTAACATCAACTCCAATCATGACTTTTACTTGAACTTTAATTGTTAATATACTAGCACACCCATATAGATTGTGGCTCGATCACATTGATAGGGATCAAATGGTTGAGAGATAGTTATGGAATGAGAAATATTTTTTTATTCCTCATATTCTTCTAGTTAAATGGTTCAATTATGAGTTATCCATGCCTACATACATGTTATCACTAACATTCTTCTTGTTATCCATTTATCAAGTATCAGTTTTTTTTAATATTCTTTTTCTTTTTTATCTCACATTGTTTTAGTTATCTTCCATTAATTATTGGTTATCCATTCATCAACTATGAGTTATCCATGAACTACAACAAATCTTGGAACTAGCGTCCCATTTAGCGTCCCTTTTTAGTGTATTTTTTTTTACATTGAGTGGTCAAACTAGACGGTAAATGGGACGCGTCATGGACAAAACTTAAAGCGTCTTAAAAAACTTCTTATTTTTCTTTCTAGATAGCATCCCTTATGAAGTCCAAAATAGCGTCTATCTGTTTTCTTCCAGAATAGCATCCAACTTTTCTTCTTAAACAACGTCGAGGTTTGCTTCCTAAATAACGTCATATTTTGCTTCCTAGCGAGTGTCCTATTTTGATTCTTAAATGACATCCCTGTTAGCGCCATATTTTCATCCTTAATAGAACCATGTTAGCATCCAAATTAGCATCCAATATTGCATCCATTTTTGCTACCACTTTATCATCCCATTTTGCACCATGCTTTACTTCCAAATATGTGCCAATTTTCACTTCCAAATTTGCACCAATTTTTTCTTCCTTTGTTGCATCGTGTTTTTCTACCAAAATGACGCCAAATATTACTTCTATTATTGCACCATATTTTTCTTCCTATGTAGCGCCATGTTTTGCATCCAAAGTAACGTCTTGTTTTGCTACCATATCAACTCCATGGTTGGATTCCTCATAAGCGCCATGTGTTGCATCATTTTTAAAGCCTAGTTTTAGGTCTTATTTTACTACCATATCAACCTCATGTTTGGATTCATCATTAGAGCAACATGTTGCATCCTTTTTAATGCCTAGTTTCTCATCTCTCATTTTTTGGTCACTAATTTGGTCGTTTTTAGTAGTTTTATACACGAATTTTGGTCATTTCGTTTAGTCACTTATCTCCCATTCTTTGGTCACTTAATAATTTAGTTTTTTGTAACCGATATTATAATATCATTAGGGCATGGAGGAATCAAACCACCAACCTCCTGCTTGTAAGGAAGGCACTCTTCCATTGAGCTAGCACCCTTTAAGAATTTGGGAACCTAACTGACATAGTCCTTTATAGTTGTAAAAAGGATCAATACACAACTTTGAGTATATAATGGTCAGAAAATGATGATAGATTGTATAAGTTCAGAATTAATGATCAGCAAGTTATGAAATCCATAAACCATTTCTAGGAATTTTGAAAAAAAATCAAGAAATTGGCTGAATGGGATTGTAAAAATCACTATTCCCTAGAAACCGTAAGTGTACCACTATATGAGACCTATCAACAACAATTATCTTAGTGTGGATGCCAAGGTTATTTTTAAGGGCAATTCTAAACCCCCCTACCATGACCTAGTTTTGGATGAAATTGGCAACATTTAAATGGTTCATTTTGCACTATTTTTTAGGGAAGAAAAATGTCTTTAATTAAATTCATACTAAATCACTCGCATACCAGGTGTGAATGATTGTGTTCACAATAGGAAACTATTGTTCACAATAAGAAGCTAAATTAATGTAAAATTGTCTATTGCATTACAGTATTGTAATAATAGAAGCTACATTGTACAAAGCACTCTGAGATAAGACAATAATCTATAACATTAGTGGAGTAACTAAAGTCTCCATACATATAATGGTTGATAAAACTATGCTACTCTTTAGGATTCAAACGTATGTGACTATGTTTGAGTTGAATTTCTCTAATTTTGCATCAAAATTAGTGGCAGCCAAGTCAACTGGTTCAAAATTGGCAAAAATAAAATACAGGAAAAATTGGTCAGTGTAAAAAAGTCTCATAAAATTCGTAATTAAGTTTGAAAAGAAGAAATATGATTTTTTTTTATAATTTCATATTCCAAATAAAAAACAAATACAATTGTTTAAATTTTACATCTATTAAAAGGATGTCAAATTCACAAAATATTTTACCTATGTTTTTCTAGTTAACTCTTTTCTTCCTTAAATTTACAATTAATATTTGAAATTTGGCAACGTTTTGAAATTCAATTTGGGCAATCAACTTTCCTTCACATTCAACAAATTTCAATTGTTTTGGAATAAATTCATCAAATGCAGTTACATAGGTGGCAAACATGAGACAAAGAATTTTAGCATTGCAATCATAGTCACACAAAGCATCCATGCTGCAACAAAACCGTCATCCAATGACCATTTTTAGCATAAAATTTGTATTAACCAATCAAAGATGTGCCTACATCATCCAAGATTTAACTCAGTCCTTCATCTCTTTCTTGAACAAGGGACGGTTTCTATTGCTTAGAGAGTGCTCGCTTTGACTATATGATAAATCAGACCCATGTCATTTAGTGTTTCCAAAAAATTTTGCCTTCTTACACCATCCTAAATATTTCTAAGTATGTTCATGTGTTACCGGATCCACCACCAAAGTGTGTAGGATCCGTGAATCCACGGATCCTATGTGTATCCGAGGCATATCCACCATTGGAACAGATCCCCTTTAGAAGGAATTGTATCATGGTCCCATGAAACAGATCCCGTGAAAAAAAATTTCCTGAAATTTTCAAACAGATCTTGTGAAAAATCAAATAATTCCTGAAATTTTCGAATGGATCATGCAACTTTGAGTGCTTCTATGACCCATTTATCCCCCCAAAAAGTTATTGTTTAATGAAAAAATAAAAAAAAACCTAAACACCTACCGGCTAGCATAAACCCCATTCCTGCTCAAGGTTTAGTCTATCCTTACGTCACGATATGCTCTTGAACTCTGATATTTCAATATCAAGGTCCGCTTTCAACTTTTTTAATTGATATATATGTATGGTCAAGGTTTGTTTTCAAGGGATGATCTATATTTATGTACTATGTTTTTGCTTACTTCACCTACAATATTTTGTAGTCTTTCCATAGCATTCAAGAAAACCACTTTATTCCCTGCTGATAGGGACATATGGATGTAGCTCACACAAACACTATTATGACCTGCTTCAAGTTCATGCTGAAATGGTTTTATAAATTATCAATATCACAACTGATCAAATTATCATTTATGGTACATGAACTCTTTTTTTTTCAATAACTTATATTTATACTCTTGTGTTTCCTAAATAGTTTTGTTTCTTCCTTCTATTTTTTGTATTTATTTTAAAAATATTTTTCTATTTGCTTGTACTTTTCGTTTCCCCATTGTATTCAGATCCGAGGCTTTAAAAAATCTAGCGAATCCGTATTGAGATCTGAATCCATATTCTGGTAACTTAGGTATGTTCTTTAGCTAACACTACAACAATAAGCTTGAAACATTTACTTTAGACATATGTAGTCCAACTATACAAACTTGTAAATAAAAGGGAAAAATACCAATCTTGGTCTATAATACATGGCTAGCTAGGATCATCTTACTTCCCACAACAAGTTCTTAATAATAAAATTCTAAATTCATAACTAATTTGATCTCCAACTGAATCAGTGCTATAAAATTAGAGGTATCATAAACAACAAATATCACTACATGAGATCCCTCGAAACTTTGTACCTACTTCCATGATCTTATTCTGAGCTTGAAACAATTTATTTTGGATATATATCTAATATGTAAAATGCTATTGATACAAGGGAACTCATGTTGACATCAAGGATTTCTATATTTGATGTATGGCCTATTTCCATTATCTTAGTACACACTCCAACAAGTTCATATTACGAACAAATTGAATTCGCTACCAAATTGAGACATAAACTGATGCAATGTTATTACATTGAAGGAACCTTGATCACTAACCAATATGTCACTACAGGGCGAAGGAATTATTTCTAAAAACATGGTGCTTAAGTCCACATTCTTAGCCACATTACACACCATAATACAAGAACCTCTTAACATGGTTGCAGCAAAGTTAAAATATTGTTGATTGGAACATACACTTATTTTTTTAATCGAAAGCCTATTCCTTTGGTGTGATGGGAGATTCTAATGATCCATTTGTTAATAAGCTTCATAATCTATATTGGCAGATATAGAATGCCATAAAATTCAATACCAAATCAAAGTCTGGATACAAAAACATTATCTCAGCTAATCAATCCATGAAGCTCTATGGAAACCAACTGTAATGCTATTATGGAAGAGTTCATATGGATACTTTGTGTGTGTAAATTCAAGTAGGAAATAAAATATTTTTCCTTGCCAATGCAATAGGAAGATAGCTAATTAATAGGTTGCTTGTTCTTAATAATTTCTTCATGCATGGTCATCAATTTTCACCTTTGTTACAAATGAGATCTATCATCCAGAGGGAGGGATCCTGATTTGGCCTCTAAATCAATGCAAGTCATCATGAAGAATAGGTGGTAAAGTTCCACCTAGATCCTACTACTATAGAGTGGTTAAAAAAAAACACATTATAGATATTAGAATGTGAGTGTAATCCTATATCCTTTCTATATTTTGTTGTGCTCAATCAATCCAAGACAATCAGATCAATCCTAGAGAGGATAGGAAAATCCCATGGACAACAAGACCATTTGAACTTGCTTGAGCCCCACTTGAAGGCTTATCAGTGGGTACCACCACCAATAGTGCAATAGCCAAATGATTTCACCACCGAAAGGCTAAGGCTCCTTTATCTCTCTCTACACCATAACCTCTACTAACTTTCAGTTCAACTCAATCCTTTCAGTTTAGTTCCATCCATGAGATACAGACTTATGCTCAATGAAAGAGTTTATTTTAGTGTGGTTATATAATTATGTATATAATACAATTAGTGAATTAGTGCTACTTGAGTTACATGCTTTGAGGAGATTTATTGATTGGATTGTAGTAGAAAATCACTGACAGAATCAACCTTGGCTCATAGAAGAAATGACATAGGATAAAGACACAATGGTTGGCCGAAGAAGAAACAGGCTTATGGAGAGGAGTTTACAATTGATCCATATTAATAGAATATCGTTCAACTGAAACATCTCATTTACCAATCATTCGTAGGATCACGTCCCAATATGAGACTCACATACCTTTCAATGATTGATGGATTCTTGTCGGATTTATTCTTCTTGGATTTTTTTTTTGTGCTCAGTCAATCCAAGACAATTGATTCCAGGGATGATAGGTAAATCCCATGGCCAAAAAGAGACCATTGGGTAGTAGAGAATGGAAGGGGATACTGTGCATCTTGCTAAAGACACTAGTTTGGTCTTTTGATATAGTATCCACATCTATATGTAAGAGGTTTCAAGTTTTAACTAAAAATACATTGAAAAATAAGTTAATGCAGGAAAAATACCCAGTGTATAGGATTCTCATAAGTCATTATGAATGCAAAAATGTATAGGATTCTCATAAGTCACTATGAATGCATAAATGATCCACATGCAAGATATTCATCCTTCACTCTAATCTTTGACAATTTCCATCATTAATTTTCCAAAACTAAAAACTGATAATAAACAAAAATAAAATGAGTTGGTTGTTTACCATATTGGAAAATAATAGATATCAAGCTTACCTTACTAGAAAGGCTATATTTTGCACAGTCAATATAATCACGCGATGCTCTCCCAATACTTTCCTTCGTCCTTGACAACGTCTCTGACGTTCCTTCAAAAGTATCCTTGGAAATTACTACTTTTGTATCCCCACCACTAAGTGTCCCTCCAATTGATTTTCTCTTTGAGCTTATTTTACCTTCTTCACTTTATTCCAGATCCATTGTTTTCAGAAATCCCCACTGCTGCAGAATCCATAGGAAGGACATCCACTTATTGGTGATATGAGAGCTTGAATAAGTGATGGTTTGGACTTCTTTTCTATCGAACCACAGATAATAAATATATTCCCTATTAGTCATTAAAAATTTCAAAATATGGAAGATTTGAGAAAGGAAAAACCTAGAGTCCAAAGGTGCACCATTCTATATAAAAGGGAGCAAGTCACATAATGTAGGAAGGAAGATACATTGAATAATCAATATCTTTCCTACCCTGGCCCTAGTTCCATCAATCTCACTTTGGTGAGAATGCGAGCTCAAGTCGGATCGTTGCATAGGTAGGATTTGGTTCAGTTCATAATTGAGTTCTGGAACCACTTCACTTTGCTTCGCCAGTCGTGAAACAAGCCATCTTGACAATCATCCATTGTAAGCCAACAACTTAGTAAGATGAGAGTAAAGTGTTATTCTAAATTTCCGGGCTTTTGGACCTCATATCACAAAGATCCTAGGCTTAGGGGAAGATCTATTGGGAAAGGAAGGTAATACAATAGTTAGTGTCCTTGAGCAGATGCTTTACAACCAGAGAGAGGCCTTACAAAAGTTTTGGGAATTCTTGATTCTGTATGGGCAATGAAATTTATAGGACTTCTTGATTCTGTATGGGAAATGCCATCCTTTATATCCTCAATTGCCTCACCATCTAAGTGAAGTTGGAGTGGTGAACTGTGATCTGAACTACTCCCTCAGATTGGTGAAGGACTGGAAATAAACAGAATATAATTCTCAGTTTATTCAATTGAAACAGAATGTGGTAGAGCTTCATAACATTCTTGTTCTTGCTTAACTTATGAGCTGATATAAGATGCTTCATAGATGTAGATGGGGTAGCAATGTCAGAATCATTTGACATCATTTGACATAGTTCTGAATTTTAGTTCTTTTGCAGCATCATACTTGTAACATAAGCCAAAATGATAAGAACAACAAAGGAAGGACAATATGAACATTAATAAGTGGCATCTAAATATAACAACAAAAAGGCAAAAAAATGTAATTTGAAACACAACTGAAATTTTTTTTTAATAAATTTGGTAGAAAATTCTACATGCCAACCTTAAGTAGAGATCAAAGAACAAAAGAACTAGATGTCTATACCTCATCAAAGAAACATTTAAACTCTAGACTTATTACTTAAAGAAGGTTATTCTCAGTAGGGGAATGCATTGTTTTTGCATTATGTGATGTATCAATTTATAAGAATTTATCAGAGCTTTCATGAAGGGCTAGCAACCCGAGAAAAGGTTGCAATTCCAATTTGTCTAAGCTAGTTAGGCAAAATGGATTTAATTAGGAATATTGATTTTTTTTCTGCCAAGAAGTTTGTCTTTTTAATCTTGTGCTCCATTGAAGTTTTTTTATATATAAATCTTTATATATTTCAGTAAAAAAATGGTAGAAATTGAGTCTCAAGCATAATCTAATGGATTAACGCATGCTAGTTATTCATTTTAGTAAAAAAAAAACAATGCTAGAAAATTGAGTTTTAGGCATAATTTAATGGATTAAAGCACCTAAATTATCTATTTAAGTAAAAACCAATGATAGAAAATTAAGTTTTAGATAGTCAAGTGGATTAAAGCCTATTAAGATATAGTTTTTCTGGTTTAAAAATCTCTAAATCCATCCAAAATTTCATAAACAACTTACAACTATGACAAATTTAGATTATTTACTGAACCAGATTTAAAAGAGAGTAAAATTTTCAAAACAGTTTTGGATGAAGAATGTATTACTCCATCACATGACTGACTGAAAGGTAACTCTCTATGTGCTAGTTTCCATTGTGACAATGTAGTTGTGTGAATAGACTCCAATTTTAGTCAAAGGACTCTTTTCTCCAGCTATAAATCTTTGATATGAATTTGTTAGAAATTTTAGGCATATTGTTGGAGTATCGGTACAACCACATGGTATAATCGGTGCACCTCTAGGAATATAAAAATGTTAACTAACTATCACTCTTAATGATAGAACCTTGTGCTTGGTTTTCAACATCTGTAAGTGTAACGAAAAACCTTACACGTATAATCGATACTCCTAAAGAACAATAGTCATGAGTTTTGATCCTAGATGGAGATGGTTGTGAAAAATTTCCTAACACACTCAATGGACTTACCACTCAATGGAGTTACCTCTGTATGTTCCCTTCTAGTTGATTTGTCAATACCCATTTTTTTATGTTCTCTTATTCTTTGAATGATTTGGCATGTGGATTTCTCCATGAAATGAATCACTAAAGTTTAATGGCCACCTAGTGCATGAATTAAGATATTTCCTATAGTTGGATGTTCTCATTCTTGTGAAAAATATCTATTCCCTACGGGATTGGTATTGTAATTTCTTTTGCTTATTTCTTTTATTTGTACTGAATATGTTTGGACTTGTGATTGAGAAAAGATAGTTTATGTTTTGTAAAATAATTTATACTCCACAATTGGATACAATATTGATTTTCGTGTCATTTTTTTTCTCTGTACTTTCATGGGCTTGCTACAGGTAAGACATAAAATCTCTCTACATATATACAGATGATAGTGAGTGAAAATAGTTTTTTTTAGCCTCGTTCAAGGTTGGTCAAACCAAAGTTGAAAATATGAATTTTTGTTGATTTTCTTGGAATAAAATTTAATTTTTTTTTTAACAAAATATATTTTAATAATACTTTAATTTTTAAAAAATAACTAAAAATTATGAATGGATAATTTTTCATAACACTCCATAGTTTTAATGTAATCTAATAATAATTCATAACACATATCACTCCATGTTTTTAAAATAAATTAATAATAATTTTTAAATTTTTATCATTAGGGTTTGAATTTTAACTTGGATGTGTTAAATATAGTAACAATGTCACAGAGCTTAGTTATTGTATTTCTATTGATCAATGTCAACACTTTTCCTAGTTAAACGTTAAAGGGGGATCCTTGATAATTAATGATAAACTTTCCCAATAATATTTGGAATGGTACCCTCTCTCCAAACTCTTCCATAGATGGCGCTTGGAAAGCAAATTCGAATGGCTCCATTCTATTGTCACCCAAACCAATGTGCTGTCAAATGGGATGCAAATAAAGTTGTAAATAAAATAACAAATGAGGATGCTATATGTCGATGAAAGTATACAATTCTACAGTAAACCTAGGAACACCTTAAGTCTTTAGAGATCAAGGTTGCTTGTGATTAATTGGTAGAATAAGATATTCACCCCCCATGTCGAGTGCCAAATCATGGGCTAGTCACACGCATGGAAACCACAACGCTATCTGGGTTGTGTGGTGGGGTAGCATGGGGAAAATTCAATGTGCAATGATGGATTGGCATGGTAGGAAGAATCGATAGTTCTGGAAATGTAGAATGATGCAAAATGACCAGTTCATTTGAGACTACGACCATCATTGTTAAGAGAGGCAAGCTTACAAATTATTAGTAGTGTTTGTCTATTAAGGCCATGATTTCTTTGATTTTTTCTTCTTGGTCTCATGTTGGTTTGTTTCTTGCTTCATTATAGATTTCACTTTGGTTGCATGTTCGAAGTCAGAATATTCTTGTGGAACCCTAACAAAGGAGGGGGACTAGTTGTACTCAGTTAAAAGGTCCTTGGTCATTAAGGCAAGAGTTTTGGTAGTTTGGTCTTCGAGGGTCACAGTATTTCTTGGTGGTTGGCAGTCTGTGCATTATCTAGGATATTTGGATTTTTCTCCTTGTCATTTGGTCATTCTCTTTAGGGTTTCCTTCTAGTTGGAGAAATTTTTTGCCTCCTTCGATGTGGGATCTCTTTCAACTGGAAATAATGGTTTTGGGAAAACACACAACACACATGCAACAATTTCCTACTCATATGTTGAGAGCGTTTTAGGAGTCTCATTGCTACAGTACCATTTATCTTCACCTTAAATTTTGATGAACCTATCAAATTTTCTAATTAAGGTCCAGTGCCATATTTTATACAGGAAACTTGCTCATTCTTGCAAACAATTCGCAGACAACTGCTTAGCTGATTTCCCTTAGTTAAAATTCTCTGATCGAGACGGCCCCTGATCTTTCTTAAGGCCTCTTCTATTTTTCTTTGCTAGGTCACACAAGATTTGTTCACCATGATTCCCTTTGACTTGTATTCATATTGCTCACCCTCACCATTTTGTGCAACATATGCCTTGATAGGAGGTGTGCTGATTGAATTGACTTGCCTTGAATCTAGATTTGAAACATCTTTTTTCTTTGGAGAAGGTAGCACTAGTGCAGTCACACTTTGTAGATTTTGTTCTTCCATTTTTGGATCAGTCAATAATTCAGTAGACATTTTAACATGTGCACTCCTCTCATCCTTATCTCCAATATTCCATTTATCCATATGCTTAGAGGACAATGAATCTTCAAACCATGGATCCATTTTGTTCTCCTCTACCCATTTAGTAGGTTCTAAAGAAAACCTTATAAAGGATTGATATGAATCTTAATCCACCATAGGTGTCTTACTACCTCCTGTTTATGTTGCTTCTTTTTGGATCAATGTGTCTACTTTGAATCCATCTCTTGAAGTTTAAAATTGTGGAGACTTTTCTTGTTATTATTTTTTATACATTGGATGACTTGTCCTAGTTTAGCTAGGTTAGTTATAATACTGACCTCGTACTGCTATTATATTAGGCTGGATTCTGGTTTATAAAGTGAAATGCCCTAAGTGTGCTTGGGTTACTAATTGAACCAGGCGGGTTACCTTGTTCGGTAGCAGGTCTGGTTGCTCCAGTTTATTACTTTTTTTATACAGTAAAATAAATTATTTATCTTGGAACCACACAACCCTTCAATAAAAAAATTCATTGAATGAAGAATTGGGAACATCCCACAAGTTTGGGACTATATTCATGAAAAGAAGGATTGCTTGCTCTTAGATAGGAGGTCGCGAGATTGACATAAGGAAAGTAAGGAAGGTTGAACTTCTTTCATTAAAGCTTTTACTTCCAAGAATATATAAGAGAATCGATAATAATAAATATAAGGCTATTTATATTAATATTGTTAGAAAGGATATAGATTCAAAGAAATATATTATGGGGATTGTTTTGTAATATTTACCCAGTGAAACCTAAATACGATTTGGGAGGGGGTGGATGGCACAAGAATAAAAACCCAGTAGCAGTTGGATCATAAATCGCGGCGTGGGAACCTATGCATTCATTACAGCCATAAAACATCATCTGATACCTTGGGAAACTTCCTGAGCCATGGGATTACTGTTTATATATCATATGGTATTACACTGGTTGAATTTGTGATTTGAAGAAGTTCCCAACACTGTGAGGAGAAATTCTTTTGAGGAGAAAATCGAGTCATTATGGGTAAAAATTGAAAAGAGAGTTTGGAATTAGCAATTTCAATGTACAAAGCCAATTATGGAATGCCAAAGATTTTAGGTTTTCAAGCAAAAATACTTATTGAGTGATGATGATTTGGCTACAGTCCTCATAGTTTATGGGGTTGTGAATTCTTCTGTAGTTAATCAAAGATAATGGAGACAATGGAATTCTTTGATAAGGGAGATAGTGGACTTAAAAGAATGTGCCCTCCTCAAGTGATCTCAGCCCTTTGGATTGGACAACTTCGACATGAACTATATGGTCCCCCTCCAAGATGTTCGATTTCTGTAAGTTGCACAAAAACCCTCAACGGATCAAAACTTTGACATGTGGATTGGTAGTAGGACATGTGCCAATAAAGTAGAGAAGGGGCCCTCTAGTTATCCCTACAAGTTATAGATACAATTTGTAGATCTATATACAATAGCTCTTACCTATTGGGGGTCAGGGCTCTTTCTCGATGCAATATCTATTCGAGCAAAGTTGACCGAATTTTGTCTTGGACGGGATTAAAAAAAGAAAATATTGGCCAGGACCTTCACACACAAAGCCCCAGTTAGGTAAAAAGAATACGCGTCCAACTTTCGTCCAACCTGCTATCAATATGAATCTTCAAAGAAAAAAAGTTGCAGTATACCTGTATATCCTAGAATGACATGTCTTAGTATGTCCCCGGTTATTATTTATATTATCATATGGGATATCAAAGTGGGGCGATACAGCAAAAGGTGGGTAGTCTCTATGGTATTATTTCCAATCCACCTGTCTGTCTTAACTTAATAGGAAAGACTTTAAGACTGTTATGAATTATAGTAGAGGCTTGGTTGGAAGAACCCCATCCATTTGAAGAATATACAAGGGGGATAAATAATCTAATCGGGGGTATGAGGATCCATATGTTTGGTAGTAAGATGAAGTCGATGAAACAACAATTGATGCGGTGGAGTAAGCAACATTATACCTAGGGGCAAAGATAGTATTAGTGGAACCAGCGGCATCTGAGCCATAAGCAAAGGAGCAAGCAACATTTGAATTTTGGAAGCCGCTCAAAAACCCTCAACAGATCCAAACTTTGACATGTGGCTTGGTAGTAGGAAGGATGAAAAAAAATTCCTTTCGAGTTGCTATCATTGCTCATAGATTTTGACATGCGGAAAAAATAAGGGAAATTTTGATAAATTTTGAACCCAATACCAAGTCCTGAGAGTGTGATTAGTTTGGGTGTTTTTTAAATATGATAAATATAAAATACCAAAAAATTATAAAAAAATAATATGCGTTTATTTTTAAATTAAAATTAAAATTATTATATTTAAATATAAATTTTATTTAAATACAAAATTTATTTAAATATAAAATAATCATTAAATATTTCAATGATATTTATATATTTTTTAAAATTTATTCTATAATGTAAACAAGTCATGTCAAGTCATTTTGGGTAACCCTCCTATTGACCAAGGGCTAAACTCCCCACAGTTGCGGGGCCCTAGGGTTATTAGACTCTCCTAGTAAAGTCGGCCCTATTGAGTTATTCTCAATTCAGGAATTAGTATAAATAGAGAGTGAGCCTCTCTATTTATCACACACTCACTCACACTCAGTTGTAGCCAATAACTGAGGGAGAGGAAGTTGTTGGGGCTAGAAAGAAAGAGGATATTGTTGTCGGGAGATCATCTTACTATTCTAGGGTTTTACTTTTGGTGTTGATTCTATCTCTGAGGAAGTTGTGAGGTTTTCTCCATTTCTGGTTTCCCCGAGGAAAAACACTATGTTCATTGTCTCTTGTGTTTGATTGTTGTGCTTGTAGTTATCTCAGTTACCGATCCTAATATAATGCCAGCTTAAATGTTAAAAATCTAACATGGTATCAGAGCTAACCTCAAAAGAATACACTCTGCAGCTGTGGGAACTAGGGCTTCCTACTTTTTGGATCTCTCTCCATATATTTTCAGTGAAAGAAGGTTGGGCTCACTCTCCTCCCTAGGGCACATCTTTTTGTCAAAGCAGAATCTGATTCTGAGCATTTTTAGTTTTTGACTCGACACTACTGCCGAAAATTAGGGCTTTCCACAGAAGTGGAATTTTTTAGTGAGCCCAGGCCTGGATTGATATCCTCCTCAAAATCAAAGTTTATAGATCAAGATCAAAGCATTTGGTTGTACAAAACTGCGAGAAATTCAAACCCTAAACTACTCTTGAACCAGCACTGCAGAAATTCAACTCCAAATCCAGATGCGACATCTTGACCCGGTAAGATCTAAATATTTTATATTTCCATTGGAGGTTCTAAGTTAATATGTCTCATCATACCAAGCTTGATGAAAAGCTTGAGTGAGCTGATAAATTTCGAGCCTGGAAGTATAGGATCTCCTTGGTCTTGGAAGAAAATGAGTTGGATTCCTACATCAATGAGGAGGTTCCAGTTCCAAAGGAAGACGAGGGTAAGGCCTTACATAAGAATACGTTGGTTATGGGTAAGAGGATTATTGCTGATTCAATCAAGGATCACCTCATACCATAGGTGTCCTCCCTCAAGACACCTAAATCTATGCTTGATGCCCTAACCAAACTGTTTGAAGGGAAGAACATAAACCAGACGATGAATTTGAGGAACCAGTTGAAGATTGTAAAGATCCAGAATTAGGAGACCATACAGTCATACTTTACAAGGGTCTCTCAGATCAAAGAACAACTTCATGCAGTAGATGAAGAAGTGGAGAATGCAACTTCTTCACAAAGGACAAATTTGTGAGATTAAATGGTTGGGGGACCCAAAGGTTTTTCTTTTTTGTATAAATATAGGAGAGTTAGAGGGAATAAATACTTTTTCCTAGATAGATTTGTGAGAAAATGTTGTAAGAAGAACTATTTCCTTTTGCAATAGATAATTACAATTTTCCTATTGGAGAAAGCTTGGTGGAATGTTCAAATGTTGTGCTATGGATTTGTTGAATATGAACTATTTCATTTTCAGCTATTGTCCATTAACTATGAGATCGTTCTAACTCTTTGAACCTATGTTCTTATATGAATGCTCTCTAGATTATTCTCTGAAATTTTCACTATGAGTAATGAAGGTTTTTCACAAACAATGAGCTATATTGTTGTTCATCTATCTATTAACGTTCATGTGTTTTGAATAAAGTAACAACTATCTCTGATTTTTCTTAATGCATGAGCAGAAATACATTAACCATTAATAAGTGATAAACTTGCTCCATAGGGATAGGTATATAGTTAGTTTTAGTTTTTCTTGTTGTGTGTGATTTAGATTCGAGAGAGTTAATACGAGAGGTAAGAACTTGTGTATCACATTTTGACCACTCCTCGTATTCTCTATCAATCTTCAATCTTAGATAGGCACTTGCATATCATACTAAAAACTAAAAAACTAAAAATATACACGGTGGACCGGGCCATAACCGGTAAAACCTTTAATTTGTTACTTGACCTATGGTAGCCGGACTGTAAACCGGACGGATTCCCCATACCAAACAAGAACAGACTAGTTGGGAACATTTATTGGGGAGAATCCCTAACTGTTGTTACCTGTGATTTTCCAGGCCTCAACACTAATATAGGTAAAACTCGATAGGATGTAACTAAAGCTAGAAAATCCAAGCTATCAATAAAATACTAACAATAATGGCTTCTAACCTTGATGGACAAAACCATATTTGAATTTGTGACCTATGGCTTCCCTATTGGTAACATTCCATGGGTGGATGGTTCTACTGATTAGGCCAAATCTCAAGGTTTTAGTCTTGCAAACCTACTTGTATTGGATGGACATTTTGGAGACAAAATAAGGATATATTACTTTGTTGTCAGCTTCAACACTAGTGAGAAAGCGACATTTTTTGAAACCTATTGTCTGTGCATAAACACCAGCAATTTCAGATTCTCTCATTTCCCAAATTGTCTAGCAAACCTACTTCTATTGGATGGACATTTTGGAGACAAAATAATGATATGTTGCTTTTTTGTTTACTTCAACACTAGTGAGAAAGCAACATCTTTTGAAACCTATTGTTTGTGCATAAACACTAGTAATTTCAGATTCTCTCCTTGCCCAAATTGTCAAGGTGGATTTTGATCTTAGCCTTCAGATCCTAAAGTAAAGGAACTTTAGATATATTTATAATTAATCCCAATTTTAGTTGGATCCTGTTTCCCAACGTCCTCTCAAGCATACTCCAATATGTAGTTAGTCTTTGAAGAACAAGTTTAGTGTTCAACAACAAAGAGTTCTCTTCCTTTTAAATTCCAAATTGAGTGCTTTATGATAACACTATCAAATGCATATTAAATGTTGTATTCCATTCTAAGGATATATAATGAAGAATATGCGATGGTATTATGATCCAAGATTTTTGCTCAGGTAAAGTCCTAGACTTACCGAACCTCTGCTTGTGTAAGACCCTGAAAGGTCATACCTAAGCTTTATCAGGTCAATGGTATCTGTCGCCTTGAAGATTCCTCCATTGGTTCAGACCTTTAAATACATAGGGAGTATGGTTGTAGGTAAACATTTACAGAGTTTATGGACATTAATAATTACCAAATTTAATATCCAATGCTTGTTCCAGGAAGAGCCAAAGAAAATTGAGAGGAAAAGTGTGAAACAAAGGTTGCGGAATATCAAATTGATGGGAAATTTCAACAAATGTTATATTATATGAAGACACCATTTCTATAGCATCCCATGTGTTCCATCCTAAATGGCGTGGGAACCCCTGGGAGAAAGCTTCCCATTTATAGGTGAGAGGTAAGGGGTGTTGAGATGTTCATTGTTAATGAGCGCAACGTACTTCAACAATCATTTTTTTCATTTGCAAGACTTGGTTTCTGCTTCAACACATCATATTTGAGGGTGTACTATAGACCAAAATAACTTGAATGGGTGGTGAAATGATGCATGGGGGTAGAGCTCCACCAGCTTGGTGTCCATCTACTATCTCAAATTGTTAGTTACTCTGCTACTGTGTCTCAAATCATTTGGGGGTCTTATCAAACATTTTTTTCATGAAGATCTTGCATGCAGGTACACGTGTCTCTGTGACTATGTGCACATGCTTCTATGTGCAAGCATGTGCATGCCCACTTGAATTATATTTACAAGATCTATAAACAATTGATATCTACAAGCAATTGCTTTATAGCAATTGATAAAAGTATATAGCTATCACCTTAACTAGCCATATGCTTACCAACCTTACAAGATATAAGTTGAAAGGAACCAATTCACCTATTACTTTGATCATTTGATCAAAATAAATAATATTTTCTCTAGGAGAGTAGAGAAGCTAGTTTCACTCCATAGAGCCTTAGGTCTTTAATATTAGACAATACTTGAGTATCTAAAGAGTCTACCAATAGGGCAAGAATTATAACTAAAAGAGGCTACATAAGCAACCTATGAGGGTGAAAAGTGCATTAGGATTTTAGTGGGGTGCCTCTCAACATATTTCATGAGCCTATGAGTCTAACAGGAACAATGACAATGTCTCTAGAAAAAACAGGATGTCCAACCAAAAGAGACCACATAGGTAAATTGTGAGGATGTAGAGTTGCACATATTTGACTAGGATTCTTCTCAACATCCTTCAAAAGCAAGATGATCTAAAAGCAACAATGAGAATGGCATTAGCATCGATGATGTTGTAGAACTATTGCGTTGCAAAAAATCAGACAAGTAAGGATAAGTTATTTAATCCTTGTCTAGTGGATCGCTCCTTGCGTTTTTTATTTTGTAATAGGTATTTATTTATGAAGTTAATTGAATCGACTTTATTTTATAGGATATGAATATACACAATTTTTCAACGCAAGTTTTGTAAGATTTTCTTTTTATCCACTTTGAAAGTAAATGTCACAAAGTTGAAGCACAAAATCCATCACCCAATTGAGTAGTTTTAACATTGTAGAACACCACTAACATTTTTCGAATGTTGAGTTGGATGTTTAGACTCTACCCACAAAGATGAACCAAAAATCTAAAGAGATCCACTACAAAATACCAGCAAACAATTATAGAGCACCCAAGAGATTCAAGATGCTAACAGATTAGCCAGGTAGCTTCCACCCCAGAGCCCTAAGCTTTTACTTCATGGTCATTAACCATGGTGACAAGTAGGTTCAAACCAAATGATAAAGCTAGATTTCTTCATGTTATCACACAAATCTGCAACAA
The DNA here is from genome assembly GCA_001517045.1 of Pseudotsuga menziesii. Classification (NCBI taxonomy): domain Eukaryota; kingdom Viridiplantae; phylum Streptophyta; class Pinopsida; order Pinales; family Pinaceae; genus Pseudotsuga; species Pseudotsuga menziesii. The sequence goes on along the minus strand of LPNX010824511.1, from coordinate 330,876 downwards.
TAGACCATCCTAAAAATTATAGACCACCTAACCCTATCACCAATAGATTCCTTTTAGTTTGGATTGGTGCTTTTCCAATCTTAGGGGTGTGTCCTTGAAAGGTGCATGTTAAAATCAAGACTCCTTTTACTGAAATCATATAGTTAGATTCATTATATTAAAATACAAGAAAAAATTATTGCAGACCCTATCCTTCTAATTTTCATCAGTAGTTAAGATCCCTAGAACAACAAAATCCTTAACCATGGTCTATGTCTTGTTGCTTCCTTTTACAAACCTGGGTTACGTGGCAGAAATATTCAAGCCACTTGGTGTGTCCTTGGGGGAAAGTCTCGAGTCAAGGCTGTCACATTGTTCTTGACTCCTCCGTTCAGGCTAACTCCTAATGAATCTAAGGGATGTAGAGCCTATTAAATTACTAAGGCTAATTACTTAGTGTGATGGTGTTATATTAATTAAGTTGTTTAGGATTTTTGAAATTAACCAGTGGAAACAAAACATAACAAGATGCAAGATTTAAAGAATATAAGCACAGTAATGACACTCAATATATATAATCGAAAGAATTGATCAAAGTAAATCACCAGTGCCTTAAATGGAGTCAACAGAGAAAATAATTTGCTCGCATGCGCTTGAATGAATGTTTTGCAAATGTCTCTTGTTAGATTTTAAATTAGTGTGGAATGCAAATGAATTAAATTAGGTGAAAAGGGGACTCCAAATATACCCGAGGGGTACTTGGAGTATGTCCAAACGTGAACTTTCACGGCTACCCGCAAGGTGTTTGTGGGCTGGAATGTAGTCTTGAAGACTATTTTTCATAATGCACTCATCAGGATGTGATAGAGATCGGCACCTCAAGGTCACTTTCCAGTTGTTCCCACTCCTTTGGGTATTTTGCCACCGCTTACAGTTCGTTCGAGGGATTGGATTTTCTCCTAATGGTTAGTTAATTTGGGAGGTGAGGTCTAATTAATCTAGTCACTCAAGTGCTTTTTATGCAGGCTGACTGATTGAACAAACCACGGCCAAGTATAGAGCATACACACTGGAGTCTTCGTTATTTTTAGTAAATTTTAGAAGAGGTGTTCTTATTAAAGAGAAAACCCTCCAAGAACCTCTTTCGGTCCAAGTGGACCTCAATCAGGGAATCAAGGAGGGTTTGATTTTATTATGATTATAAAACAATAAATGAAAAAGGAATTAGAGATACAAGACGCTAGTTTTCTAATTAGTCCTGCCATGCCTCTTTTTCCCCTTGTGGGTCAATTGGGAAGTCATGGGGTAAGTAGTATGATTAATTTTGAATTGAAAATATGGAATAATGCAAAATATTATCAAAGTATACAATCCTGCATGTCAATACTAAACTAGAACAGGAAAAGGGTAAAAAAGCAAAAAATAAAACGGACGCGGATTCCCATGGGGGGATGGGGAGTGGGATCGAAAGAGCCTACTCAGAAAAGATTTCCTTTTATTATTATTGGTTATAATATCAGAAAATTGAACTATCAGAAACCTCTTGGTCCTTATACGGGCTGAAACCAAGATCTTACAACTTTCTAAAATTTTAAGATTTTATTCAAGGGGGAGAACCCTAAGGGGATTTGAATGCTCCCGAGGCCATCTTCGAATAGCAGATTCTGTTCTTTTCTGTTACACCTACTAAAAACCACCAAGCATGTTAGAATAAAATATTCCCAAAATCACTTTAAGAGTACCTTTGGGTCATCCTACCTTAAACTAAAAAAAAACTAAGTTAAAACTAGCTAAATCGGTGAAAAGGAACCAAGGAAAGCAAGCTTTCCTTGGGATCTTGGCTTGATGTTTGTGCAGCCAATGAAATATGCACTAATTTCTGAATTTAATCTTTTTAAAACAGAAAATGAAATCTAGAGCATGCAACCTACATATTCTCTTTAACTTGCAATGCAAAACGGACGATTTCCCTAAGCTAGATCTAGAATGCTTAATGATACTTTTAAGAAATGAGATCTAGACTATTAGATTTGAAATAGAATATATATGTAAGTTTTACTTTAATATAATAGATCCTAATGATATCAAAGCTTTCGAACATAGCAAACAGGTAAGAAAATAGATTTTTTGAAGGAGAAAGAGAGAGAAAGAGTGCTGGAAGCCTGGGAATGTTGGGCTTTGGAGTTTGCTTTGGTATAACACCAAGGGAATATGTCCTCGAGAAGATATTAAATATGAGGAATATGCAAACCAGCTCAACCTCTTCTACAAGCAAGATCACCTGCAACTTAGAAATCGTTGCACAAACATATGGTTAAAACATAGGTGATACTGGAAAAGATAATTGGAAAGCATGCAATTAAACTTAAAATACATGCAACACCAATAGATCTGAAACAAGCAAATAGTAAGAGCATAAATCAAAATAGAATAAAATCTTTCCCTAACATGAGGGAGCTCTCTCCTTCAAGTACAATAATTAACCAGCAAAAGCAAAGATAAATAGCACATATTATATATCATAAGCATTTGACAATCCCCATCCACACATGAAAAGCATTACACCATAGATATTGCCTCCAAATATTCTTTATTCCAGAATAATAAACAATAACAATAGTACAATAGCAACAGCACCTCAATCCCAATTCTAACTAGCTTGGAAGAGGTGATCTGATCTTTATTTATACAAAAAAAAGGAGATCCAGCCTAGGGGGCATAAATACCAAGGAGACAGACCACTGCAGCTGAAGGAGAGTCCATCAATGCCGATATGAAACTGAACTGAGATTCCACTAAGCCTACTTGTCAATTAGGGGGATGATTGAGCTGACACATCAACACACAGACTGAAACATCAATCCACAGACCTTCCAGGAGATCCCACATGTGTGGAGGAGAGAGAGAGGGCACAATTCGCCATAAAGGAGGCTGAAGTTCAACTCTGGATCTGTCCATATCACCTCCTTCAGTCAAGGATTTGTTAGATCTAGTCAATCTGGTGCAGATCTAATTTATTTAAATCAAATCGGTTGAGAATCCACTGATCTAGGATTTTGTATTTTCTCCATTATTCATCAATTTATTAATTAAAATAATCAATAATTGATTTTTTAGGGTTCTCTGACCTAAGTGATGGAAAATCACTCAAAAATAGGAAATAGTGGGTCTATAGGTTTACTAGGTTCTCTTAGCTTGAAAGTGAGCACCTACGTGACTGAATTTGACTTTTGATCCCACTTTTATTACAAAACCAATTTTTCCAATTAAACTATTAAAAAATATCCTAAGTTTTGGAAAAATTAAATTTTAATAAAAAACACTGAAAAAATTAAAAAATTTAAAAAATTTAAAAAAACCTAGGGGGACATAGACATGTTCATATGACTCAATCATAATGCCTAGCATGCTTATAAATTGACACATAGACTCTAATAACCTCAATAGGCCTAAATGCCAAGCTGACCACCCCAACTTTGGAGGTATGGAGTGAAAAACTCAGAAATTATGAGTCGTTTATTCAATAACCAATAACAACCAAGGGAAAAAACAACATGGGCTGATTGGATTGACAAATAAAGTCTATGAGACTGATTCTTTTACAGACACTGTCATGCTAGAACATTTATTACAACTCCCCCAAGGGGGTATGAACATGTGATATAGTACAACAAGCACTTCTAAGGAGCACTCCTGAAAGTCTTCTGAAGTTTGAACAAATCTTCTTTGTCTCGTTCACCAGGCTCACTTGATAAAAACCACTAAGTACAACTTAGGTGGTAACATTCTGGCTCCAACTGTGGGACATGTGCTCAATCCGGTCTTTAAGGCAAGGAGAGGATACAAGAACACTAGAATCTTTGGTTTGTATACCCTATAAAAACATCTCAACTTGAAAAGAAAACCTCAGTAGCACAAGATTTATATAAAATCTGAATGAACCATTAAGCTGATTTATTTAAACAAAATAAATGTAATTAACTAATGAAAAAAAAATATTTATTATAGCTAAGTACAAAACATAAATGTAGAAAGTAAATGCTCTCTTTTAGGAGGTTATTTTCCTACTCTAAGCATGATATAAAAAGGTTAGGTGTAATAAAAAATCCAATGTAACCACCTAAGCATTTTATTAACATGAAAAAAAAATTCCTTGTCTTTGGTTACCGGCCAAAGTAAGGATATCCTATTCAGAAATGAAAACCTGCGTGATGATTCAGAATGGGCGGGATGGATGGGAGATCATAGGGATGAATAATGTCATAAAAATTCTTCCCCAACTTGTATGTGCTCATGCAGGTTGCTTCTATCCATGACTGGATAGGACTGATATACCAATCAGAATGATGAGGCAGAATGACTACATCATCATACTGATCAGCGGGGCTTATCAAATGATAACTCATTGCACAAGCCCAAAGTAGCTCCAAATCATAAGGAACCTCTATATGTGAAAAAGATAGTTGAGACTAATATTCCGCTGGCTGCATCACATCTGACTTTTCACAACACTACTTCTCAATGTCTTCATTACTGATACCCTTGTGTGGCTCTGCATGATATGACTCTAAATGATCATGTGAAAATTCTGAATGCTCGTCTTCCATACTAAGGTTTTCCCATGCATCCAGATCTGTGCTCCCCTCTATGGACGTATCATAGATTGGACTTCCATAAATTTTTGAATAGACACTCCCCTTGTTGGACATATCATGGATGGGATTCTCCATAAGATTTTCATAAGTTGGATTATCTATGAAATTACAATAGTCATCACTCCCATCCATGTCATATTTGGGGGACTCTTCATCCATGGCATCATGCTCTTGCCTATCCATGTCTTCCTTGTATTCATAACAATCTTCTTTAGAAAAAATGTTACAAGGCAATACAATTTCCAAACCTTCATCAACATGAGGAGAACAAGGTCTAGTGTCACCAGACACTCTACTGATCTTATCATAAGTTTCTTTATAGGCTTCTGTTATGATATCATGAAGAGGATATTCAATATTGTCTTCAATCAAGGAAACGTTTTGGACATATTCAATGGGATCACTTGAGATGTGTTGCTCAGTGGGTTTCTCTAGAGGGTTTTCTGGAAAAATATCAGCATTGCAACACACTTGAGAATACCTCAAATCTTCAATTTTTTCAGCTATGGTGACATGCGGAGAGTCTTCAACAATGTGTTCCATCATGGCCTCCTCCTGAAGCTCTTCAATAGAATCATCCTGGATTTTCCCTTCCTTAGAATCTTGCTGTGTATTGGGAGAAACCTCATATTCTTTAATAAGCCACTTAATTACTTCCTTTCTTGAATAACTATGAGGAAACTCTTTAATGGGACTATCATGGATCTCCTCTTCACTTAAATGTTCAAAAAGTGATTCCAAGTATTCAATACATTGTATCATGCAAAAGGTCCATCATATGTTTCCATGTGATACTCTATCCCAGATAGGTAGAAGGTACAGATATTTTCAAGGAACTTTTTCAAACCATTCATACTACCCCTACCATCACGCCACTGCTCTAAAAGCATCCAAAGGAAGATTGGAATAAAAGTTATACATTTATTAGGAAGGCCTTGATAGAACCAACAATAGGCCTCGCCACAAAAAGTACCAACAAACATTTCCATCATATTGTCTTCATGAATAATATTGGAGTCAGCCATCAACTGAAGGAAATATTTGACATGCCATATGGCCGAATCACCATAATTTCCATGAAATACTGGAAGCCATTTATATGCATCCCCTAAATGATTACAACAGTTAGGAAAACCCAAGATGTTTGAGAGATTGATAGGATGAAAAATTCCAGTTATCTGGGAACCATATTTCTCCTTTAATTCATACATATAAAAAATTAATAGTATGCAATTGATATAACCATTAAACCTTGTACCGAAAAGGTGGAGCTGTCAAGTGATGAGCCATTAAATTTTTTAACATGTCACATGGGCTCATATACACACAAAAAAACTTCACAAGTTAATGAGATAACAACGTTTTATCCCTTCAATGGAGTCGCCATGTGAGATTAAAAATATAGATTTAAGAATTCTCACAAAATATTTTTTTTCTTTTCTTTGTAAAAATAAAATACTGAAAAAAGTTAGTGGAGTCGCTAGATGAAAATTAAAGATCTACTCTAAGCATTCATCAAACAAAGAGAAAAACAAAAACAAAAAAGGAAGAAAACAAAAGTCATACACGGGAATAAAAATATTTATCCCCGGCAATGGCACCAAAAAGTGTTGTCACCTTTCACACACCTGGGTTATGTGGCAGAAATCTTCAAGCCACTTGGTGTGTCCTTAGGGAAAAGTCTCGAGTCAAGGCTGTAACCTTGTTATTGACTCCTCCATTTAGGCTAACTCCTAACGAAGCCAAGGGGGTAGACCCTATTAAATTACTAAGGCTAATTACTTAGTGTGATGGTGTTATATTAATTAAGTTGTTTAGGAGTTTTTAAATGAACCAATGGAAACAAAACATAACAAGATGCAAGATTTAAAGCATATAAGCACAGTAATGACACTCAATATATATATATATAATCAAAAGAATTGATCAAAGTAAATCAACAGTGCCTTAAATGGAGTCAACAGAGAAAATAATATGCTTGCATGCACTTGAATGAATGTTTTGCAAATGTCTCTTGGTAGATTTTAACTTAGTGTGGAATGTGAATGAATTAAATTAGGCAAAAAGGGGACTCTAGATATACCCGAGGTGTACTTGGAGTATGTCCAAAAGTGAACTTTCACGGCTACTCGCAATGTGTTTGTGGGCTGGAACATAGTCTCAAAGACTACTGTTCATAATGCACCCATCAGGGTGTGACAGAGATTGGCGCCTCGAGGTCAATTTCTAGTTCTTCCCACTCCTTTGGGTATTTTGCCACTGCTTACAGTTCGTTCGAAGCATTGGATTTTCTCCTGATGGTTTGTCAATTTGGTAGGTGAGGAATAATTAATCTATTCACTCAAGTGCTTTTGATATAGCCTGACTGATCGAAAGAACCGTATCCAAGTACATAGAATACACAGTAGAGTCTTCGTTATTTTTAGTAAATTTTAGAAGAGGTGTTCTTATTAAAAAGAAAACCCTGCAGGAACCTCTTTTGGTCCAAGTGGACCTCAATCAGGGAATCAAGGAGGGGTTGATTTTATTATGATTATCAAACAATAAATGAAAAAAGGAATTAGAGATATACAACACCGGTTTTCTAATTAGTCCTACCACACATGTCTTTCTCCTTGTGGGTCAATCGGGAAGTCGTGGGGTAAGTAGTATGATTAATTTTGAATTGAAAATATGGAATAATGCAAAATATTATCAAAGTATACAATTCTGCATGTCAATACTAAACTAGAACAAAAAAAGGGGAAAAAAGCAAAAAATGAAACGAACGTGAATCCCCCCTCGGGGGATGGGGAGCGGGATCGAAAGAGCCTACTCAAAAAATATTTCCTTTTATTATTATTGGTTACAATATAATAAAACTGAAATATCATAAAACTCTTGGTCCTTATATGAGATGAAACCAAGATCTTACAACTTTCCAAAATTTTAAGATTTCAGTCAAAGGGGAGACCCTTGGGGGGATTTGAACGCTCCCGAGGCCACTTTCGAACATAAGATTCTCTTATTTTCTGTTACAACTGATAAAAACCAGAAAGCATGTTAGAATAAAATATTCCCAAAATCACTTTAAGAGTGCCTTTGGGTCAGCCTACCTTAAGTAAAAAAAACCTAAGTTAAAACTAGATAAACCGGTGAAAAAGGAACCAAGGAAAGCAAGCTTTACTTGGGATCTTGGATTGATATTTGTGCAGCCAATTAAATATGCACTTATTTCTGGATTTAATCTTTTTAAAACAGAAAAGGAAATCTATAACATGCAACCTACAGATTCTCTTTAACTTGCTATGCAAAACGGACGATTTCCCTAAGCTAGATCTAGAATGCTTAATGATACTTTTTTAGAAATGAGATCTAGACTATGAGATTTAAAATAGCATATACATGTATGTTTTACTTTAATATAATAGATCCAAATGATATAAAATCTTCGAACACAGTAATCAGGTAAGAAAATTGATTTTTTGAAGGAGATAGAGAGAGAAAGAGTGTTGTAAACCTGGGAATGTTGGGCTTTGGAGTTTGCTTTGGTAGAAAACTGAGGGACTATGACCTCTAGAATATCTTAAATATGAGGAAGATGCAAACTAGCTCAACTTCTTCTACAAGTGAGATCACCCGCAACTTAGAAATCCTTGCACAAACAAATGGTTAAAACATAGGTGCTACTGGAAAAGATAATTGGAAAGCATGCAATTAAACTTAAAATACATGCAACTCCAATAGATATGAAACAAGAAAATAGTAAGAGCATAAATCAAACTAGAATAAACTCTTACCCTAACAAGAGGGAGCTCTCTCCTCCAAGGCCAACAATTAACCACCAAAAGCAAAGATAAATAGCAGAGATTATACTGTTAGAAAACAGTATCGCGAAGCAATAACAGATATACAGTTAAATCATTAACAAGATGAAAAACACATTAAAACATTACAGAGAGACAAATATATAATGTGGTTCACCCAAACGATGGGCTACTTCCACAAAGAAATTGCCAGTCCTTTTATTACAGTCCAGAAAGGTGAAGGGATACAACCTGCAGCAAAACCATTGCACTTCCTCTTCACGCTCTCACAGTCTCTCTTCCAATACAATACAATGCCATACACAGTCATTTTACAATTTTTTCTTTTATAGGGGAAATACAATGGGAAAATTCTAGGGTTAACCCAATACCATGGGTCCTCAATAATGTTGGCCAACAGACATCCAAAGGAAGGGGGAATGAGTGTACAGTACACCTGGGTTACATACATGACTGAATAATATCTCTGGATATGGAATATTAGGCTCCACAACCAACATATACCTCATAAGAATTTGACAATCACCATCCACACATGAAGAGCATTACACCATAGATATTCCCTCCAAAGCTTCTTTATTCTAGAATAATAAACAATAAAAATAGTACAATAGCAACAACATCTCAATCCCAGTTGTAACTATCTTGGAAGAGGTAATATGATCTTTATTTATACAAAAAATAGGAGATCTAGCCCAAGAGGAGCACAAATCCCAAGGGGACAGACCACTGCAGCTGAAGGAGAGTCCATTAATGCTGATCTGAAGTTGAACTAAACTTCCACTGAACCTACTTGTCAATCAGGGGGATGATTGAGCTGACACATTAACCCACAGATTGACACGTCAATCCACAGAACTTCCAGGAGAGCCCACACATGTGGAGGAGAGAGAGAGGGCACAATTCCCCATAAAATAGGATGAAGTTCAACTCTGGATTTGTCTAGATCACATCCTTTAGTCAAGGATTTGTCAGTTCTAGTCAATCTGGTGCAGATCTAACTGATTGCAATCAAATCTGTTGAGAATCCATTGATCTAGGATTTTGTATTTTCTCCATTAGTCATCAATTTATTAATTAAAATAATCAGTAATTTATTTTTTGGGGTTCTCTGACCTGAGTGATGGAAAATCACTCAAAACTAGGAAATAGTGGGTCTATAGGTTTACTGGGTGCTCTTAGATTGAAAATGAGCACCTACATGACTGAATCTGACTTTCGATCCCACCTTTATTACAAAACCAATTTTTCCAATTAAACTATCAAAAAATAGCCTATGTTTTGGAAAAATTAAATTTTAATAAAAAACAGTGAAAAAATAAAAAAATAAAAAAAACCTAGGGGGACATGGACATGTTCATATGACTCAACCATAATGCCTAGCATGTTTATAGATTGACACATAGACTCTAATAACCTCAATAGGCATAAATGCTAAGCCAACCACCCCAACTTTGGAGGTATGGAGTGAAAAACTCAGAAATTATGAGTCGTTTATTCAACAACCAATAATAACCAAGGGAAAAAACACCCTAGGTTGATTGGATTGACAAAATAAATTCTATGAGACCGAGTCTTTTATAGACACTATCATGCTAGAACATTTATTACAACTCCCCCAAGGGGGTATGAACATGTGATATAGTACAACAAGCACTTCTAAGAAGCACTTTCGAAGGTCTTCTGAAGTCCGAACAAATTATATTTGTCTGGTTCACCAGGCTCACTTGATAAAAACTACTACGTACAACTTAGGTGGTAACATGTCTTTCACTCAATATTCCTCGATGATTGTTGTATTAATCTCTAAATGGCAGAGTATAGAACTCAGTTCAATGACTGAGGTTTTCTTGAGATATGTCCATAGTATTTCAAAGTCATAAAACATTATACAAATAAACTATAGATGGTAGGTTTAAGGCTATTTGAAGAATTTTCCTTAAACCCTTCCCAGAATATGAGGTCCGTTTTTATGCCCAAAATGACTAAAATTGCTAAATCAAGGGTTGCACGAATGATTTTCCTCAAAAGACCGGCCATATTTGAATTCAAGGCCTCTTCACCATTGTTTACATGCTCAGACTTCAATACAAACATGTTTTAAGTGATGGTGTAAGCCAAAAACCACCTAGAATTAGCCTAAAACAGCACAGATCTTAAAAATGATGTTTTTTACAACTATTTATGCTTCAAAATTGCCCAGAACTCACCAAAACTTGATTTTGCTGCTGATTCCACACACATGCAAGCCTAAAACTGTTAGATAAATCCCAGACTTTAATTCAAGCCTCTCTTGCTACTGTTATGAGTGTTAAGGCATTACAAATAATACCCAGGTTTGAGGTTTTAAAGTTGTTGCTTCAAAACACGCCCAGTTTGGAGATTAGTTGTTGTTTGATGACAAAATTGTGCCCATAACTGCTGCAATGTGCCAAGATCTAACTCCATTGCAGCCCAAGTTATTTCTTTCATCCTTGGTCATGCCCAAAAATCCTAGGAATCAACCCAGAATTCATTATACAACTGATATAAGGTCAAATCATGCTTTAGACTTGCCCAAAAAACTCAGAAATCAGCTCGAAAACCCTCATGAAAACCTAGGTGGACACCCCATGCAAAATAAGAGGGGTAACAGATCCATAAATACATTCCATTTAATTAGATGGAACTTCTTCGTATTGGATTCCCCCTTGCCATAAAAATTTACAAATTTAAAATAAATTACCTCTAATGATTTACTCATTTACTCATTTGAGTGCAAAGTTAGTGTGATTTACCACAGAAATGGAAGAAGCTTATCCCATTCACTTCTTGTTGCCTACTTTATTCAACCCCATATTTTCTTCCATGATTCTAGAGAAAAAATGTCCTCCCACCATGCATTCCCATACTTTAGAGAAGTGATGAGCTCCAACTTTCCCATAGCCTTCACAAGGTACCTAGTATTCGGAATGTGCGATAGATCTGCAATGTTGAATTCATTCCCACCCAAATAATTACTCTCAAACAATCGCTTCTCGTACAGATCCAATACTTTGGAGAGATTCTCCTCATTCTTCTCAATCTTCGCCTACCTGGTTTTGAGGAATGCTCCACAACGGAGGGAATGCCAGTTGAAATACCATAACTGAAATGGGGGGATTATAAGTTTGGGTTTCCACCTCCATCCATTGCTCAATGACATCTCTCTCTGCCAAACTCTTTCCTAACAGTCCAATGGTTCCCTATGTTTCGTACTTCTCTGCAATATACCGGACAATCGATTCTGGATTAACTATTCAACAAACAATGAAGAATTTCTCATAAATCACGACAACTTTCTACATACAAATTCAATTGGTAATTCTGGAATATGTATGGATACGAACAAAAAAGGGTAAGGCTTCGTTTTGTAGCACATGTACCTTCCCGAAGGGCTACATAAACGAGAATCCATTTCATCAAATTATAAAGGTTAACACATAATCTATTTCAAAAAATTTCACATTGTTGAGCAAATATGTATTAGCACTGTGAAAAAAATCCTCTGCAGACTAAACCATACCAAATATGTAGTAACAATGTAATCAATTCCTTGTGCATGATAAAACCTAACAAAGAAATATGCATTAACACTATGATCAAATACCTCTGCAGACTAAACCCTCAAAAGTACTAAAAATTTCAACAAATTCCTCCTTCCAGAGGTATCCAAACCTTTAAATTAAGAATACAGATATAATATGTTAAATCCTTCTCCATTGTACAACCATAATGAGGAAAAGAGAAGAGTAGTTACTTGGACAATTTCAATAAAAAAAAAAGAGAAAAGTAGTTACCTACATTTCTAGAAATTGGGGCTTTTTATGTTCACTGTTCTTGAGATCAACAGGGATGAGTTGGTATTCTACTTGCTTCACCAGCAGGCATGCGAGAGCCCTGGATGTGGCGGTGGAGGCTAGAGGCCTGTAAAGCTTCACTACAACCACTACTTCATCCCAGGCGACTGAGTGGAGAAGAAATGTTATGAGTAGTTGTAGTTATGTTCCTTAGAGCCTAAATCTATGCCTATTAATTAGCATCTATACTTAAAAGTTAAGATTATTGCTGAGAAGTGTCCCAATGGGGATAGTGTACTGGTTAGTCCAGAATTATTAAATCTTTGTAATATAGCAGACCCATGTTCAATTCCTACTAGCCTTTGGCATATTGTAATCTGGTTTCTTGTGTTCACTTGATAGATGGACCAGCCCTATCAAAACCCCAAATTCACTGAAAAATTTAAAATTTTGAAAATACAGAAAATATTCAATAATGCAGTATGCTAACGGTTATAATTAGTTACAGGTTATTTGATTAACAGATTGGTTAATTCATAATCTGAATTATTTACTCGATTAAGTTTATCTTATAGAATAATTCTTTTTCTTTTCAGTTTATTGATTTGTTTTTCTTTGTGACAAGAAGGTGGAACTGTCTTGGATTCTGGGGCTTACTTAGCTTTTGAGCTAACGCAGAAAGTTTACCTGATCTCACAAATTTACAGGTAAGAAAGATCCAGTGCTTCCTGTCAATATTCATAAAGCATGCAGATATATGTTCGTTGCAAAATAATAGGTCAGTAGAAACAATATATGCTATTTCAATTTCAAATGCTTCTATGAGGTAAAAACAATTAGTTTATTATTATTTTTAAAGATGCCAAATATTTAAATATAAAAGAGATTTTGTCCTAACTGTAATTGGCGATAGTTGTTATCTCTCTCTGGTTTGTAATTTATAATTTTTGTTGCAAACTAACTTCTTAGATATTAAACAATGTTTACATAAGTCATCATGTGCATAAGCCTTTAAACTTTCCTTACACACAGGTTATGGATAGCGGGGTTTAAAGTTTAAGGGTCTACCTAAACTATATCCATAAACAGTTCACGTCACGACAAAATTTTGTTAATTCTTGTGACAAGAAAATAAATGCACAGAAGTTAAGAGATTTTATACTATTAACCTAGTTTATAAAGCTTTGAGGCTTAAGAGGATTATATCTACACTAATATACTGCTATTGATTGGGTTAAGTCAATAGTGAAGAACTAAAGTTCTTTTACACAAAACATACTTGGAAAGATATTGTCGATTTTTGTTATTAAGATCATCAAAAGTTTATTGACAAGGCCAATAGATACTATAAGGATTAACACTCTCATTTGCAAACCTAATAGTTTTTAAAAGGTACTCAAAGGAAAATCGAGAATATAAGCTAGCAAGAAAAGTATCTTGACATGAATAAGATTTATGAATTTCTTTTGCAAATTATTAAAGTGGGCTTAACCCTTGATAGAATTATAATCGTTTTTCGATGAATACATTGCTTGCATAAGGTGATAGGTCATGGAATTGTCCACGCCCATGATGAGTTATCTTAATCTAGAAATATAGTGACCTAAACCTTTGATACTAATGTTTGTTTTTAATGTTGCAGTGTGCATCGCTTGGTTGACTCCAGGAGTGTAGAACCTTGTGGAACGTTCGGTCCACCAAATGATTGAAATAAAAATCATTTTACTTGATTGCATGCAGGGACTTTGTAGGTTACCCACTGCATGGTAAATTATTTGTACGTGTATGTGGAATCACCATGGCCAAGCATTGTGATAATAAAAGGAGACTATGAACCCTAGTCCTTTTTATTTTCTTGATCGTTTTCGGGCCTCCGGGCGCTCTACTACTGTGTCTTGACTGCCATGTCAATTCTGCGTCTAGTTAGATGTTAGTCTCCCATCTTGGCTCTTGCCTCTTGTACCTCGTAAGCTTGCCCTGAAAACTGATAGAGAAGAGAGTTAAAAGAGTATTTGCTGCTTGCACTGGGGTGGTTGGTTTCCTTTAGGGTTTAACCTTTGCAGCTTGCTCATTAAAGGGTTATCAAAGTGCAAAACTCTCTTCTTCTTTAATCCGGTAGTGAGAGTCATGACTCAACAACTCATGGTTTGGTTGGTCTTAGGGTTTCTAGCAAAGTGAAATCTTCAGTTGGAAAGTAGTGACAGCACATCCCTTAATGTCTGCTTGGCTTGTCGCTCCAATTCTTGGCTGTCACTGGTTGTTGTTGCGTTTGGTAACCTCCCCCTTCCTTTTAATAGATGAAGGGTTTGTTTATCCTTGTGTTGGTTGCAGCACTCCTGTTTTTGGGTGGCTACATTACTTTGAAACTCAGGTAAGAAATACTACTTGTATCTCTGTTCTTTTAAATCTCTGTTAAATTATAAGTATAAATTATTAATAGCAATGTGGGTTGTCTCACAGGTGACAGCCTTGTCCTCCTACGCAGCCGGTGCAAAGCTTGGTCAAAACTTGCTCATGGGTAAGCCCTGGTTATCCCATGGTAGTTTGTCCTTATACAGTTCCTTATGGACCATTTTTTGGTTGGTCACCGTGGCCTGCAAAGACCCTCATGGTTTTAGTTTATTTGGGTTAACTTGGTTCGCTATTTTAGTTATTGACAAACCCTTGCTACATGCAGGGCTTCCGGCTTAGGCCGTAACTTGTAAATTTTGATTTTGCCTTTGGTTTTGTGTAAAACTTGTACAGAATTATGGAAGGCATGTCAAGCCATTCTCTGTTAACCCTTAAAAGCAGAGAGGCATCAATATCAAGCTTAGAATCACCTATTTTGATACTTCTATTGTAATTTTTGATACATTAGGGTTTTACCCTAACTCAGCTGTGTAAAGATGTATCTACTATTTTAATTATCTTTTTATTACAATAGAATACTATAGTTTATTCTGCTATTTCTTATATTGTAAAATGGGTTATTAAGCTCGGTTAATCGAGCATGTTTATGTTCTGTTAATTTTCCTATAAGCTATTACATTTTAATTTATTCTGTAAATTATTTAAATATTACCTGTTTTAGATAACTGTATGTTATATTTATGTTATCTTAATTTATTTTCCTCTGTTCTTATGGAATTGTAAATATTATTTTATATTTGATAACCTCATAAAAATAAATAATCCAACGCTTTGGATTTGTACTTATGTAACTATATTGTTACCTCTTTGAAGTACATGGTTTATGTTTACTTGATATGTTATTATAATGTATTATTATATTTTATATTGTTTTATCTTGTGAGGGTTTCAACCTTGCTAATACTTTCTTTAAATGATTTATTAATTCAAAAGAATTTTATTTTACTCATAAGTAAATATTATTTCCATAATTATTAAATTATCCTTACACTTAGTCTATTTATAAAGTGTATGGATGAGAAAGTATCTTATTGTTATATTCTTATGGTTTCTATGCGAAATAATTTAAAAGAATCTTTATCTATATTACCCTATTTAAATTATGACATTAGAAATTATTAAGAAAATAAGGGTAACGACAATTAACTCACTTCCTTTCTCTATAGAAATAGTAGTATTTGTTTAAATTGAATCTTTTCTTAGGAGACAGGTTAGTAACTTTAGAACTTGCGAAAGTACAGTTGGATAAGATGAGTAAATTATTTACATTATTAGTCATAAATGAAATAACCTAGCTAACAATCTTAAGCCAGTTAGTTTTATCTTTAGAATTAAATCAAGGTTTTCCATCCTTACTCATAGCTTAGATTGCTACAAATACAGTAGTTATCCTTAATAGGGAAAGAAATGAACTACAGAGCTGAAAAGTCATTTTTATTTAACCTAATACTACACAGTCTAGATCTAACACTACTCTATGTACAGAATAATATTTCTTCCAATAAAAAAATATCTAATGAAAGAAAACATTCCAATATTCATAGCTAACATTTTGTTTTAAATTTACATCATACTTCATTCATTTAAATACACCACCTGTGCTAGAGTACGATCTGGATTACTCTAGATGGGGAAAAACACAGGTAGGATTTATTTTTTATCAAGAACATATTCATTATTAAACAAGATAAGATATTCTACACTCTAAGTTTATATCATATCCTAAACACGCATCATCTGCTCACACACAGATATAACTTTAACACAAAAATTAAAAGATAGCAGAACTTGTTCTTTAAGTTGGATGACAACAATAACGGGAGGCCGTTCCTCCCTACCAACTCCTGGAGAGCACTCAAACAACGACTTCTCAGGACCCCTGAGCCTGCTCTAGTCTCCTTGGCTGGAACTAGGTGGAGCAATCAACAAGGTACCTGTCCTTAAACTCAATACCAACTCTGTTCACAACAGTAAGATCTCTCAGCTACAAAGTTGTACTAGATCAAGTTCTTGCAGTTTGCCCCTCACAACACCTTCCTTCCAATTTCCCTTCCCAATGAATTCCTTGAAGTACATTCACCTGAATGATTCTTCTCCTGGAATGAGTAGCCTCAAATCTCTACATTGGGCACTTTTAATAAGATTGCCTAGGTCTTTTTGGGTTAGTTATCATTAATTGAGCCACCTGCTCTGATCCCACTTTCTTGGGGGATCATGACCCCAAATGTAGGGTAGTTTCCACCTGCAACATAGGAAGTGTTTGAGGATGTTGCCACTTGTATTTTTCTCTCCACCTAGTTCCTTCCACCCACTTGACCAACACACGCGTTTTAATAGCTCTCCCAAGCTATTGTCTCCACTTTTATTTATTTAAAAATAAAATATTCAGAATTACATTCCACATCTTTTGACTCTGCTGAGTCATCAGTTCCAACTTAGCATTAAATTTAACATAATGTCTTGGAATCAATTCAAAACAAATAACATTATTTTACAAAATTTGGGCATGTGACATACACACCCCCTTAAAATATAACATCGTCCTCGATGTTATTTATTCTTCATCCTCAAAAGTCCAATGGAACAGAATTGGATATGCATCTCGCATATTACTTTCCAATTCCTAGGTGGCTTCTTCAAGACTAAGGTGCTTCCATTGCACCTTCACCTGTCCAATGGTGTGGTTCTTAAGTTTAATTTCTCTCCTCCCAAGGATACAGTCTGGTTCCACCAGAAGTTCTCCTTCTGGTTCCACCTGTACAACATTCCAATTAACCACATGAGTAGCATCATGAACATATTTCTTTGAAATAGACATGTGAAAAACATTATGTACTCTTAAGGTAGGTGGTAATGCTAATTGATAAGCTACTTGACCAATCCTAGACAGAATTTCAAATGGAACACAGTAACGAGGTGCCAATTTTGCACAACTCCCCAGTCTTAGAGAGATCTTCTTGGGCCTTACCTTGATGAACACATGTTCACCTACCTGGAACTCCTTTGGAGTTCTTTTCAAGTCTGCTTGACTCTTCTGCCGATCCTGTGCCACTTTCATATTTCCCTGCACTTGTTTCACAATTTCCTCCATTTCTTTAAACAATTATGGACCTAACACCAATCTATCTACTGGATTACTCCAAGAGATAGGAGTATTACATTTTTGTCCATATAAAATTTCAAATGGACTGAATCTAGCTGATGTCTGATAATTATTATTATATGCAAACTCTACTAGATGTAAATAGTCCTCCCACTTACTTGGCTGATATTTCACATACATTCTCAATAAATATTCCAGTACCTGGTTTACTCTTTCAGATTGTCCATATGCTTGAGGATGGAAGCAAGTACTGAAATTTAATGTTGTATTAATCCTTTAAACAAGGACTTCCAAAAGTTTCATGTAAACTTAGGATCTCTGCATGAGATTATGACTTTTGGTACTCCATCTAATCGAAAAATATTCTTTAGAAAAATATCAGCTATATTGGCAGCCTTATAAGTAGTTTTAACAGGTATAAAATGAGCTTCCTTGCTTAACTTATCAACCAATACCATAATAGAGTCATTCCGATTTTGATTTCTAGGAAGTCCAGTAATAAAATCTAGACTAATCACTTCCCATTTCCAACTAGGAATAGGTAAAGACTGTAGCAAACCAGCTGGGTGTTGGTGTTCGGTTTTTACTTGTTGACATTCTAAACACCTTGCAATATATTCAGCTACTTCAGTTTTCATATTTGGCCAAAAATACTCTTTTCTTAGCATGGTTATAGTCTTTTGATAACCTGGGTGACCTGAATATGGTGTTTTATGGATTTCATCCAGAATTAACAGCTTAACCTTAGGTACATTAGGTACATACAGTTTATCTTTATATAGTAAAAATTCAATTTCATTTAAACTGTAACCTTTTATTAAGCTTTCTGTAGGTTCTTCCTTAGCGTTAGTTTGCAATTTCTGATAGATTTCATCATGTTTTACCCCTTCTTTAAGCTGTTCATCTAAGTCTGAAATGTAAGTGCTGATTGCTGTTGTAAAGTTCAGCTTTGCGTTTCTACTTAGTGCATCAACCATCTTATTTTCTTTACCCTTTATATGTTGGATTTCAAAACCATACTCGCTTAAGAAATCTAACCACCTAGCGTATCTAACATTTAAATTAGGCTGATCTAAAAGATATTTCAATCCTTTATTATCAGTCATTAAAATAAATTTTATGCCAATTAGGTGATGTCACCACATTTTCAAGGCGTGTATTACAGCTGCTAGTTCCATATCATATGTTGCATAATTCTTTTCGTGAATTTTTAACTTTCTAGACTCATAGGCAATAACATGCCCTTCTTGAATCATAACACCACCTAAGACATCATTACAAGCATCAGTACACACTACAAATTCTTTATTAGGATCTGCTATTCTTAGAATAGGTGCGCTAGTCAATAAAGTTTTTAACTTCTTAAAGCTTTCTTCACATTTCGGGTTCCAGTCGAACATTTTTCCTTTCTTTTGCAAGGAGGTTATTGGATTTTCTATCCTTGAAAAGCCTTCAATGAACCTTTGGTAGTAACCAGTAATTTCCATGAACGACCCAACATCCGTCACATCTTTAGGAACCAGCCAACCTTTGATTGCCCATATCTTTTCAGGATCTATAGAGATTCTTTCCTTGGTCACTACATGACCTAAATACTGAATTTTATCCTTAAATAAGTTACACTTACTAAACTTTGTGAAGAGTTGATGTTCTTGCAACTCTTGAAAAACAATTTTTAGTTGTTCTTTATGTTCTTCTTCAGTTTTTGAATAGATTAGGATGTCGTCGATAAACATGACCACAAACTTATCTAAATACTTATGCATTATATTGTTCATTAAACACATAAAGACAGTTGGGGTGTTTGTAAGCCTGAATGGCATTACGACAAATTTGTAGTGTTGATATCTTGTTCTAAAGGCTTTCTTGAATATATCTTCATCTTTAATCCTCACTTGATGATATCCTGACCTTAAATCTATCCTTGAAAACACCGTGGCTCCATGTAGTTGATCAAACAGATCATCTATGTAGGGCAATGGATATCTATTTTTTATAGTCATCTTGTTTAGCTGACGGTAGTCTATGCATAATCACATAGTTTCGTCTTTCTTTTTAACAAAGATGACAGGTGCCCCCCAACGAGACACACTTGGTTGAATATACTTTTTATCAATTAACTCTTTTAATTGTGATTTTAACTCATTAAGTTCCAATATGTTCATTCGATAAGGGGCCTTTGAGCTAGGTACCGCACCCGGTACCAACTCAATGGTGAAATCCAATTCCCTTTTCGGAGGTAATCCTGGAATTTATTCTGGGAATACATCAATATATTCTTTTAAAACAGGGTTATTTTCTATTTTTAACTTATCTGTTTTAGTTTTACCTTCCTCATCTGTAATGGTTACTGCATAAGCTATATATCCTTTTCTAATAGCTCTTTTAAGTTGTAAAGAAAAAATATTCCTTACCATAGTTTTTCTAGGAATACCCTTAACATTTACTCATTGTTCATCATTATTTAAGCATGTGAAAGATTTATCGTAACAGTTTAAAATTACTTTATGTTGTTCTAACCAGTCCATATCAATCAGCAAATCATATGATCCAAGTGGAAAAACATTAAGTTTAACAACAGTTTCAAATTTATCCATAAGTAAAGCACATTCTTTCACAAAACAAGTTATTTTTATTTCAGCCCCAATGGCTAATTGAACTAACCAAGAATTCTCAAACTTATTGACAGACAACTTACATTTTTCCACTATCTGAGGTGCAATATAACTGAGACTAGCTCATGGATCAATTAAAATGGTTACAGGGGTCTGATTAATCATACCTTCTACTTCCACCATGGAAGTCTGACATTCAGCTTGTCGGTTCTCCAAAGCTGCGTTATTTCTGGGCATGCTCCTTTCTAGTTCCCCAACGGTCATCTCCTCCTATACAGTATGAATGTTGCTAACAGTCTTCTTTCGGTTTGGACAGACTGAAGCTTAGTGCGGGCCATTACATTCCCAACACTTAACAGGATCTTTGTGTTCAAAAATCTTGGTAAAATTTCCATGATTATTTGCAGTTTCTTTGCCCTTAAAATTGTTCGAATTGTTGGGAGTACTATTCCTATTTCCCTGGAAATTTTTGTTGTTAGAATAGTTTTTGGTCTTATTATTCTTGAAATTTCTGTTAGGCACAAATTCCTTCTTCTTAAATTTAGGCTGATTGTTATTTTTTTTAGCCTTCCAATTGGCCAAGCCTTCTTTCTTTCAATTTTGCTCAAAACAAAAGTTAGCCTTCCTCATAGCTTCCTCCAAAGTCTTTGGGTTATCATATTCAATTCTATCTTTAATATGATATGGTAGACATCTAAGGAATCATTGTACTTTTGGTTTCTTATCTACTAGGAAGGGTACATACCTAAGTAAACTTAAGAATTTGTTTTTCAGATCCTTCATTGTCATTGAACCTAACTTCAATTCATAAAAATATTTAGCTCTTTCCTCGTAATACTGCTCAGATAGGCATTTATTTTTGAAATACCTCTTAAAGGTACTCCAATTAACTTCTTTCTCTCTTATACCCTTGACTCTCTTCAAGTCTTGCCACCATATGTCAGCTTTTCCTGAGAGGTTATATATAGCCATCCTAGCCTTTAACCGGTTAGCGTAATTATATATTTGGAAGTATTTCTTCATCCCGGAAAACTAGGACTCTGCTTCCTCCCCCTTCTCAGTCTTTCCATTAAAAGTTGGTGGTTTTATCTTTTCGAATTCCCCTGAAATTTCCTCATATGGTGTATTTTCTGTTCTTGTCATATGGATCATCATCACTACTATCACTAGTAGTATGGTAACTTTGTCATTCACGAAACCCTTCAAACTACAATCTACTTTCAATTTTTGCATGCTTCATCTTTTTAGATTTTCTTTGATGACTGGCATCTTCAAATTTTGACCTTCTACCCCTTCCTTCAGTTTGAAAATTTTCCATTAGGATCTGTTTCAGCTCTTCCTGAGCCCTTAGAATCCTTTCATTCTCCCTGTTTACAGACTCCATTTCAGTTTTTAAATCTTTTACAGTTTGTAACAGCTCTAAGTAATTTGTGGTCACATCTTTCGGTATATAATATCTGGGTAAACTTCTTGTTTCTGTATCTGGAGACTCCTCCTGTGCATACTCTCCCAGCCTTTCCACACCTGCCTGTTAAACTTCAGAAAAAGGAAATTCTCTATTCTTAACATAAAAAAATATACATTAGCATAATGATTTAAATTACTGTTCTATGAAATCTAGTCGGGCTGCATCAAGGCATAGTGTTTGAACCTTGTGCTCAGATACCACATGTCAAAACCCCAAATTTACCAAAAAATTTAAAATTTTGAAAATAGAGAAAATATTCAATAATGCATTCTACTAACGGTTATAATTAGTTATAAGTTATTTGATTAACAGATTGGTTAATTCATAATCTGAATTATTTACTCAATTAAGTTTATCTTATAGAATAATTCTTTTTCTTTTCAGTTTATTGATTCATTTTTCTTTGCGACAAGAAGGTGGAACTGTCTTGGATTTTGGGGCTTACTTAGCTTTTGAGCTAACGTAGAAAGTTTACCTGATCTCACAGATTTACAGGTAAGAAAGATCCAGTGCTACCTGCCAATATTCATAAAGCATGCAGATATATGTTCGTTGCAAAATAATAGCTCAGTAGAAATAATATATGTTGTTTCAATTTCAAATGCTTCTATGAGGTAAAAACAATTAGTTTATTATTCTTTTTAAAGATGCCAAATATTTAAATATAAAAGAGATTCTATCCTAACTGTAATTGGCAACAGTTGTTATCTCTCTCTTGTTTGTAATTTATAATTTTTGTTGCAAACTAACTTCTTAGATATTAAACAATGTTTACCTAAGTCATCATGTGTATAAGCCTTTAAAATTTCCTTACACACAGGTTATAGATAGTGGGGTTTAAATTTTAAGGGTCTACCTAAACTATATCCATAAACAATTCACGTCACGACAAATTTTTGTTAATTCTTGTGACAAGAAAAATAATGCATAGAAGTTAAGAGATCTTATACTATTAACCTAGTTTATAAAGCTTTGAGGATTAAGAGGATTATATCTACACTAATATACTGCTATTGATTGGGTTAAGTCAATAGTGAAGAACTAAAGTTCTTTTACACAAAACATACTTGGAAAGATATTGTCCATTTTTGTTATTAAGATCATCAAAAGTATATTGACAAGCGCAATAGATACTATAAGGCTTAACACTCTCATTTGCAAACCTAATAGTTTTTAAAAGGTACTAAAAGGCAAATCGAGGATATAAGCTAGCAAGAAAAGTATCTTGACATGAATAATATTTATGAATTTCTTTTGCAAATTATTAAAGTGGGACTAACCCTTGATAGAATTATAATCATTTTTCGATGAATACATTTCTTGCATAAGGTGATAGGTCGTGGAATTGTCCACGCCCATGAAGAGTTATATTAATCTAGAAATATAGTGACCTAAACCTTTGATACTAATGTTTGTTTTTAACGTTGCAGCGTGCATTGCTTGGTTGACTCCAGGAGTGTAGAACCTTGTGGAATGTTCGGTCCACCAAATGATTGAAATAAAAATCATTGTATTATTTATATGTGTACATGGAAATACCATGGCCAAGCGTTGTGATAATAAAAGGATACTATGAACCCTAGTCTTTGTTATTTTCTCCGTCGTTTTCAAGCCTTCGGCCGCTCTGCTACTGTGTCTTGACTGCCTTGTCAATTCTGCATCTGGTTAGATGTTAGTCTCCCATATTGGTTCTTGCCTCTTGTACCTCGTAAGCTTGCCCTCAAAATTGATAGAGAAGAGCAGTAAAAGAGTATTCACTGCTTCCACTAGGGTGGTTGCTTTCCTTTAGGGTTTAACCTTCGTGGCTTGCTCATTAAAGGGTTATCAGATTGTAAAAATATTTTTTTCTTTAACCTGGTAGTGAGAGCCGTGACTCAACAACTCGTGGTTTGGTTGGTCTTAGGGTTTCTAGTAGAGTGAACTCTTCAGTTGGAAAGTATTGACGGCACATGCTTTAATGTCTGCTTGGCTTGTCGCTCCAATTCTTGGCTGTCACTGGTTGTTGTTGCATTTGGTAACCTCCCTCTTCCTTGTAATAGATGAAGGGTTTGTTTACCCTTGTGTTGGTGGTGGCACTCCTATTTGTGGGTGGCTACGTTACTTTGAAACTTAGGTAAAAAATACTACTCGTATCTCTATTCTTTTAAATCTCTATTAAATTATAAGTATACATTATTAACAACAATGTGGGTTATCTCACAGGTAACAACCTTGTCCTCCTACCTAGCTGGTGCAAAGCTTGGTCAAAACTTGCTCACGGGTAAGCCCTGGTTATCCCATGGCCATTCGTCGTTGTACAGTTCCTTATGGAACATTTGTTGGTTGGTCACCATGGTCTACAAAGACCATCATGGTTTTAGTTTATCTAGGTTAACTTGGTTCGCTGTTTTAGTTGTTGGCAAACCCTTGCTACATGCACGGCTTCCGGCTTAGGCCGTAACTTGTAAATTTTTATTTAGCCTTTGGTTTTGTGTAAACCTTGTATAGAATGATGGAAGGCCTATCAAGCCATTCTCTGTTATCAGTCATAAATTAAATAACCTAGATAACAATCTTAAACCAATTAGTTTTATCTTTAGAATTGAATCAAGGTTTTCCATCCTTACTCACAGTTTAGATTTCTACAAATACAGTAGTTATCCTTAATAGGGAAGGAAATGAACTACAGAGCTGAAAAGTCATTTTTATTTAACCTAATACTACACAGTCTAGGTCTAACACTACTCTATGTACAGAATAATATTTCTTCTGATAAACAAATATCTAATGAAAGAAAACATTCCAATATTCATAGCTAACATTTTGTTTTAAATTCACATCATACTTCATTCATTTAAATACACCACCTGTGCTAGAGTACAATCTGGATTACTCCAGATGGGGAAAAACACAGGTAGGATTTATTTTTCAACAAGAATAGATTCATTATTAAACAAGCTAAGATATTCTACACTCTAAGTTTACATCCTATCCTAAACATGCATCATCTGCTCACACATAGATATAAATTTAACACAAAAATTAAAAGACAGCATAACCTGTTCTTTAATCTAGATGACAATAGCAATGGGAGGCCGTTCCTCCCTACCAACTACTGGAGAGCACTCAAACAGTGACTTATCAGGACCCCCAAGCCTGCTCTGGTCTCCTTGGCTAGAACTAGGTGGAGCAATCAACAAGGTACCAGTCCTTAAAGTCAATACCAACTTTGTTCACAGCAGTAAGATCTCTCAGCTACAAAGTTGTACTAGATCAAGTTCCTGCAGTTTACCCCTCACAACACCTTGCTTCCAATTTCCCTTCCCAATGAATTCGTTGAATTACATTCACCTGAATGATTCTTCTCCAGGAATGAGCAGCCTCAGCTCTCTACATTGGGCACTTTTAATAAGATTGCTAGGTCTTTTTGGGTTAGTTGTCATTAATTGAGCCACCTGCTCTGATTCCACTTTCTTGGGGGATCATGATCCCAAATGTAGGGAAGTTGCCACCTGCAACATAGAAAGTGTTTGAGGATGCTGCCACTCGTCTTTTGCTCTCCACCTAGTTCCTTCCACCCACTTGACCAGTACACTCTTTTTAACAGCTCTCCCAAGCTATTGTCTCCACTTTTATTTATTTAAAAATAAAATATTCAGAATTACATTCCACATCTTTTGACTCTGCTAAGTCATCAGTTCCAACTTAGCATTAAATTTAACATAATGTCTTGGAATCAATTCAAAACAAATAACATTATTTTACAAAATTGGGGCATGTGACAATAATGGTGCCCCATCTCATAAAACTGTGAAAAAAAAATGCTAAGAAGAAGGTTAAATTTAAGTGATCCTTTCTTTTGTTTGGCGTCCTACTCATTTTATTTTGGAAGGAGTGGGTCAATCTTGTGGGGCAGATTGTTTCCACGTTGGTTGGGTTGTTTTTTAACATTGAATACCGAGCTTCAAATTCATTTTTTAAATCATCATAATTACTATGGAATAGTCTAAACACTTGGAATTGGAATTAGTGAAAATCTTAACCATGTGTATTCATTATCTAGCAATATTTTTGGTCAAAAATCGAGTAGCCATTATTGAAATGGTAGTTTGAGGTTGTTGGAATTGCATAATGAAAATGCATTAGAGATAATCGAATGAGTAAAGCACACTAACTTTGCACTGAAATGAGTAAATCGCTTTAACTTTATAATCGAAAAGCTACCCTAATTTAGGGTAAATCACTCTAAATTTGATGAGGTAAACTTCTTGGTCACTTATTCTTGCAATTTTTGGAGAGCTATAAATGTAGATTTAATCTCATTGTAAAACTTGCACCTTCAATGCCTTAGAGTTTTGGTATTTTGTTTGTAGTTTCCTTGCAATGGGGTTGTTTGGGTAATGCCACTTCAATTTTGTTTTCAATAGTGTATATAATTCTTATATGAATCCACCAATTCCTATTTTAAGATGATTACTTAACTCCATTACGGTGTTGAGCCAAAACTAATCTCTTGTGCAAGAACGAAGGGTGGATAGAGGATATCAAAAGGGTGGATATTTTCAATCTAATTTGTAGCTATCATATTTTTCTCTCAAACACAAATTGTTGTCCATGGTCATTCTCTTTTTCAATCCATATAGAACAAATAGAGATATCATGATAACAAAAATCCCTCCTGAAAATTTCAAAAAGCATGATATTATATCAATCATCCTTGATGGCATGTTGTAGATTATATTAGTGAGATTCATAATAATAAAAATTATATGTAGGGATTATCTTTATGGCTTGCAATCCCAATGAAAAATACTTCAAATTATAAGTACTCCTTATTTCCCATATGAATAAATAACTAAGATATTGATAACATATTCATGGTTTATAAATACTAGAGTGGGAAGGAGACCTTTGAGATCTCATTTTGCGTCTCTCTTGAATCCATGACATAATCGGTCATCATGTGAAAATAGACCTTTCTACCTTCAAACAAAGCTATGAGTACACATGCATAATTCCCAATATTCGCTTGAATCCTATGTTAATCCATGACATTCAATATCCCAACAACTTCATTTCCATTCCCTTCCTCAAAAAGCATCTCAATCTGTCCCCAAACTCTACATGGGGATCCTCTTTATATTCAATTATATCTCTTGGAGCTTCCAACATAGTGTTCCTGCTCTTATTATACATAGTCCCACGTCTTACAAATAGTTGCACAGACCAAATGTATCCTTGATATCAACAAAAAATTCCTTAACAAAGAGCCATTTACAGGGGGGGGGGTGTCTTACTTCAAAGTATTGACAAAACTAAGAAAATGGTTGTAAAAATGATATCTTTCCTAAATTTACAATTAGTTGTGGCTTGGAAAAGGGATGTAAAATAAAAATATTTATTATTGATGATAGAATGTTTCCCTTTAGTTTAAAATATGAAACCTGAATAAGTTGTTGGAGGATGTGTGCACACATTCTTGGAACATCTATTCTGCATTATTTTCAAGTGTTTTAAAAATGGATAAAGAAAAATTCAAAACAAAGATAGGAAACAAAAAAACCAACCATAAAATCAGAAGCATAGATCTACCATTGCCACAACCAACCTCCAAGATATTCTAAGTGTTGAGGTCCAATAATATCATTTGATAGAAGAGAGTGGTCTCTTGAGACTCTCATGTTTCTTGCTAAGAAAAGGAACATCACATGTAGAGAGGACTAACTTGAAAGTTATTGGTTCCCATTTCAAAAAATATATTGAGAGTTCAAGGTAATTTTCATCATCATTATCACCATAGTGATCATTTCCATCATTACTATCATCATCATAGTAGGCATTGTTGTCATCACCTTCATATAATCACATCATTGTCATCACCATCGTCAAAATCATTGTCCTCAATGATGTCATTGTTGTCATCATCATAGACATCATCATTATCATCATCGTCTCATCATTAATGGCATAGTCATCATTGTCATCGTCATTCATGTCATTGTTGATGATGATCTAGGATGACGACAATGATGACCTAAATGACAATGAAAAAGATTATGATTATGATGATGACAATGATGATATTTTATGAACTAGGAAAATTCTCCAAGGTCATTGGCATCATCATTGTCATATTTATTGTCATCATCATAATCATTGTCATCGTCAGCATTCATTTCATCGTCATTGTTTTCATCATCAGTATCATCATGATTATCGACATTGTCATCAAATATTTTTAATTACCTTTGGCATAGCAAATATTTCAACCCAAACTATGTGATTAACGGAAAAGGATTACCACTTGCAGGAATGGACCAACGTTGTTTCTCAAAAAAGACCAGGACACTATGAAGGATAAGTATGGCTTGTCCAAAGATACCAAAGGATTTTTAATAAGCTCCATCAATGACCATATTGTTCAATTCACAGTTAAGGTGTTATCATCAACATAGGAATCCTCAATAACATAGCCATCCTCATCAATAACATATCCATCCTCATTATAAAAAACATTATCATAATCATTACCCTCATTGTCATCTTCAACATCTCAGTGCAAAACTGGATGCAAAAGTGGATAAAAACATGGATGCAAAAAGGATGGAACAAAAGTAGGCACCCAATGGGGTGCACCAATAGTGGATGCAAAAGTGGATGCAAAAAATTATGCAATCATGGAAGAAAAACATAATGAAAAAAGTGATGCAAAAGTGGATGCAACCATGGATGTAAAATTGGATGAAAAATTGGATAGAAAAGTGGATACAACAAAAAGTAGATGCAAATTTAGATGTAACACCCAATGCAAAACCTAATGCAAAAGTGGATGCAAAAGTGGACACATAAAGGGATGCAATAACTAATGTAAACTTGGATGCAAAAAAGATGCAAACATGGATGCAAAAGTTGAAGCAAATGCGGGTGGAAAAGTAGGCTAAAAAATGGGTGTGAATTGGGATGCAACAAAAGTGGATGCAAAAGTGGATGCAATAGTAGATGCACAAAAAGAGGTAAAAATGGATGCAAAATGTGATGAAAAAAGAGATGAAAATGTGGGTGCAAAAGTGGACAAAAAAATGGATGCAAAAGTGGATGCAAAAGTGGGTGAAACAAAACAAGATGCAAAACTAGAATCAAAACATGATGTAAACTTTGATGCAAAACTTGGAGCACAAGGGGATGCAAAAAAAGAAGCAGAAGTGGATGCAAAAAAGGATGTAAAAAAGGATGCAAATGTGGATGAAAACATGGGTGTAAAAGTGAAGGAAAATATGGATGTAAAAGGGGGTGCAACAGGAGTAGATGTACAAACTGGGTGTAAAAATGGGCACAAAACTAGGCGCAAAACCTGTCACACAACTTGATGCAAAACCTGACACATAAAAAGGTGCAAAACCTGATGTAAATTATGCCATAATTTGCACCATATTTAGAAAAAGGATGCAAAAAATACCTAAAATAGCACCAACCCATGAAATTGCACCATTTTGTCCAAAAAATGAATAAAAATACATTGGAATATGGTCTAGACGGAAAAAATGAAGCAAAAAGAGATGCTAATCATAGGGTTTTGTTGTAGTGAGCACTAAAAATATGATGATGATTGTTGATGTTTTCAATATCCTTACATAGATATTGCAGGAAATAAAATAAAAAATGATGTCTTAGTATTCTCATACTGATCTAATAGAAGATGATCCAGTACTCATATTGATGATACAGACAAATGTTGATTTTATATTCACATACTAATGTTTCAATAAAAAGGTACATAAGTTGATTCAAGTAGAAGACAAATAAAAGATGTTCGTAAGTGTACAAAAGACAAAGACTTCAAATAAGAAGACTCAAAATATGGCTAAGAAAAAGACAAATATAATATGTTCAAGAACATACAAAAGACAAAGAATACAAGAACAAGATCCAGAAGATGATTCATTAAAAGTGAAACAAAAGATGTCCAAGAACACATAGAAGATGAATATTGTAGAATATGTTCTAGCTGAGATTGATGATGAAGATGTTAGACAGATGTTCCCAAAATTCCTATGACATATAGATTCTCACCATATAGTTGTAATAGAAGATGTTGAATACCTTCTGTTACAGCTAATTTTACCACACATGGTGAATCACACTTTTATGGAATTCCCTATCCCTCTGCAGACTCCTTAGACCCCATGGACCATTTTTGTACCTTTTATGTTTCCAATATCATCCCTAAAAACATGAAATAATTGCCATACGTGAATTTTAATCCCTTTCTTGCGCATATATGTAGATTTGACCCTTAAACCCGTGTACATCGGGATGTGTGCAAAATGCCAAATGATTATGGAGTTTTCCTTGATGTGGATCCAAGTCACTTGTCTTGGCCTTCGATATGCCTTGAGATCACTTGGATTTGACCTTCCATTACCCCATTGAAGAGCTATATAAGGAACCCTTTGGATACATTGAAGGAAGAGGAATTGAAGAGCAAGAAAACTATAGTCCATTGTTGCCGGAGCTTATACTTGAGTCTGCATCCCTTTGTCCCTTGGAGCACTTTGTGTTCTTACCAAGATTTCCTTTTGCTTGTGAGCTTGTTGTCTAGAGATGGAGGATTGAAGTGGTGGAGGCCCAAGTGTGGGACTCAGTTTCTCTGATTCGTAGACATGCCGATAGACGTTGTCACTATTGTAATCTCTATTTTATATCAATAGAAATATCTTTTCCTATTCAATAATGTGTATTCAAATGAGTATTTGATCAATGGATGCTTTTAAATTCTTATATGTTATTGATTATATATGCTAGAGTAGGTCTAATACAATTATATATAGCATGCTTGTCTTGTTTGCTAAGTGTTGAGATAGCAATCTATCAATACAAGCTGGAATGGAAAAGCTCAACGGGGATCTACATCAACCGTCTGGAATAAGATACGAATCAAGATCCTTTAATGTTAGATATTTGGTTTCTCTTGCATATAGTAAATGATTGATTTCTGGAGTCAAGTTGTTTGTTGTGGTACCCCAAGCCATAGGAATTTCTCTCCATAATAGAATTGGCAACTTCGTTGGGGAGTTCCTAGTCATTTTTCCTTTGGGGGTTTTTATCGGCATTCAATGTTCTTGAATTGATTTAATTTATTTGTTTCTGAGTTGGGTATGGGGGCATGTTTCTTGGTAGTGTCTAATAGGAGTGAATATTTTCTCAACTTATCTATTTTCCTTCATTTTTATCTCCTTTTCTTCCTGTACGCGAGTCTTTGCCTCACAACCGCGTGTACATGCAGTTTTGGTTGAGATATCCGCCTACAGACACGGGTTTTTTGCACACAGTTGCATATGCCCTGAGTTTTTCCTTTTAGAGGAAGATTGAGTGTTGCTGGGTGAATTTTGATGAATTTTGAGTCTCCTTAGATGCTTCTAGAGTTTGTTTACACCTCTGTTTCTGACCAGAGATGATTTTTAGGGTAATTTTTTTTTTAAATGTTCTTGTCATTGCATTTTCAATTTTTTGTTTTGGGATTAGTGCATTAGGTCTCTTTTACCATAGTGCTTTGTGTGGCCATTGTTTGATAGTTCTTGCAGAGTCTAGGGCTTGAAGAGTCATTCTTTTGCTTTATTATCTCATTTTTATTCAAAAAATCCAAATTTTTTTGCTTCTTTTACATCATTTTGCATCATTGCGCTTTTCATTTTGCATGGTACTTGCAGTAGGTTTGCTTAGAGAAGTATTAGTCAGGATTTCATATAGGAATGGTTGCATTTGTCATTTGAAGAAAATTTTGGATTCATGTAATAGCATGCCCTATTTTTCATTCGACACAATGCATTTGCATTAATCATTAGGTGTGCATTTTACTTCATGTTGCGTCATAACACCATTGGTTGCATGATCATCTACCTTTTTGAGTAATAAGCCAAATAAAATCAATGCTTAATTAAAATGGATTACACTATTTTATTTTATAGGGTACACCAACAAGATTAGGTTTTAGGGTCTTGGATTAGTTCATTGTGAGTAAATTCTCCAAGACCACTAAACAACAACATGTATGTGTTTGTCCAGGTGAGAATGTGAAGTTCCTAGGTATAATTAGTGTTTCTCAGGATACCCCTCTTACAAGGGAGTTAAGCATGAGGTAGTGTGAGAGATTATTGATTGGGATGACCCCTAGTCATAATTGAGTAGCACTGGAGATATTTCCAGGATTGTATTCGTATCTGGGTGCTCTTTGAATACTTTCACGCTTTGATATCTTGGCCATATGGTTAATCCCACTTGCGATTGTACACCTGAGCATTGATTATATTAAGGTGACCTTAGTTTCCTAACCTAGGTTATTGAGGGGGTACTTCATGGCGGTTATTTTGCAGGTGTCCCAACCTGGTTAGGGTCGGATAGCATAGTCTCTATATGCATTGAAGCAGAGGGCCACAATAATTGGTTACAAACCTCTTCTTGTTGTGTATGGGAGTCTGAAGCCTCTCCTAGGAGAGACATACCTGCTTCATTCGGGAGCTCACATATCCTACCCTTGTTTGCTTGTGATTGGCTTTAGATTATATAGGTGTATGCTCTGTTCATGTTAGCTTGCTTACGGTTTGCGTAATTAGAAGAGTCTTTTTCATTTTTTGAGTCATTGTGGATTTGGGTGCGGCATTCCGCCGTTCTCTTCATTTAGCAGGACTTCCGCCTTCTACATATCCTCCTCCTTTGGGAGAGAGAAACAAACGATCCAGGTGGACTACTTCTCACATTAATTTACACACAATGGGAGCTCATGAAGATGAAATTCCTGAGTTGTCTTCTCCACCTCATGAGGTTGGGGAAGAATATCCTACTCCTATATATGATCCTTCACTTGATATATCTACACACTCTAGATATGATCCTTCAGCTAATATACCTACACACTCTAGGTATGATCCCTCATTCACAGGTCGCTGGTATTGGATGTTGGGCGACGATACTCATCATGAACCTACGAGCACTAGTTACATTAGTTATGGAATGTCCGGTATCCTTGCACATGATCCGACACACCATGCTAAGTCAGAGTTTGAACCTAACACTATGCCTTGGGGCACTCCTATTCATTTCCATGTGGAGAGATTTGGGAGCATGAGTCACATTGCACCCTCCATCCTAGTAGTGGAGGCTACATCACATGTTCATCCTAGACCTGGTGTTAGTAGTCCTATTAAAATACCAGAACCAAGACGAGTGACTATAGAGAATACCACTTACATCACTTCGTAGGTCCCTTGGTCCTCTATTTCTAGTTCTTCGAATGTTATTCCTCTCTCTCATTCATGTGGTCCTTTGGGCTGGAATGTTGCTACTAGTCATGTTTGTACTGCTGCTACTCACGTAGTTGTGTCTCATATTCAAGTACCTCCTGTTGTCTCAGGAGGTCATATTCCTACTTCTGGAATGTCCTATGGTTTATTGCAGGGAGTTCCCCATATTCCTACTTGTGGAGTTTCTCATGGGACATCCCATGGGACACCTTATGGAGTTTCTCATGGACAATAATATGGGCAATAGTATGCACACTGTTATTCACCTTATAGGTATGGGTATCAACAACTCGCTTACTCCCCAAATGATGGCTTTGTAGCTCCAAATAGTCAAGGTGCACCACATTATGGTGCTTCCATGCCACCCTACATGGGTCAAATGGGAGGAGGATACTGTTATAGCGAATTTCACCACTCTAGGTGAATCACACATTGTATGGCCTTCCCCTGTCCTGCTGCAGACTCATTAGCCCCTATGGACCACTTTTTTTCCTTTGATGTTTCCTTGATCATCCCTAAAAACATAAGAAAAATGATATACGCGACTTTTAAACCTATAGTCACGTACGTTCGCGGGTTTGACCCCTATAACCATGTACATTGGGATGTGTGCATAATCCAAATCCTTTTGGAGTTTTTCTTGACATGGATCCGACTCATTTGACTCCTGGCCTTCCATATGCCTTGAGATCGCACAGATTCAACCTTTCATTATCCCTTTGAAAAGCTATATAAGGAACCCCTTGGTACATTGAAGGCATAACAGAGAATTGAGAGCAAAGAAACTATAGTCCATTGTTGTCGGAACTTATGCCTGAGTCTGCATCCCTTTTTCCCTTGGAGCACTTTTGTGTTCTTCCCAAGCTTGCATTTTTCTAGTGAGCTTGCTATCTAAGTGATGGAGAATTGAAGTGGTCGAGGCCCAAGTGGGGGATTCAGTTTCTCTGGTTCGCAGACATGCTGTCAGAGGTTGTATCTATCTTGTAATCTCTGATTTATTTTAATAAGAACTATCTTTTCCTGTACAATGATGTGTATTTGAATGAATATTTTATCCATGGGAATATGTCAAATGCTTTTACATTATTGATTATATATGCTAGGATAGATCTAACACCATGATATATAGAATGCTTGTATTGTTTACTTGTTGTTGAGGAAGTAATACATCAATTCAAGCTGAAGATTGGAAAGCTCAATGGGGATCTACTTCAACCATCCGGAATAAGGTACGAGGTTTGATCCTTTAGTGTTAGACATTTAATTTCTATTGCATATTGGGAAAGATTGATTTCTGGAGTCAAGCTGTCTGTTGTGGTACCCCAAGCCATAGAATTTCTCTCCGTAACAGAGTTGGCAACTCTGCTGGGGATGTTCCTTGTTTTTATTTGGGGGTTTACGGGCACAATGGGCTTGATATTATTGACTTGCTCTTTGTTCCTCCTTGTTTCTGGGTTGCATTTTATAGTATGTTCATCCACTTACACTCCCCTTTATTGGTTTAACCCTTTGCCTACTTTTTACCACTGCCTTCTCTGTATATGCAGGTTTTTGGCCAAAAGTCACGTACATACGTGGATTTTTGGCCAAAATTCGTGTATACATGCAGGTTTTTGGCCAAAATCTGCGTATACATGCAGGTTTTTGGCCAAAAGTCACGTATATACGCAGCTTTTCTTTAAACAATCGCATACATCCTCCCTTTTGGTGAGTTTGATGTTGTGGGAAGTTGTTGGGTGGGTTGTGAGTGTGGTTGGGTCTTCCTTGGGTTTGATGTTGTCTGTTGGATGCTCCTTTTGTGACCATAGACTTCTTTTTCATTGATTTTTCTTTGAAAGTAGTTTTAGTCATTTATCCTTTTTGTTTTGCCATTAGTGCATTACTCTTTTTGTCTTGGTGTCTTGCTGGGCTTGTCTTTTATACTTGCTGTAGAGACTGAGAGTTTTAGATGACTTTTATTGCATTTTTCATTCTTTTATATTGAAAAACACAAAGTAGTTGCACTCTTAGTTGCATCTTAGATATGGATTTGAGGAGGTACTTGCATTGGATTGCTTGGATGAGAGTTGTGTTTAGGCTTTGATATAGGAAGGATTGCATTGGCATTCGGAAAGGAATATATATTTATGCATCTCATGTAGTGGCATACCGTATTTTTCATTTGACAAAGATTGCACTTAGCATTGTTTGTTATGGTGTGCACTTTTATTTCACTGCTGAATCTTCATATCACTAGTTGCACGGCCATTTCCCTTTGATTAATTACAACCAACTAAAATCAACGCTAAATTAAAATGAACTACACTGTTTTCTTTTCTAGGGTGCACCAACAAGCTTAGGTTTTAGGATCTTGGAATAGTTCATTGTAATTCAATTCTCCAATATCACTAAACAACAACATGTATGTGTCTGTCCAGGTGAGTGTGTGAAATCCTTGATATAACCAGTGTTTCTCAAGATCCTCCTCTCAAAAGGGAGTTAAGAACGAGGCAGTGTGATGGGTTATTGATTGGGATGACCCCTAGTCATAACTGAGTAGCACCGGAGATATTTCCAGGATTGTATTCGTATCTGGGGCCTCTTTCGAGAGTTTCAGAATTTTCTACCCTACCCATACGGTCAATCCCGCCTACGAATATCCGCCTGGGCATTGATTATATTGAGGTGACCTTAGTGGCCTTACCTAGGATATCGAGCGGGTGTCGAGCACCCAATATGCAAGTAGATTATTACCAACATACAGATCATACGAGATTTATTGTCAACCCGAGAAAGTCTTTTATTTCAAAGGATAAAATGCACTATATATGCTTAAACACAAAGTCACTGCAATTGAACATTACTTTCCTCTATCAACTTTGTTCATTCCAAGAATCGATGTAATCCCATGATCTTCTAAGCACTATGATCTTAATTACTTTCTGATATGCATGAAAGAAAGACACAAAAGATTCAAATTACAATTGAAAGGAAATCCTCTTCACATCCCTGAATAATTAATTCACCTATTCAATCTGGTTACTCTAAAGAACACAAGCATAAATTGAATATTGATCTAGGAATTCGATTGCAAAAGATTGAGTTCAGCTACTCTAAGAAATTGAAATACAGGAATGAAATTCAACAATCATAATGGTAAAGATAAGTTGTAAAGATTCATGTGATAACAACTAAAACTGCAGGATGAACAAAGCTGTGTACAACTACCACATGAATTGCATAAAAGATTGTTACCGACTCAGTAGACTGTCGCTTTGTACCACTTATAGATCTCAAGAAAATGTAATCCCAATTATACTGTAAATCCACACTTACTACACCTATGTACAAAGGAAATAGAATAAAAAACACATCACACAACAATGAATTAAAAATTCCTAATTTAACTCAACAATCTCTGTGGAAGGCGGGCCCAGCCTTCATACAGAGATGTTGGTTGAACAACGTAAAGCTTCTCAAATCAGAGGTAAATTCTTGTATTACAAAGAAAGAATGATTACACAAATTGCTCCCACTACTAATACAATGAATAAATTATATGTTCAACAACCCCCTGGGTCGAGACAGCTCCCCATATTTATATCATGTGGATCGTAACATCTGATCCTATTCCTGGGAAGCCATGAAGATCTCTGATGTTTAGGCGCCATAAATAACACTATTTGCTACAAACATGGCATGGTAAAGAAATAGAAAATATGGGAAAGTTGTTAATCGGTCCAAGGGTAGCATTCTTTTCTGATTACAACTAGATCCAAGCAGCAATGTACTAAAGATCTCCAATTATAGCGCATTCTGTTACAGCTACCTTGTCACAGCTTTGGCTAGGATGTCGCATGAGAACTGCGTGTCTTAATTGATGATAGGAGAGCTAAGGATCATCTTGAGTGGTGAAGATACCTCCTTTCGATACTTGTTCAGCCCCATCTTCCTGCAGTCCACTTATCTCAAACTACCTTCATAAACCATAACATGTTAGCACATTTGAGAGATACATAGCTTTAATTATCACAATCATAAGCATTAATAAGATAAAGAAATGACCAGTCATACCTTGGCAGTTTGGGGGGTAAAGTGGAGACAACAGGTATGATTAGTATGCTGAATGGTGTAGGAATAGGGGAAGAAAAGGTGATTAGGGATGGTCAAAAGAGGCCATTTCTAGGATCAATATCTCCCCCCAATTATCATGTTGCATGTCCTCATGCAAAAACCTGCATCATTCAGAATATGAATCCTGTACTGAGCTTCGCTCGTGGAGAGAGGAAAAATTGTAAGGAAACTCAGGCACCTGATCTGTTTTTAAGAATCCTCTGTGAGTAATCCAATACTTCTAGCATCGTTGTTCCTCTGCCCTAGTTAAAGAGAAGTCCATATTATACAGTTTTGTTGGCCACCAAATGAGGGGATATTTTAAATTCAAACCCAACCAATTAACCCCACACTCCCTGATACTTCCCACATATCCCTTGACCCTAGAAAGTGCCTGCTTAAAATTATTGAAACAATAGGGGTCTCGGCTTCTGAGTACAGGGGAGGCAGCCTGCCACCTGTGCTTACTCCCTTCCAATGCTACCTGCTTGTGTCTGGAAATGTAGTTGGTGCAAGTGGAGATCACTTTTTCCTAATGTCTCATTATATGCTGCACCTGGGGAGGACTTGAAAGGAAATTTCTGTACTGAGCCAAAAGAATACCAGGATTCTGGGGTTCACTTTGAATCCACAGGTTAGTGTGAGCTTCGTTATGAGAAAAGGTCTGAAAAGACCTTTTCCACTGAGCGTGATTGCTCACAAAAGGGGCAAAGGATCTCAGCTGAACATCCCCTGCAAATGGGATAGGATTTCAATTGCGGTCCAAAGGGAAAGCCATTTCATGCAAGTATAGTTCACACAACAAATTTTGATCCTCAAAATTGCTTCCAAAGAATGTATCCAAGAACTTTGCGGAGGTTGTTATTTCAAACGACCTCCCTTCCTTCACAACCTTCAATTTAAACCAGATGAATTGTTCAAACAAGAATACTGGATAAGAGGAAGAAGGCTTCCTGGTGCCCATGAGTTCTTGAGAGAGAGCATACATCTATTCTTTCTCTTACTGTATGGATTGGAACTTTTTCAACTCTCTCAACTTACTCTGTAGTTCTTCTTCCCAAAATCTATGGGCCATACATTCCTCTGCCCAATTCTCTTCCAATACTCTGATAATTTTTCTATGCTCACCAAGAGAAATCATGCCTCTCTGGTGTTCCTCCACCTGGCTTTTCCATTTGGTCACCTCTAGCCTCAGAGTTGAGACTTCTATTGTGAGGTTCAAGATTTCCTTTTTATGATGCTCCTCTTGATTCGAGTCCAAACCAATGAAATTTCTAAGGGGTAGAAGCACTGGTTCTTGTGGGACAGTGTCTTCCATTTGGGAATCCTGCACATATAATTTTACTATGAGAGTTGCTGGTTCTTTTGTGACAACAACTTCCTTTAGATTCTCTGCAACAACTACATCCATTGCTTCTATAGATACTGGTTCTTGTGTAACAGTCTCTTCTTCTTGGGTACCCTGCATTTCTGAAATTAGTTCAAGAGTTACTAGTTCTTGAGTGACAACAACTTCCCCTAGATTCTCCTCAACAGCCACATCTGTTACTTCTAGAGACACTGGTTCTTGTGTAACATTGTCTTCTTTTTGGCCACCCTGCACAACTGAGGCTCAATTGGGAGTTGCTGGTTCTTATGTGACATCCACCCCTCCTAGACTTTATTCAATAGCTATGTCCATCATTCCAAGAGACACTGGTTCTTGTGTGACAGTGTCTTCTTTGTCCTTCTGGTACTAAGATTGGATGTCTTCCTCAGTGTGCAGCTGCTCCTCAAGGATTTCAATGTCACCTGATGATTGTGTCTGTACCTGTTCATCCTCACTCGAATGTATATCAGGAATGATATCTATTCCAGGGTTATCTTCTAGTTGCAATCCAGGAGTCCTCTCTGCAACCTCAAAGGATGTTGGTTCTTGTGTAACAACATCCTGGCTTACTTGTTCATCCTCCTGTTGTTGCAATTATTCTCCTATAATTTTTGTATCATGGGAACATTCTGGGGTTATAGTGCAGAGTTATTTATTAAGCTCCAGAGTGTCCTCCATCCCAAGTTCTTCTCCCATTTTCTCGGCCAATTGGACAAGTACACTTAGGGATGCTGGTTCTTGTGTTACAACACCCTGTTCAAGTTCATCAATGTCTTGCCTTTGTGGCTCAGCTTCTATAATCTCCGTGTCATGGGATCATTCTGGGGTTATAGTGCAATCTTCATCCCCATCATCATACATGATTTCATCCTTTGGCTCCTCTGTCACAGAATTAGTGGCAACTTCAGCAAGGATGGTTAAAGATGTTGGTTCTTGTGTGACAACATCTTTTTCTGCAGCTTCCTCTATTGTAGGCACAAACTGTTGTGCTGTACAGGTATGAATTATAACATTGTGGCCTACTTCCTTGAAGATTTCCCCATAGGTAGGACAGATCACTCGCTCATCTTCCTTGCCAGGCTCGGTAGAGTTCGATCACTCCAGTTGGTCTGCAGCCTCCACCAATGTGTACATTTTCCTTTCACCTTGTTTCCTACATGTTTCTTTCCAAGTCTCCAATTCCCTTCTAAGCATTTGGACTTCCTCTTTTAATAATGCATTCTCAGCCATAAGTCCTTCAATTTGGGGTTCTTCCTCGACTGGCCTTTGTGGAGCATCGATTGGCCTCGGTACAAGGATAGGAACTCAATCTGTGCCCCTAGGGTTGCCCATCTTTTTCTGGCTGCCTCTGCTGCTGCAGTTGATCTAGTTCTTTTTCTTCTTATTGGTGAGGTTATTTTAAGTTCATCAATTGATCTCTTTCTTTTTCTTTGTGGTGTTTTCTTTTGTGGAGCTAGGATGTTGGGATTCACAGCTAAGGTCGAAGGAATATCCCCTATTCCAGCGTTTTTTTGCTCCTCAGGCTTCTCTTCCTCAATTAAAGTTCCTCCCCACTTAGGTGAGGATTCAATGGTTACCAGCTCGATAGTTTCTTCTATTGCCATGGCTCTGTCACCTTCAGGTTCAATTGTCGCATCATTTAGTGCTGCTCCAATTTCACCTTCTGCTGTCAAAGCTACCCTGTTATCTGGGTTTTCCATAAGGTTTTTATCTACAACCTCCCTCAATTGCTCTGTTTGTGCCCCCGGTTTCTCTTCTTCTGATCCAGTTTCATCCCCCCCCCCCAACTGTATTAGAGGGACTCTAGTCATCCTGCTATGGTTCGTGTCCCCCCTGCTGTGGATGAGCCTGTTCTTGTTCTATTGGGACACCCGGCAAGGGAGCGGGTTCCTGAGCTTGAGTAGTCAATTGATCCCAGGTTATATTATGCTGAGCAAGGGTTCTTAAAATTATTAATTTGATAAGACCATGGTGGGTCAGGGAGGCAAATGGATGCTTAGTAGCTTGAACGAATCCCGCCATATGACGCAGGTCATGAAGCAAATAATATGGAATGTTCAATAAATTCCTATGGAGGAGATGAGAAAGTAAAGGCAATTCAGAATTATAAACAGTTTGGTACCTGCCTTCACAAGTGATGTATTTCTTGAGGAAGACAGCAACCTGGTCCTATGGCCACAGAAATGAGTCTAGTGCGATCCCTCTTCTTGATGATTGAACTTGCTCCCCCTCTATTAGAAATGCTTCAAATGCTGTCATCAAGGGGACTCATCGTCCAAACCATGCCCTTCCCACATGCAGGATGGAAGTAACCTCAGATATAATGGCCTCGGAGACTTCTATGCACAGCCCCCACACCTCGGAGTAAGTTTCTGTGATGTTTAAGGAAAAGTGCAAGGCTACTTCACGATTGAATCCATGTAGTCGTTCGAATAATTGGATCCAACCGATGGCTTGAAAGATGGCAAAAACCGTAGGATTTTTCTTGAGCTCCTGTGTATTCAAAGGTTCATAAAGAGCTGGAATCCCCATGGTCCTGTCTTCACACTGAGGTTGCTATTCCATAGATTACAGAGTCTGAGAATGGAGGTTATAGCACAAAGGATTCCCAAATCATTGGGAGGATATGTTAGGGAATGGGAAAATTTGGAAAGTTCGGCACAAAAAAACGTTCAAAATTTTATTCCGAATTGGGGAAGGTGGCGGTTATTAGTTTTTACGTCGCACATGGGAAAGAGTTAATTAGGCCATAATGGTGATACGAATAAAGGTACGAATGATATCGTTAAATCATATCAATACTTAATCACGTGATAAATCAAAGCCATACCTTGTGAGACTGTGCATTGATATCCTGTGGAGAATGGTGGAACGTGCGGTTGCTGACGTTGCGAAGCCGAACTCATGCACAGACATTAATTTAATCATGATGACCAGGATAATGCAATAATTCCTTCTACCAGTGAAATACAAACCATCATGTTTTTAGGGTCGGAATTATGAACAAGGATTTCATCGTATGGCCCAGTTCGCTGGCACCAGGAGGAGAAATCAGAGCCATATCTAGCAGGTTGAACAGCGTAGGAAGCAAATTTCCGTTAACACAGGAGTTACCACTGCAAGTTTTGAAATAAGAAGGAGGTCGTTACTACTGGAGACATCCGCCGAATAGAGAGGAATTGTAGTTGCCAGAAATAATATCATGGCCGACGAAAAAGATGTTGCAGCCACCGGGAAATATGTCACAGCCGCCGGGAAATAGTTCACGACTGACGAGAAAACTTTTACGGCTACCGGGAAAAACATTTACGGCCATCGACAAAGATGTCGGAGCTGCCAAGAAATGGTTCATGACTGTCGAGAAAAGGATTTTACGGTCGTCGGAAAAAAAAGTCACGGCTGCCAGGGAAAAAGCTTTGCGACCGCTGGGAAAGATGTCGCAGCCGCTGGGAAATTTATTTTAAGGAAAAGAAAAATGCGGCAGGGGAAGGCATAGGAAAATGAATTCGATTCGACGGGTCCAATATGGTCATTCCCCTGGTGCTCCCTTGCAAATTTTTGAAAAACAACAGCAAACGAAAAGATCAAATGCAAAAGGAAAAAAACAATATATAATGAAGTAGGAAAAAAAACCATTATTTATGTATAGTAATTCAAACGCGATTTACAGTTTAAGGATTGGCAAAGTCAGAGAGAAGTTCCTACCCTAGTGCCAGCTGATAATCTGGATCGGCAACAATTTACAAAATAAATGCATCTTTCTAAATACGCTTACAGTACAGTCGCAGTCTGTGGCCATTAGCAAATAATGGTATGCGGTTTTCATCAATGGTCACCAGGAAGACAGTGCCGTTGTCAAATACCCTGTCGAACAAGTATGGACCTAGTGACCTTGTACGTAATTTACCTTTAAAATCCCTTTTGAACCTGGAGTTGTATAGTAACACCCAGTCTCCCTCACAGAAGATTTTCTTTTTAATAAATCGGTCATGCTAAT
The DNA here is from genome assembly GCA_001517045.1 of Pseudotsuga menziesii. NCBI lineage: Eukaryota > Viridiplantae > Streptophyta > Pinopsida > Pinales > Pinaceae > Pseudotsuga > Pseudotsuga menziesii. The sequence continues at coordinate 288,286 of LPNX010824511.1, read as the reverse complement.
TGGATCTCTGTTGCTAAAGCAACACAGTCTAGTCCACTACAGCTAACCGTTTCTCATCCAATTAATTTAGTTGATTCAATATTCTCTTCTGGGCCTCTGTTACATATAGATTCACTTCGGTGGCTGTCTTCAAGGTTTTGATTTCAAACTCAATTGGAAAGGTGGCACTCTTTCCATACACTAAATCATAAGGAGAGAAACCTATGGTGTTGCGCCAAGTCGTGCGATATGCCCACAGTGCTTCCAAAAGCCTGTTAGCCCAATCCTTTCGATGGCTCTTAACTTTTTTGGTAAGGATGGCTTCAATAACTTTATTAGTACTCTCCACCTGACCATTGGCTTGGGGGTGGTAAGGTGAAGCCACCCTATGCTGCGCATGATACTTCCGAAGCAGGGATTCAAATTGATGTGACATGAATTGAGGTCCCCCATCGGTAACTACTTCCTTAGGTACCCCAAAGTGGGTAAATATTTCACTGTATAGAAAATCAATCACCGCCTGGTCGTTAGGCTTAGCCAAAGCTACAGCCTCTACCCACTTGGTCATATAATCAGTACAAACCAGAATGTAAGCTTTCTGTTTGGAAAGAGGGCTGATAGGGCCAACAAAATCGAGTGCCTATCTATCAAATGGTTCAACTACTAATTGAGGTTGTAGAGGCATCTGATCTATTTTATTGGGCTGGCCCATCCTTTGGCAGCTATCATGGGACTGAACATACCTTTTAGAATCTCTGAAAAGAGTCGGCCAATAGTATCCCATCCGCAGTGCTTTGTGCCCTGTTCTTTTGTCTGCAAAGTGTCCCCCACAGGGTCCATCATGACAGGCCTTCAGTAAATGAAAGATTTCATATTCCCTTACACATCTCCTAATCTCCAGATTAGGCCCTGTGTAGAAGATATGACCATTTAGCCAACAATACCTGGCACTTTGCTGGATGATTTTTCTCTTCTCTTGTTTAGACATATGTGGCGGTATCTTTCCTGCAACCAAATAATTAGCGACGTCTGCATACCAGGGGGAATGAGATGAAAGTGTGAATAGATGTTCATCTGGAAAAGAGTCCTCAATAGGCAAACTATCATCACTGTTAGTGAAACGAGATAAAAAATCAACGACAACATTTTCTTTCCCAGGTTTATCTGTAATGGTAATATCAAATTCCTGCAATAACAACAGCCACCTGGTCACTCTGGCATTGGTGAGAGGTTTGTTCATTAAATATTTAATGGTAGAGTGGTCAGTGTGCACAAATGTAGGATACCCAGTAATGTAATGTCAAAATTTATTAATGGAGTAAACAATAGCTAGGAATTCTTTTTCAGTTATAGTATAATTAAGTTCAGTAGGGGCTAAGTTTTTACTAACATAATAGATGGCATAAGGTACTTGACCATCCTGCTGTCCTAAAACTGCTCCAATGGCAATATCAGAGGCATCTGAAGAAATATGGAAGGGTAGGGTCCAATTAGGCCCCCTTAGGATAGGAGCTGTGGATAGCTTCTCCTTAATCTTATCAAACGCTGTCTGGCATGCTTCACTCCACACAAACTGTGTGTCCTGCATTAACAAAGAGAACAAAGGAGAAGCAAGTTTGGAGAATTTTTCTATAAATCTTCGGTAATATCTAGCATGTCCCATAAAACTTCGCACCTCTTTCTGAGTTGAAGGGGTAGGTATATTTTTTATCACCTTGATTTTTGAGGGGTCCACCTGAATGCCATTGATAGAGATGAACTGCCCCAATACCACCCCCTCACTCATCATCATATAGCACTTTTCAGTGCTTAATGAGAGCTGGGTTTGTTCACAGCGAATTAAAAACTTCTTTAAATTTTCCAGTGCTTCCTCAAAATCCTTGCCATAAGGAGTAAAATCGTCCATAAAGATTTCCATACTATCATCAACTAACTCAGAGAATATGCCAATTACAACTCTTTGAAATGTTGCAGGTGCATTACATAAACCAAAGGGGAGCACTCTGTAGGCAAACGTTCCCCAGGGACAAGTGAAGGTGGTCTTATCCTTGTCCTTAGGAGCAATCTGAATTTGGTTGTACTCGTTGAACCCATCTAGGAAGGAGAAGAACTTCTTCCCTGATACTATATCGAGTACTTGGTTAATAAATGGAAAAGGGAAATGGTCCTTTTGCATGACTTTGTTGAGCTCCCTATAATCGACACAAACCCCCAATTTACCATTTTTCTTGGGCACAATTACGAGTGGGGAAACCCACTCGCTATCTGAAATAGGATATATAAATCCTGCTTCCAAGAGTTTCTGGATTTCTTCCTTCACTATATCCCTTAGATTGGGGTTCATTCGTCGTTGAGGTTGACACACAGGCCGGGAGTCACTTTTAATATAAATATGATGAGTGCACAGATTAGAGGGAATACCCCTCATGTCTGTATACTCCCAGGCGAATGCCCCTTCTGTTCTTTCAAGAGACTGATCAGGCGCTTCTGTTCCTCTAAGGAGAGACTAGGATTGATATTCAAGGTTTTTCCAGACTCTACCTCAATAGGAATACTTTTTGAATTTTTCAAAACTGGGATTATGTTTGTGTCACCAACTAGCGCTTCTTCTGTAAGATTTTCTTGTTCTTCCTTCCTCAGGGTAATGTTTAGGAATTGATAAAACTCTTTATCAACTAAAGCGGGTTCACTAATAAAATTACTAATAGTATCATCTTCTGTTTCGTTTTTAAAATTTAAGGCCTTCCCTATAGTTAGTAGTGGCTGAACATCCTCCTCTTCCTCCAGCTCCATCCAAAGGGAAGTTTTAACCTCTAGACTTGGAAAAGCTAGAGGATAAAGGGTGAGGCTTTTAGTCTCAGTGCCATCAGATATAGTCATGGACCCCAATCGACAGCTGATGCATGCATCAGCTATGGCCAACCAAGGCCTCCCCAAGATCAATGGGTGTCCTCCCAGCGATGATTTTGGTTGTAACACCAAAACGTCAGCAGGGTACTCCCATGAATCCACTGAGATGACAAGGTCATCCAGAACTCCTTTGGGTCTAATGGTGGACCTGTCCACCAATTCAAAAATGGTTGGGGTCGGTCTAATATTAGTGAGCCCAAGCTTCTTTATAGCCTCAATCATTATGACATTGATCACTGCTCCTAAATCTACTAGCACGTTGGGTATCTGTGTATGTCCTACCTGTACAGTGACAGTAGGATTTCCAGGGTCATCATACTTAGTCACTGGTGTCTTTCCTATTATCAAAGCAGACAAATTCCCTATGACGTGAACAGTGGGAGGATCTCTGGGTTTCCTTCCTGGTTTCTTGGTGCACAGGTCCCGAACGGTTCTAGCATAAATAGGTACGTCTTGAAGAGCTTGAATAAGGGGGATTTTGACATAAAGATTCTTTAACTATCCCAGGAGGTTAAATTGAGGTTGCCCTCCTGCCCTTGGTAGCATTAGTCTCTCGGGATATGGTGGTTTCCTTATCAACTGGGTAGGCTGTGTATTGTTAGATTTATCATTTGGTGTTTCAGCCGTCCCATCTAAGGGATGCTCAACATCTTCAATAATAGGAACTGTATCGGATGGATGCTGTGAACTCACTCCTTCTTTATGCACAAAAGGTGGAGCATCTTCTGTAATTACGGGTTCTACTATTTTCCCAGATCGTAAACAAATATCATTGCAAGGTACAGGGGAAAGAGAGTAGGCCGGCATGTTGATAGTCTCCAATTGATGGAGTGTTTTGTTATTCAGGTTAGGATTCGGTTGGGCAGGCAGCTGAGGACGTATTGGTACATTAGGGACATAATTATTCTGTAGCTTCAGCTGCGACTGCTGAGGTGGGTATTGAGGATATTGAGGAGAATATGGTGACTGTTGTGGTGGAGGTGGTGGAGGAAACTGGTTCCCGGGATGGAAGTTCCTCCATCCAGGAGACCACGTCGTAGGTTGGTGTGGTGGCTGTGTCCAGGGACTCCATGAGTTATAATTTTGTGTTGCAGGTTGGGGCGGATTCCACTAAGCATAATTTTAAAGGAATTATGTATTCACATTTTGCATATTATTCCAATTGCTCATATTATTCAAAAATGGAAATGAGTCTGGAGGCATACCTTGATTTCGAGGCTACCAAGGTTTCTTTTGTGCAATGAAATAGGCCGATTCCACCTATGGAGTTGATGTCTGCATAAAATCCTTTACTTGGGGAAGTGAGGGACATTCTTTCATGTTGTGGTTTAGCTCACACAGCTGACACACTTCTACTTTATCAAGCGGGCATTCTCTCAGTGGATGATTCTTTCTACATCGGGGGCAGAACACACCTAGTGTGAGATCCTCCACTACCTGTTTTTGTTTTTCCTTCAGGACATCGATCTCTGAGGAGATGGAGCTCATCATCTCTGTTTTAAAATTTTCAACGAGATTGCCTATCTCTGTATGGGTATCTCCTCCATTGGATGACTTCTGAGTTCTGTCGAAGACATCACGTTCTAGCTTATCCCGTTTGTCCCGCTTATTATTCCTGGAAGACCCCCTGGAGTATCTCTTACATAATTCCATAATATTTCCAAAATTTTCTTTGGAGATATCTCCCTTTCCTAGCAGGTTTAACATGTCTAAAAAATCATCCCTGATCCCCCGAAGCAAGATTATCTTGAGCACATCTAGCCCCATGTTCGGCTTCCCAGCTCTTTGCACATTGTACAACAACCTTTCCACAAAGTCCTCCATACTTTTGTCCTCCTTCTACACCATTTTGAACAATTCCTCTCTTTTGTCCTTGGTGTTGCAATATTCCTGATATTTCTCCAGTAACACCTGTTTTATTTTATCCCAATTAGCAACAGTTCCTCCCCCAAGGCTCATGAACCAGCGTAATGCATTGTCATTCAGGGTGGGAGGGAAAAGTTTTAGCTTTTGTGCATCGGTGACATAATCATAGCTGCAACAGAAGATATCGAATTCAAAAAGGAATTCATCTGGATCTTCTGCTGCCCTTCCATGGAAGCGAGACAACACCGATGGTGAGATATTTTTCATAGGGGTCATCTCTTGTGGCTGCTAAATTGGAAATTTCAGTGTAGCCATCATTCCTTTAGGCAGGGAGTGATTTTCATGATGATGGTTTTCCCCCATTGCCTCTTCCTCATCGGACTCATGTCTATTACTCATATCCTCTTCTGCTTTCTCCTCTTCGTTCATTCCTACGTTCTTTCCCTCGTTCCTTTCTTCGTCCTTTTCCTCTTTCTTTTCCTCGTTCTTCCACTGATCAGTAATCTCTTGGTGGAACTGTGTCCAGTCTTCTTCAGTTACAACCTTCCCATAAATGTGGTAGATCAAACATCTACTGGCAGGTCCAGTTGTAACAGTTGTGTCCTCTTCTGCAGGGATATTTGAGGGAGTCGCAGCTGGTCGTGTATTTTCCACTGTGGACCCTGACGCTGGCGACCTAGGATCGGCAAGGTTTCTCCTGATAGGAGTCTCTTGAGGAAATCCCTGGTGGATGAATCTGTTCTGTCAACAAGATCGTCAATGAATGTCTTTCTGCCCAGCGGTGGACCTCGACCGCGACCCAAGCCACCAGCACTGTTAGTATTTTGTGGGGTTTTGGGAGTTGAAAGATGGTCATGCTTTACCCTTCTCGTATTCATGCAACCCAAATCATTACAGCAAACAAAATAGAAAAGACTGACTAGAAACCATTGCCATATGAAACTAATGATGGTGTTTAATTTTTATCCTTCCCCGGCAACGGCACCAAAATGTTGAGCACCCAATATGCAAGTATATTATTACCAACATACAGAGCGTACATGATTTATTTTCAACCTGAGAAAGTCTTTTATTTCAAAGGATAAAATGCACTGTATATGCTTAAACACAAAGTCACTGCAATTGAACATTATTTTCCTCTATCAACTCTGTTCATCCCAAGAATCGATGTAATCCCGTGATCTTCTAAGCACTACGATCTTAATTACTTTCTGCTATGCATGAAAGAATGACACAAAAGATTCAAATTACAATTGAAAGGAAATCCTGTTCACATCCCTGAATAATTAATTCACCTATTCAATCTGATTACTGTAAAGAACACAAGCATAAATTGAATATTGATCTAGGAATTCGATTGCAAAATATTGAGTTCAGCTACTCTAAGAAATTGAAATACAGGAATGAAATTCAACAATCGTAACAATAAAGATAAGTTGCAAGGATTCATGGGATAACAACTAAAACTGCAGGACGAACAAAGCTGTGTACAACTACCACATGAATTGCATAAAAGATCGTTACCTACTCAGTCGACTGTCACTTTGTACCACTTACAGATCTCAAGAAAATGTAATCCCAATTATACTGTAAATTCACACTTACTACAGCTATGTACAAAGGAAATAGAATCAACAACACATCACACAACAATGAATTAAAAATTCCTAATTTAACTCAGCAATCTCTGTGGAAGGCGAGCCCAGTCTTGACATAGAGATGCTGGCTGAACAACGTAAAGCTTCTTAAATCAGAGGTAACTCCTTGTATTACAAAGAAAGAATGATTACACAAATTTCTCCCACTACTAATACAATGAATAAATTATATGTTTAACAACCCCCTAGGTCGAGACATCTCCCCATATTTATATCATGTGGATCGTAACATCTGATCCTATTCTAGGGCAGCCTTGAAGATCTCTGATCTTTAGGCACCCTAAATAACACTAGCTGTTACAAACATGGCATGGTAAAGACAGATAAAATATGAGAAAGATGTTAATCGGTCCAAGGGTAGCACTCTTTTCTGATTACAAATAGATCCAAGCAGCAATGTACTAAAGATCTCCAATTATAGCGCATTATGTTACAACTGCCTTGTCACAGCTCTGTCTAGGATGTCGCATGAGAAACATGTGCCTTAATTGATGATAGGAGAGCTAAGGATCATCTTGAGCGGTGAATATCCCTCCTTTCGAGACTTGTTCAGCCCCATGTTCCTGTAGTCCACTTATCTCAAACTACCTTCATAAACCATAACATGTCAGCACATTTGAGAGATACACAGCTTTAATTATCAAAATCATAAGCATTAATAAGATAAAGCAATGACCAGTCATATATTGGCATTTTGGGGGGTAAAGTGGAGACAACAGGTTTGATTAGTATGCTGAATGGTGTAGGAATAGGGGAAGAAAAGGTGATTAGGGATGGTCAAAAGAGGCCATTTCTGGGCTCAACAGTGGGTACTTTGTAGGGGTTATTCTGCAGGTGTCTCGGCCAGGTAGAGGTTAGACAGCACAGTCGCTTTATGCGTTGAAGCTAAGGGCCACTATAATTGGTTACGTACCTCCGCTTGTAGTGTATGGGAGTTTCAAGCCTCTCCTAGGCGAGACATACCTGCTGCATTCGGGAGCTCACATATCCTCCCCTTGGTTTGCTTGTATTTTGGCTGTGGATTTTCTTAGGAGTGTGATCTTTGTGCGCTAGTTGGCCTTTGGGATCGTGGTTACTTGAGTATATTTATGCTCTCTCGAGTTCGGGTCCTTTTATTTTCGGCATGCCTAATATCCTATCACCCATCCTTGGTCCTAGTATGGACCCTAGTGTCAGACTTGGGGGCATCATAGCCCCTTACCGTGCTCGTATATTTGTGAATGGTCATATCCCAACCTCTACTCCATTTGTGGAGGATTTTTTATTTCTTTCACTCGGTCTTTACACCAGTGGTCACCCTCACACTACTACATTTTGACCAAAAATCTGGCGGCCGTATTGTCGGATTTTCGACACTTCCCTGTCGCATGTACGACACTATGATTTTTTTTTAAGCGTCGATGGCTTGTCGTCGGTTATCTGAAATTGGATTAAACCGTCGGTTATGCGACACCTCAGCTACCGTCACTTAAATATATGGCGTCGGTTAAGCGACATGGAAAACCGTCGGTGAAGCAACGGATATAAAACACAGGCGTCGGTGAAGCGACATGGTATACCGGCGGTTAAGCGATGGAGATAACAACTAAGCGTTGGTTATGCGACATTAGAAACCGTCGGTTAAGCGACGAATATAAATAATAAGAGTCGGTTAAGCGACATGTCGTAGTGTTTTTTTTTTTAAAAATTTCCTACAGAAGCGTTGGTTAAGCGACGTCTGTTAGAGTTTAAAAAAAAAATCACCTACATATATTCATACGGTTTACATTATAACAAGACAGTTTCGTTTTACAGAAAAGGAATACGGTTTTTTCCAACGAAGATCAAAAGGCTCAAGCCCTGTGAATACATCTGAATCCAACTGATAAATATACTTCTTTTCTGAATCAAATTGATAAATAGATCCATTTTATAAAAGCGTGGATCTAGGCAGCAGCGTACCAACACTGAAGCAACAGGGAATACATCTGAATCCAACTGATAAATAGACTTCTTTTCTGAATCAAATTGATAAATAGATCCATTTTATAAAAGCGTGGATCTAGGCAGCAGCGTACCAACACTGAAGCAACTAAATTAAAATTTTTGAATTTGAACAGAAAAATTCCCTTTTATGCAAAGAAAATCACTTCTATTATCTCTTATTACTGTGTTCCCATAGTCTGGAATGTTTTATAGCCTACCATTGGGAATGGCCGTGCCTTTATCGATCACCTACATATATTCATATATCTAAGTAGTTTCATTGTGGAAGGCAAAACATTTTTAACAAAAATCAAATCAGAGGCTTACATTATAACAAGACAGTTGCATTTTACAGAAGAGGCATACGGTTTTTTCCAACGAAGATCAAAAGGCTCAAGCCCTGTGAATACATCTAAATCCAATTGATAAATAGACTTCTTTTCTGAATCAAATTGATAAATAGATCCATTTTATAAAAGCGTTGATCTAGGCAGTAGCATACCAACACTGAAGCAACTAAATTAAAATTTTCAAATTCGAACAGAAAAATTCCCTTTTATGCAAAGAAAATCACTTCTATTATTTCTTATTACTGCGTTCCCATAGACTGGAATGTTTTATAGCCTACCATTGGGCATGGCCGTGCCTTCACCGGTAATATACCCTCCTTTTTAGGCGAGTTTTGATTGGAATTTGGAAACGGCAAATTGAGTGTCATAAGTCACAAATGCTTTATTCATGCATGGACACTACGAAACAGGAAGAAGATTTTAGGAGACGAGACCATGTGCTACAGAGTGATCTGTTACTCACTGCAGAGAATGAAATCCATGTAATCAAGGGTATTTCAGATTGTAATAATCTGAGCAGAACAGATAACATTACATGCATGGAGACAGAGGAATCAATGGAGTTAGCCCTATGCTGTAACTCTATTGCTCCAGGATCTAGAACTCATTTAGAGACAACTGGCTGTAGTAAAATGTCTTCTGTAGCTGGGGAGTGCTCTGCTGCAGGTTTACAGGAAGATGGAGAGAAACAAGAGAAAGGAATTCTTTTGAGGTTGGATTCTGGCTATTTCAATGATGATAGGTCCCATTGGGACTTGAATACCCCTATGGATTCTTGGGAAAAGCAACTAGAAGTTGTAAATACAGATTCTAAATCTGAATTTTTACCTGCAGACACTGCAAACAATAAGGACTCAGAACATTTGGATGGGATTCAGGTACACATATTATCTTCAGAAGCTAAGCATGATACTGGAAAGTCTGAGCAGGATATGCTGAGAAAGGTTTTACAGGCAGACCAAGATAATAATGCACTGAATTTCTCAGAAAGCTCAGCTTCTGGAAAGGATTCAAAACTTGATACGTCTCTCAGACTTCGGCCCGATTCCATTCACAACCAGTGTGAGATGAACCTTGCATATATGTATCAGAGTGTTTCACTATCAGAGGAATCAGTTGCTGAAAGGGAACTAAACCTCTCCATAGCACCTTCAGGAGGATCTTGTGAATCAGTTATTAATGTTTCTGGTGTTGATGCCCAAGATGATAGACATTTTGTAGAGAAACCTTCAGATTGTCTTTTGGCAACAGACCAGTGCTTGCAAAGTGACAGTCAGTTAGATAATACTCTGATTGATGACAATGTAGATATGTTTGATAAAACTGAGTCTTCTGCTGATTGTAAGCAAGATAAAGAACCTGCAAAAGATAATTTTGAAGCTACTGATGGCACTAGTTAAGAGGGAAACTCAAGTGGTCCTGAAACAACTAATGAAAATCCTGATCTTGTGCAAATAAACTTCCCATCTTCTCCATCCAAGGATCAACAACTTATCAAAACTGTCAATGACGACAGCATTGTTGATGATGCAAATGCTGTGACTATCTGTGCTGTTAATGCTTGTGTAGAGGATATTAACACCACTAGGGAAAATCCTAGAAGCCCCGAGCTTGGATTGGACAAGCAATTTGCAGAGGATGCCACAGAAATTGCCTATGGTGGTGACTTTGAGTTTGATGGTTATGATGATGAATACGAACTTGTTTCAGATACTGATAATATTTCAGATATTGGAAAGGAGATTGTTGAACAAGCTGAAAATGAGCATCAAGTTGAAGAAGGAGAATACAGAGAAACATGGATTCATACTTGGGTTAAAGAAGATACAGGGGAAGAACTGGAAGATGAACATGTTGATTATGGTGATTCCAATGGTAGAGATGCCGATGACACTTCAGGCTAGAACCAGGTCCTATTAGAACTCATTACTGGGGCATAGACACCAAAACAAGTATATTGCGTTCCCTATATCCTTATATTATATATGTACAGGTGTAAGTCAACATAAAAATGCCTTCAAGCACTCTGTTCCTTTTCTTCCAAATGATCATTATTGGTCTAGATGCCATAATGTAGAACAAATGGCAGTACTAGGCTACCAACCAAACTTTGTTGATGATTTTGTTTTAAGAATCAGAACAAATGATATCAATAGTAGATGACGTTGCACTTTGACCACATTTCGTGTCCTAATGTAGGACTCAAAAGCAAAGAATGCTAAAGAGAAGAGTAATGATGGAGTCCTCAAATTCCATATAGGTTGAGCAAGAAACTTGTAAAGGAATAGAGTATTACATAATTTAGTTGTACCTAAGTTATTAAATCCAATAGAAATTGTAACAGAACAAAGTATTACATAATTTAGCTGTACTAGTGTGATGAAAACCAAATCCAAACAAGTGAATGCCATAAACTTATGCCAATAGGAATAATAAAACATGTAACAAGTATCAAAAATAATGTACATTGTAGACAAATCCAATTCTTAAGACCTCAACACCATTCTTTTCTCCTCGAGGTCCTTCAATTCCTTTCGCCACGTATCCAATTTAGCCAGCTTTTCTCTTTGCTCAGGATTCAGTGTTCCTTTACCAGCCATAGATGCTTGTTGTGACTCTGTCAGATGAATCTGTTCACAAAATAAGATTAGTTTTAGTGCATGAACAAATCATCTTTCCATACATTCATAGACATTAGAAACGATTCAGTATTCCCTCTATGAGAATACAAAAGATAATTATAAATTTATGGTAGCTTCCCCAGTGTAGCTAGCTTGCCACAAACAACTTGTGCCTGATTACACCTATGTGACATTTTACATAATAATGTTACCAAGAAGCCATATACACATTACATCTAAGAGGTTATTAAAAGCACAATGCCACAAACAGAATCCTCGTAATCAGCTTTATAAGATCACTATAAAGGTCACTTCTACAAATGTATGTACCTTTTTCTTCAATGCTCGAATACGTTTATCCAGATCCATTCTCTCGGTATTTGTCTGTTCTGAAGAGGCAGAAACAGAAACCTCTGTGGTAACAGTTAATGAACCCATCTGCTCAGCTACAGCCTCCACATCTGGATCTCTGATGGACTGCATCCATAATGAAATGCATCCATAATGAACTGCCCCACCATTATGCTTAGTATATGTCCCTCACCAAGAGGCTTTATTTTTTTCCCTGTTCAAGATCCTAATTTATGGAATATGTGATCAAGGAATTTCATAGTACTACACCATATTATTCTAAAATATCCTCCTAATGACCACCAACTTGTTAACAATAATTCTGTCATATACATCTAGAGATGAGAAATTTAGGCACAAACAATATAAGGTTGTAGATTTCCCTTCAGAACTGCAATTCAATAGGCTTTGACTGAATGTCAAGCACCATATCCATGAGTGGACTGAATTTGTTGATATTTGACCTTACATGTTAGATATGCTCTTATAGGAGTTGCACTTGCATTCCTTTGACCTATCTAGGGTTGAACTATCTTATCTTATCTACCTTCAGTGGAGACAACATTAGATCATCAATTGCAAGATCCGGCTCTGCCCCAAGGAATATGGCAGCTGAAGAACACTGACAGCAAAATGGCAGAAATCATGTGTTGAACTATATCAGCTGCCTTGTAAATCCATTTTTTCATTTGCTGGTGCTTTGCCATGGATTCCTGAATTGGGCAGAGACAAGTTGCTTGAAATTGAATACTTCATAAGTTTTAGCAGAATTCTACGCCATAATGTTCATTTTGGCCATACAGGGGAGCTATCACAGCTGGCAAATATCATTCTAGATATACTCTCTCAGCTTCAAACATTATACAAAGAGCATAGTGTGAAGGAAAGGGGTTGGTTATTCTTAAGTCATAGTGCATGGCTGTCTTGATTCAGGCTGTAGCGTAATTTAATTAACATGCTACGCTAATTTCTATCTTTAAACCAACATGATTTAATATATTCATATCTTCCCCCTCATAGCGGTATCTATATAATCTTTTCATAGTGCGAATCCTTGGGCAGTTAGAATCCTCGTATGGCCGCTTGAACTACAGATAAAAAACCAGGGATAGGATTGAACTGGTCCATAGGAATATCAATCAAAATCTAAATGGGTTCTCCTCCACCTTGATGGTAAGGGCCTGAGACTTACTGGCAACAGAGGTAGCATTAAAAATAATAAATAGATTGGTTGAACCACCTGGTAATTTAATAATCCACAGTTGATATCTATGCAAGATCTTTCCATGTCGTGAAAGAAGTCTAATGAGTTGTCTATCACATGTTGCAGAGAAATGACATGGTGGAATACTTTGGAGAGCAGCTTCAGGGATTTGTATTTGATATTTCAAAAGTGAAATCAAATTACACATTTACTAGACTTTCACCTTAATATCAGACTTCCAAACTGTCTTCACCCTATACTAATAACATATACCCCCTGTGCTCAAGACATATACAGTCATCTTTCCAGCCATTATCAAAACTGGATTCTGTGCATTTCATCAAAAACAAGGCTATCAGCTAACTTATACAGAACTAACAATGACCCATGTGCTTATAGAAAAACAGAAATAAGACTAACAATGACCCTTGTGGTTATAGAAAAACAGAAATAAGAGTTTTTAAGGACAACTTCCAGTGGGATGTTATCCTTGGATTCTCTCTCAATCAGATGACCTTCCTGCACTGTAAGAGCTTATTTCAAAAGATTGTCTGCTTTGTGATTAAATTCCCTGTAAATGTGGGTAAAAGAAACTTCATCAAACTAGGCTTTTATCTCCATGATCCTTTCCATTATAGGCCCTAGTGCCAAATTTGCGATTTGACCTTTTCCATTTGCCCGTCAAAACAAAATTTACTTGCACTTTGAACTTTGTAGTGCTAATTTTATTTTATTACTACAATGTTTTTAATACTCTCATTACCTTGATTGTGGGAATTAAGATTCACTATTATTTACAATTCATGCATCAAATATTCACAGACTAAAATCGAAAAGATGTCTAAAGCATTTGTGGTTGGCAAATTTGTGTGAAAACTATGGAAGGAAATAGAAGTTGTGACATTCTCATAATGACAAGTCACTATATAATATAGATCACCATGAAATTCATAGCTGCTCAATCTGCCCCAAAAGTTTTAAAGCACAAGAATATTAGGAGATAAGTTGACCAATCATTTGGTTTTGGGTGTAGGGCCATAATAAAGTTGTTTATTATCAACTTCATTGTTTTCTAAAAATTAAAGAAAAACTTGAAGCTAACAACCAATTTTTCTATGGCTAGGAATAGAATCTGCAAAAATATTGACAGAGTTTGATTCTAAAGTCTCTCTCCCAAAGCAAAGATAATGAAACAGTTAAGATCAGAGTTGCAATGATGACCTGGCCTGACATCAAGTTTTCTTATTTGTTTCTTATGTCAAAGCCTTATAAGTACAAAATGGTGCCTTGAATGGCAGATTTAAAACATGCCACAGTCTAAAATGATGGTTCCAAGTTTTTAAAACGTTTTGTAGATTATCATACTTGGATTATTATGTCACTCTGATCAACCATCAAACCACACAAAAGATGGAATGATGCTTAGAAGGTTCAAAACATTTTATGCCAAACAATAATTCTGAGGTTGAAAAATGCTTTGCAGGCATATGTCAGTCAGTCTCATCAACTTTTGTCCTTTTTCACTTGAATAGGACTTGTATTTTGGAAAAAAATCTATATACTATGTCTTGCAGATTTTTCCTGTGTGCTACTTTATGTGTAGAGAAAATATGTTGGGAAGGCATGGCATTATCCATTCAATGCTGACAATTTGATTCTCTACCTACTTACAACAAACATATGCCTACAATCATCAAGATCAATGCACGGAGTACTTGCATCATGGAATAAGTAATGAAGTGGAACTCTGATAGGCCTGGAAATGTGCACTAGCCTGTATTTCTACTTAGAACTGGTGAAGTGACTGGCATCTTCTTAACAGTAGGGAACTGAAGAGAATTACTCAGAACAGTAAACACATCACCAGAAATATGAATATGTGATGCTACTTGAGGCACATATGTGGATGAGTCACATTAAAATACCTTTTCAGAAGTACTGGCTTGAACGTAGGCTGCACTTTTGAAAAGCCGTATTTTTTAAGAAAATCATGTATCTATAAATAAAATATCCTGAATGCTAAAAAATGATCATCAGAATCATCATCTAGTAGAAATTCTAATAGCCAACTGAGTTTCTCTCCATGCATAACATTCTGAACTGAAGTTGCATTCCTTGAGAGCACATCAATAGAATCTCCCTCGTCAGCAGACTGGTTAACTTTCTGAGTTGCTGACCAATTCTCCAAGGTAGTTTGTGCATCATTACTTGACAACATCATCTTCAAAGGTTCTGTTGTCTCCATTGAGTTTCTTTCTAAAGAACTTATTTTTCTTTCTTGAAATTATGTAGCCATGATACTGGGGCCATTTATGTACAAATGCAGTGTGTCCCTTAGTGTGGAACCTACATGCATGCTTCCAATCTGACCCGGGAGATGAGTGGCCATGCTAAGAGAAGATACAAGATTTGTATAAGATGCACAGTGCAAGTTTATCATAGATGAACAAGAATCTTCTTGGATGGATCCTATAGGATGCATGGAGCTACATCCATTATACAATGTAACTGCTGCAGCTGCATCAGTACTGGCGTCACAACTTGTGCCAACCTGATCCGTTGAACTGGTGGAGCTTGCAATTCTAATTTCAGTCTGCCCATGCAAATGAGGAGACAAATCAAAAGTAAAGGGGGGTTGTATCTGAGATGGAGGGTTTGAGTTCAGATTGTTTGTAAATGAAGATGACCTGAATTGATTTGTAGGTTGTGTCTGAGGTGGAGGGTTCAGATTATTTTTAAATGAAGATGGCCTGAAATGATTTGAAAAACTATAGCTGATATTCAACGGAATACATGCAACAGTTCCTATACTGATATGATCACTACTACCCACCTGACAAGTGGACATCATGGAGTTTGCAAACATGCTTTGACCCTGGTCAATCATTGCATTGGGGAGAAGTAAATGAGAAGACAAATCAAGGGCAGAGAGAGGATTTGTACTAAAGGCAGGGTTTATATTGTTTGTAAAAGGAGAAGGATTGATTTGTTGTGCATAAACTTGGCTAATGTCCATTGGAACAGATGCAATGGAGCCTACTTGTTGACTGCTACCAGCCTGACCTGTGGAATTCATGGAGCCTGCAAGCCTAGTTCCACTTTGACCAATCTGTGCATGGAAATGAGCTTACAAACCAAAAGCAGGCACCATTCCTAGCTGAAAGGAAGGATTTAGATTGTTTTCGGATGAGCAAGGCATGAATTGATGCCCAGAAACATGGCCAGTATCTGACAAAACAGATGTAACTGGTTCTAAACATATTAGATTCCTCCTGCCAGTCTGACCTGGGGAACTCGTGGAGATGCCATACATGCTTCCACTCTGGCCAATATTTGCATTATGGCTAGGAAAATAACCGTGTAAATCAAAAGTAGATGAAGGGCCTGTCTTAAAAGTACCATTTAGACTGTTTGTAGATGAGTAACACCCTGATTGAAATGCAGCACCACGGTTAATATTCAGTGAAGAAGATGCAATTTTCCTTCTACCCACTGGATTATATCTACCAGACTCAACTGTGGAACTCATGGAGTTAGTCTGTATGCTTGCACTCTAATGGATCCTTGTCAACTGGCCAGGCATGCAATTGCACAAACTATACATAGATGCCGGTCCTGTCTTGGGGGCAGGGTTCTGATTTCTTGTAGAAAAGTGAGATCTCCTGGAAATTGCATGCATGCCAGCACTATGGCCATTTATTGCAATCTGAAAGTCAGTATTCAGATGTTCTATAAATGAGCAGGGCCTGAAGTGATGCACACCACCATGAACACTAATTGACAAAGTAGATATGACTTCTTTTCTACCAGTTCTATTACTCATGCTAGCTGAATCTATGGAACTCATGGGGCTTGCAAGAATGGCTTTACGCTGGTCAGTCAAATGACAGGATAGAGCAGTAGAAGAGAAAGGCCCTCGTGAAGAGGTAGGGTCTGTCAACAAAAAATACCTTAATTGACTTGCTGCATTCTGGCAAATGTTTGAGGGAATATTTGTAACTGTATCTGCACCCTCTTGATTACTTATAGTAACCCGAACTGTAGATCTCCCACTGTAGATAATAGAGGTACGACATCAATAGTGGGTGGTAATATCATCTTGGTTTTCTTCAGGTTGTAGGACTTCCTTAACTTCCTCCAGTTATCTTCTTTGTCTGAGGCATGGTAGTGATCACTAGTCAAGTTTCCTTGGCCCCACATCAAACATGGAGCAGGCTTGTCACATACATAGCAATGACACTGCATAATTGAATTACATGATAAGCAATGTCCTGGATGTGTTCTTTGAATACATTATTAACACAAGCAATCTCTATGTAAATAGGAAACAGATTAAAATACAAAATACATCACAACATAACATGGTTCACACGTACAATTAAAACCAAACTTTAACAAATAATAACTATTCATCCAAACTCTTTGAATTTAGAATAGATTCTTCCTCAGTAAACATACCAAGGCACAATGTTTCTTGTGAGGTGTGCTGTCGTAAGGATAACTTACACAACAATGCCTTGAATGAGGATAGTCCCTACACGCAACCTGATAACATTTTAAATAATGATCAATTATCAAGATTATGACATTGAAGTTGAAAATGGAATATTAAGGCATAAACTTATCCATCACAAAACCCAAGTGCAATACTAATGCATAGCATTACCCAGCAGAGAATCGACCTTCAAAACTTATGTAAAGAGTTTACTGAACATCCATCATGTAGACTCAGGTCTAAAATGACAGTAATGTTATTAATTGATAAGATGAGAATCTGTTCAAAGACAATAAAATGAAACAAGACAAAAAAATCACATTTCCCACCACACTTTTTTCAGTATTCAAAATCATTTTCTCAGAGGAAAACATATTTTACTATGGCAACAGAAAACCCTCAGTTCAATTCATTGAGGGAGAGGATGCCACAGATTTCACAACTAATATAAATTGCTCAATTGCACCAAATGGGTTATGCAGCATGAACTAAACCAAGATAAACTAACATTATCATACATATTGACACTTACATTTTTTAAATTGAGGTTCACTGCATAGCTTATTGGAGAAGAGCTTGATCTTGATGTCCTTGTACATGAAGAGCCTGAGGTAAGTACTCCACAGTTGATATCTATGCAAGATCTTTCCATGTCGTGAAAGAAGTCTAATGAGTTGTCTATCACAAGGCATGCTGTTTGTAGTTTTCAGAAACTCTCATCAAAACTCTAACTATGTTAGAGATTGTACAAGCACAGTCCTTTAGAGCAGCCCTACCCTCTCGTGTTGTAGAAAGAATGTCCAGAATCGCCAGGGAAGTCTCTAAACAGGGGATTGTTGCATAAGGAAGAAGCTCGACCAATTGTACAACTAATCCAATACCCACAACCTGAATCCTCACCTGCTTGCAAGAACATATAATTCTAAGCAAACTGAGTCCTGCTGCCATAGCCCTTGGATACTTCTTGTCCTTCACAAGCCTCAACAAGCCGAATAGAAGCCTAAAACTCGAAACGTTCTCAGACTTTAGATCTTCGATATCCACTAGAGTTTCAATGAGCTTTGCTGAATTTATTCTTGTCTCCATGGTACCCTCGTGCAGAAGGTCCACCATTAGAGAGATCTTTGCCGGTTCTGTGAGGCTTGTTTTCCTTCTGAATCCAAAGGAAGCCTAACTAGAATACCAATGGCTTCAGTCCCAACTGCATGAGAAGTGAAGGGACCCAATAGAGACGAAGGCAACATCACCCCTCCTTCATCCACTATACTCTTTCTTGCAGATTCATCTGTTTGTGCAATCAACCTAAGTGCACACAGAGCCTTTATTCTAGTCTGCCCTTTAGCCTTCCTAAGCTTCTCCAGAAGCTCCTTCACTCTCTCCTGAACATTTTCGGCCTGTTTTTTCTGCATCATATATCTGTGTGAGAACCACTTGTAGATGAGATGGGAGAGGGTCGTGTTTGGAGTAAGAGAGACATCCCAGAGCTCGTGCATAGTTGTCGGACAGATGTAATGATGCCCTATTGAAAACCACTGCAAAATATTGGATTGTTCATAGGTCTAGCCTGTACAAAGGGTAACAGGATCCTCCATAGGTTCCAAATAAATGGGGCAAATGAACACGGAGGGCACATCAGAGCAATCCAGCTCTTCAATCATATGTTTCAACGGAATCCCATCCATATTGCTCTTCAATCATCACAGCAATCCAGCTCTTCAATAATCACAGCTTCGGAATGATAGGAGATCCATATTTCTTGGAAAAGGAAAGAGCATCGAACATCCTTCTCCCTCAAGTGATTAATCTCTTCTCCACCTATTCCCGCTAATTTGGACATTGTAAAGAATTTAAAGGATCTGTCGCTTAAGCGACGCTTAGGACCTTCTTCTTATAATTGACCAATTAAGTTTATTTATTTAAATGATTGACCAATTTGAAGCACCGTCGCTTAAGCGACACTTATGAGGACATCCATTACTTAAGCGACGCTTATGAGCCTAACCGTCGCTTAAGCTACGCTTATGACCAAATTTTAAAAAAAAAAATCTAACTTTCTGATTTTTGGTAGGTTTAAAAGAAAAAATCCACGCGCCGTCGAAAGTAACCGTCGGATTTTGGATCGAAATGTAGTAGTGTCATGGGGGTGGTAGTGGATGCGTGAATGTTGGGTCTACACCTTACGTTTCTTTTTATGTCCTATTGTTCACCATACTGTTTCCTTTGGGTGCGGTTTTCATGATCATTCCTCCCTATATCCTATAGTGTGGATTCTTTATTGACTATTTTGGGTTGTTTTTGTCTAATATGGTTGTCATGTAGGATCCAATTTTTGTACACTCTCTACAAGGTTTCGACCCGTTCGTGCCTATCACAGGTTCTATGTCTGAACTGGCATATAGGTTAGGATATCACATTCGCTTGCACTTATGCATTGCCTTATGACCATTCCATCTTAACCTTAGGTACGAACCCATTCCATGGTATCACAGAACCTTCATGCTGCTGTTAGAAGTCGTACTATGTGAATGGTAGAGATTTCCTATACATGGGTGTCCTAGTTAGCACGCCTTTGCATTTGGTGCCCATGCCATGAGTCCTCTCTTAGGTCCCGGAGTCCGTTGTATAGTACTGCCATGACATTTCGCAAGAGCCTCATAGTCCTCTTGATATTATGCTGGCCTTTTCCCTCAGGACTCCCTCATATCAAGTTGTGAATGCATTATCATGAGCTTTGCCTGTCTTATTGAGCTTTATTCCTGCTCCCCTGACATTGCGTTTCAGCCATATAGCCCGAGCTTGTCTCATGTCTAGCCATGTAGAGCCATTTTTTTATATCCTTTGTAGCTTGATTCCCTTTGTACCGGGAGGTGATTTTTCCCCCAAGTGTCGATATCCTACACATGCATCCTTGCATTGAGCATAGGTATGTTCCACTGCTTGGAACTAGTTTGTTTGCCCTTATGACACTTGTCTCCTCCTAGTTTGTAACTATAAAGCTAGTTTATTCTTTTTTCAAGCTTTTCAAATAACTTAAAAAGTCCAAAAAAATAAAAAAACCAAAAATCCGGACAAGGAAAGATATTATATTTGGCAGTTGTCGAGTCGTGTCACCTTCGAACAGAGCACTGTATATCACATCCATTGGTTGGGTTATAGTTTGACTTTAGGAGCTGTACTCGTTTATTTGAGTTTATCTCCACTGACTCGTTAAGCTTCCAGTCCCTATGGACCCTCTGTTGATGCCTCCTGTGTCACAGAGATGTCCCAGTTTGTATATCGAGTCTATGTTGCCTTCATTCAGTCACCATACGCCGTTATGCTCTTGTTCGAAGGAAGTTGAAACCTGAGTCAGCCATTCCTTAGTTATCTTGACTTTGCATGTTGGCCATTCCTGGTACAGTTACTGGTTCATGAACCTTATGATCGAGTCCTTCCACATTATATAGCTTTGCTGAGTACCTCATTTTGGATGATGGGGGATGCCTTAATTCCCTCCTTCCAGCGGATTTCATCCCATCGACTTCAGATAATTTACTCTGGGATTGGAGTCTAGAGTCATTTTGAGTGCCTTGAGACTTGCAGTAATCAGTGGCAGGTTCTCTCACCTTCGACAATTTCTTGGGAATACATCAATGTCCCCTGATCAATGGATTCTTTCAAGTGTTCGACCTCAACACATTTATTCACACTTGTTATTTTTCACTCTAGTACCTTGATTCCCATTTTCATTATCAATGGGTGATCTCGTGTCTGTTAACGGTATACATTAATGACTGGTAATTAGATGATGGACTACTATGTTCAACCTCGACACCTATATTCGCATAGTAGGACATGTACTCATAGAGGTTTGTGTAGAAGACCTTCAAGACTGGTGGCATCTCTTATATTCTACCTCCTTGATCGTGCCAGTGTTCATGAGATTTCAGCTCTCGTGACTTGATTTTAGTATATGTATGACATTTCCAGCCACTATGGAGATCTTGATCTATTATATATCTTCATCCATTTTGGAGATCATGGTCCTTTGTATTTCTTCATCATGGAGATTCTGATCTATGTATATTGTATGTGGCGATGACCACATATGTGATATCATGTTTCATGCCTATTCATGGCCATTGTACTCTTATGTATCCGGGGATACTATATTTATTGGCAGTTATGTGCAGAGTTGTATTATTGTACTATGCTGATTGGGTGGCTGGTCTTCCATTTGGGACCCTTCATCACTCCACTTCTAGGATGGAATTATAATGTATTTCGGCCATCGTATAACCCCTCTGCTCTCATACATTAGGGGGCATCTGTTATAGCAAATTTCACCACTCCAGGTGAATCACACATTGTATGGCCTTCCCCTATCCCGCTGCAGACTCATTAGCCCCTATGGACTACTTTTTGTCCTTTGATGTTTCCTTGATAATCTCTAAAAACATAAGAAAAATGATATACGCGTCTTTTAAACCTATAGTCGCATACATACGCGGGTTTGACCCCTATAACCGCGTACATCGGGATGTGTGCATAATCCAAATCCTTTTGGAGTTTTCCTTCACATGGATTCGACTCATTTGACTCCTGACCTTCCATATGCCTTGAGATCGCATGGATTCAACCTTTCATTATCCCTTTGAAAAGATATATAAGGAACCCCTTGGTACATTGAAGGCATAAGAGAGAATTGAGAGAAAAGAATCGATAGTCCATTGTTGCCGGAACTTATGCTTGAGTCTACATCCCTTTGTCCCTTAGAGCACTTTTGTGTTCTTCCCAAGCTTTCCTTTTGCTAGTGAGCTTGCTATCTAAGTGATGGAGGATTGAAGTGGTCGAGACCCAAGTGGGGGATTCAGTTTCTCTGGTTCACAGACGTGCCATCAGAGGTTGTATCTATCTTGTAATCTCTGATTTATATTAATAAGAACTATCTTTTCCTATCCAATGATGTGTATTTGAATGAATATTTTATCCATGGGAATATGTCAAATGCTTTTACATTATTGATTATATATGCTAGGATAGATCTAACACCATGATATATAGAATTCTTGTATTGTTTACTTGTTGTTGAGGAAGTAATACATCAATTCAAGCTGAAGATTGGAAAGCTCAACGGGGATCTACTTCAACCGTCCATAATAAGGTACAAGGTTTGATCCTTTAGTGTTAGACATTTAATTTCTATTGCATATTGGGAAAGATTGATTTCTGGAGTCAAGCTGTCTGTTGTGGTACCCCAAGCCATAGGAATTTCTCTCCATAATAGA
Source organism: Pseudotsuga menziesii (assembly GCA_001517045.1). Taxonomy (NCBI): domain Eukaryota; kingdom Viridiplantae; phylum Streptophyta; class Pinopsida; order Pinales; family Pinaceae; genus Pseudotsuga; species Pseudotsuga menziesii. The sequence goes on along the minus strand of LPNX010824511.1, from coordinate 265,620 downwards.
TACTATGGCCATGACCATGCTGTTTATGGTAATCAGTCTTATGTGAACCAAAACTATTAGGGAGCGTGGCATCAACCTGCTCAACCTAGGCTCCCTTTCCTCGCAACGTTAAATTTTCCTGTCTTATCGAGACTAACAAACGATCCGGTATCTTATGACCCGTCTTGGCCAGCGATCCCTACCAAGCTTCCCTTGGACATTTCCATATTTGAGGGAAAACCAAGAGAGGATCCTAGTGAACATGTTATTACATTTCACCTTTGGTATTCTTCTAATTCCTTACACGATGATTCGATCCATTTAAGGCTGTTTCAACACACCCTTACTGGGCCTGCAGTGAAATGGTACATAGAGTTACCTAGGGGGGCATTCGTTTTGTTCGATGACCCAAATATGACTTTTCTCAATCACTTCCAACTACCAGTGCATTAAGACATTGCTACAGAACTCTTTTTGACATTTTGGCAAGACAAGGCCATGCATATCTCGTACCATATCCAATAGTGCCGTAGATGACAGAGATTGATTAAAGCTTTCATACCGCTGGAGTTTGTTCTTGAGTGGTTCGTTAAATCGTTACTGCCTTATATAGAGAAGGATGTTTCTATGTATGGAGTTCATAAGGAGGAAAAAGCCATTTTTAGGGCACAGGAATTGGATTTGATTTATTCTCAATCCGGATTATTATATGAGATCATTCCTAATGCTTTGCATTCTAGTTTCGACCCGATGGCATTTTTGGTTGTATAAGTACCAAATCTGTGGATTCGGTTGTGAAACAGGTGATTCAATTGTCTATCAACCAATCTGCCTTGGGACAAGCCACGACTTCATCTCAACCCACCCAAACGACGAATGTGCTTTCGGTGCAATCATCGAACTGGAAGGGTAACCAGCAACCCAGAAGGAATAAGAAAAAGGGTAAGAAGAATTGTAAGGGTGGGAATAAGAATGAAAATGCCAATTCTAATGACAAGAATACCCGTAATGCTAGGGGGACAAGCAGTCTAAATGTAAGGTTAAGTTTCCTTGCAAGTTGTGTAAGGATGACCACCTCACTCACTTGTGCCCTCGTATGGAAGACGCCTAGAGATTCATAGCACAGGGCCCAGTTGTGCTGACCAACCCTTTACCACACAATCAAAACATGAACTCAAGGACCCATGATCAGTCTGGTAGAGATCAAGATCTGCCAAAAGCCAGTAGTGGTCGTGGTTGCATCAATATGGTGCATGCTACTAAGGTTGTGACTCATGCGAAGGAGTATGGTTCGTCACAACCAAACCTTGGAAAGGAATGTGCTCCACTCAGGATCCCTTTGCATATTCAAAACCCTGTGGATAAACCTGAAGTTTCACCTTGCATTCTTAAGGGAGTCCTAAAGCATTCGGGACACAATCATATGCCCAAGCCACCCAGAACTATTATGTTGTCGAGGATTTGGGCCACACTCCTTGTGCGATGTCTACACTTGAATTAATTCAGATTTGTCCTTCACAAAGGAAGGATTTGATTTCTACTCTTGGTGTTAATGATGATAACTCTTCCTTTTTCATCAAATTTGAAACTGTGGGACTATAGCCTCTCTTGCCTTACTATGTGTCTCTCTTGATTCATGTAGAATGTCTTAACAAGACTGTCAAGCACACTATGACTGATGAAGGAGTTGATGCTTTTGTGATGTCTTTGTCTTGTTGGAAGGGTTTGGGTTCCCCAGGGCTGTCTAAATCCACTACCATGTTGACTTCTTTTGATGGTAGATCATTTCGGGGGCATGAAATTATTCCTTCTCTTAAGGTCCATTTGGGAGGGAAGACCATTGCGATTGAGGTCAAGGTGGTTGATGTGCCCCTTGACTACAATTTGTTGCTGGGTAGGATTTGGATATATAGTATGCAAGACGTATAAGCTTCTTCTCTATTTCGAGTTGTATGCTTTCCATTTAATGGGAAGATTGTTACAATTGATCAAACATCATTCAAAAATATGAGTGTTACTGAATCATCGGGAGCTTCTATCCCGATTATCGATCATTCTCAGCTGGAAACTGGGAGTGTGGACGTTGGCATGTATCCATTCCTTATGGGAAGCTTTAGTTGTCCTGCACTCATTCTTATGATCGGGTATATTTATGGTGGGGCTTCTTCTTCATTAATATCAGTGTCTTTTCGCACTACCCATATGGAAGATCCTTAGATCCTTCCTACACTGAGTCCTTCAAGTAAGCCTATCGAAATGGACATGCCATTTCCTATAGCAATGATAGCATATCAAGCGAATCTTGAATTTATTGTAGAACCTAGTCCTTCCTCTTCATGGACAGAGAAGGAGGACCCATATGTGCTTCCTACATGGGTAGTTGAGTTTTCTCATGCACATGATTGCCTCGATAGTATTTTTCCATCAAATGAAGCTATTATTGAGGCCATGTCTAGGGTTGAGCCACCCTGGGAAGAGTTACATCATAGATCTTATTTTCTTCCTGATCTTGACCGTTTGGAGTGCGAATACTTTAGGGAGATTCTTAGTGAGAGAATTGGTAGTCTCATGGCTCCATTGAGCTCTCCTGGTCCGATGGCTGATGGAAACATCGTGAATATATCTCCTACCATCCCTATCAATATCTCTCGCGATCCTGGCAATATTGAGAATGTCTATATTGAGGAAGAATGTTCCCATGCTGAGATTCAAGAGTATACCGAGTTGTTCAAAGAGTTTCGTGATGTCTTTGCTTAGTCATACCAGGAAATTCCAGGTATCGACCCTCGCATTGTTGAACATGAAATTAAAACTTATCCCAATGTTAAGCATGTTCGACAATGCTTGCATGCGGTGAATCCTAGAAAAGCACCTTTGATTAAGGCTGAGATAGAAAAGTTGTTAAGTGCCGATTTTATCTATCCTGTTCTTTTGACGGAGTGGGTTTCAAACCCGGTTCCGGTTGATAAGAAAAAAGGAGCAATCTGTATATGCACTAATTTCTGCGACTTGAATTGTGCCTATCGTAAGGATAATTTCCCCACACCATTTATTGATCAAATTTTGGATGAGTGTGTGGGAAGCGAGGTATTTTCCTTTATGGACAACTTTTCTGGATACAATCAGATACGGATCAAACCCAAGGACCAATATAAAACTACATTTATTTGTCCTTGGGGTACCTTTGCATATCGGAAGATGCCTTTTGGCCTTAAAAACGTCGGATCCACATTTCAGCGGGTTCTGACCTTGATTTTCCATGATCTCAAATCGATTATTGAAGGCTTTTTGGATGACCTTGCTGCTCATTCTTGTTAGAGGATGTGTCATTCCTACCATTTGAGATTAGTGTTCAAAATATGCCGCCATTATTTGGTTAGGTTAAATCCTCATAAATGCATCTTTTGTGTGAAGTCTGGTCGCTTGTTAGGGTTCATTGTCTCCAGGGAGGGTATAAGAGTTGATCCCTTAAAGGTTGGGGCAATACTTCAATTATTTCCCTCGATAAATATTATACATCTTCAATGTTTGCAAGGCATGGAAAATTTCTTGTGGAGATTCATGGTTAATTTTTCCAATTTGACTAGAGGCTTTATGCGTCTTTTGAAGAAGAACACTACCTTTTGCTGGAATGAGTGATCCCAGGAGTCCTTTGATGCACTTAAATGAGCCTTAGCATCAGTCCCCATGATTAGTCCACTCGACTTTAGCCGTCACTTTTTGCTTTATGTGGCCGCGTCCATGGAGATGACTGGTATGGTTTTGATCCAAGAGGATGAGGAGCTCCATGAGCATGTCATATATTATTTGAGCCAAAACCTTATAGATGTGGAGATCCATTATTCCCATGTGGAGAAACTTGCCTTATCTACTATTCATGTGGTTCAAATATTGAGACACTATATTCTCCTTCGCCAGACCTTGGTTGTATCCCATGTCAATCCATTTCAGTTTGTCTTCACTAGAAGGATAATAGGGGGAAAGTATAATAAGTGGATTTTTATCTTGCAAGAATTCAATCTCGAGTTTGTTTCGGCAAAATCAAAAAAATCATTGATTTTTGCAGAGCTTATATTTGATTTCCCAAGCGAGGAGGAGGAGAAAGTTTGTGAAGATACGTTTGTCGATGAGCACATTTTTCTGATCTCAACTTTGGATCCATGGTATGGGGATATCATCATATATTTACAAATATTGAAGGTCCCTACTCAACTTTCATAGGATGAACGACGACGGTTACGTCATAGTATCCAAGAACTACCTTACAATGGATAAAAGATTGTACCGCCAAAGGGTAGATTCCATTTTACGTCATTGTTTAACTCATGATGAGGCTAAGCTTGTGTTGAATGATTTCCACAGAGGGGCATGTGGTGGTCACTTATCTGGGCTTTCTACAGCCCAAAAAATCTTAAGAGTGAGTTATTTCTGGCCGTCGATCTTTAAAGATTGTGTCAATGTGGTTAAGAAGTGCCACCCTTGCCAGGTGTTTGCATGCAATATGCACTCACATCCTACCCCATTACATCTGATTATCACCGCCGGTCCCTTAACTAAGTGGGGGCTTTATTTCATTGATTGCAACCCAGCTTCAGCTAGGGTGCATCATCATATTATAGTGGTTGTTGACTATTTCATGAAATGGGTTGAGACTATGCTGACGGTTAAATTTGACGGTGAGACAACCACGCATTTTGTATTCAACCAGATTATTACTTGGTTCGGTATTCTGAAGGAGCTTGTCACTAACCATGGTAGGCACTTTCAGAATCAAATGATGGAAGAGTTGGTAGTTAGGTTATAAGCAGGAGCATTCCTCTTTTATTACCCTTAGGCGAATGGATAGGTTGAAGCAATGAACAAATCAATTAAGTCCATTCTCCAATGAACCATCGCACAAAGCAAGACCAACTGGCATAACATGTTATATCCTACTTTGTGGGATTATAGAATCGTGGTTAAGGATGCCACCTATTTTTCTCCATATCAGCTTGTTCATGGAGTGGAGTCTGTCTTGCCAGTTGAATGTGAAATCCCTTCATTGAAGCTAGCCATAGATCTCTTACCAGACACTTACCCATTGGAGGAATGTTTGGTCCACTTAGAGCAACTTGATGAGCAAGGATGAGATGCCTTAGTGGCTCTAGAAGTAAATAAGTGTCACGTTAAGGTCCAGTATGATAAGTCTGTCCACCTAAGGAATTTTAGTGAAGGAGATTTGGTCCTTTTGTGGGATCAATATAAAGAACCCTTGGGGGCAGGAAAGTTTAACCCCATGTGGCATGGCCCTTACGTTGTCAAACATGTGTTAGAGAAGGGCTCCTATGAGCTAGTAGATTACGAGGGGACAGCCTTGGCGGAGCCTAGAAATGGGCTCTATCTTAAAAAGTACTATGCATGATTCTTAGTCGGTGCTGATTATTGTATATTATTGTACAGTATTTTGCATAGTTAGGTTTTTCTTATGGTGATTAGGTTGTTGATTAGCTTTCATTTCTTATGGCAGATGTCAATGGAGTATTCCATCTATATAGGATTCGCTGATGGTACTAGCCGTCACACTCAACACTCAGCCTTTGCCGCTTGGGTGATATATACTCCTATGGATCAGGTATTGTCTTCAGGAGGCATATGTTTACGGTCCTCTTCAAACAATTTTGATGAATATAGTGTTGTTATTGAGCTTCGACGAGATGCCATTTCGCATGGTGTTCTCTCTCTTAAGGTACATCTTGATTCAAGGTTAATAGTGTCACAGCTAAATGGCTTATATCATGTTAGGGATCCAATATTATTATGAATATTCTTACGTGTGAGATTGTTAGAATGACAATTTGACAACATAACATACATACATGTTCCAAGAATTTATAATCAAGTTGCTGACTCATATCCTAACTATGTGTTAGATTGGCATTTGTTTCACACACCATAAAATCATCACAAACATACATTTTTACACATGTAAATAACTAAAATCGATCATCATAATTTTTTTTCATTAAACATCCAAAATGTGATAATACATAAGTGTTAGAATACAAAATTGGGGCTTTCGAGCCACCAAAATATAATACACTCCATAGTACGAAAATGTATCACTTCCAGGTATCTAATCCTGGGGAGGAGGAGGGGGGTTCTGATCATGGAAAGTCACCATGACTCTAGCTAGCTGTCGAAACAATCACACCCATGCTTGTGGTACACCCACCACCTGACGCTGCATGGCCTTAGACAAGTCCTCGACTTGTGCCATGGGTACCCTATGTGTCATCCGCACAAAGTTTGTGTGGAGGATTTGGAGCATCTACTCTGCAATCCACACCCATGATGTCATCTCCTCATCCCCTCCATCTATGACAAGGGAAACCGTTATGTCTTCATGGTACTACATCTACATACATATGACAGGATGTCACTATGTGTTGTCATGCAAAAACATGTCTTTTGAGTCTATATATCAAAAAACACAAAAAAAATTTAATAATTCAAAAAACTTAAAAAGAGGGTTAAGATTCATTACCAATGTCACCGTATGCTGATCCTAGTGGTAGAGGCATGTCGAGATCTACCGAAAAATATATCCCCGCATAGGGGTAATCATTGATGGCAACTATCTGTCGCCTCCACCATGGAAAGAAATCAGCTAGATAGGGGTTGGACACCCTACCTCCACCCAGTCTTTGCATCGCATATGCCCAACATCGTTGGGACTGATCTTGAACCCCGTGAAGAGGAACGTCAACTCTAGGGCTGAGCCCCAGAAGATGCTCAAAGAAGAACGTGCTCAGTATACTACTAAAACCAAAGCTTTGTACCCTACCCATCTTGTAGTCATTGAGCTATTGCTTCATGTTACTCAATAGTGCAGTACTCCAATCGTAAACTGTGGGTCTCATGCACTCCACTGCATAGAACATCAAGGGCCACGAGGCCTGGTAGAGTGAGGCTAGCCCTGCTATCTTGCAGAGTGTCAGTAGTATGGCCTTCATGCCCAGTACCTGTATGGATTTTGTTGAGATCTGACTCCCAACCTTCTCCATGTCCAGATAACAGTATACATCAATATACTCATCAATGGTGAGGCCACCTCCTAGCCCGTAAGAACGTAGGTTCACCACTTCCCCCCATCGAGACAATCCTGTAATGAAGTATATGTCCTCCACCTCTATAATGGGGAAAATTGGTGGATCTAGAAATACTCTGAGTCAAGATCCCAGTAGTCTAATAGCATCTACAATAGTCTTGGTTTGGCCCGTAAGCCTCCAAGACACCAAAACTTGTAGAGCTCGCATGCACGAAGAGCTTGTTGAGCCATTAGATCGCCCCATACAACCTCTTCTACATCCCCGTGTTCTCTCTCCATCCATTCTAGAACCATCCTGCACATTTACATTGAATTTTGGTCATTATTTGTCTTAAAAAACAATGAATGCAGACGCATACACGACTGTTTGTAAAACAGCTGCATATGTATGCGACTTTGGACCATTTTTCCGCTTATAGCCAACCCTATATGCGGAAAAACCCCCACATGGGTCGAAGCACATATCTTAGAATGGCCTAGAAAATGATTTTGACCATGGAATTTGAAAAAATTTACATGCAAATGGAAGAGCAGGGCATGGGAAGTTACCTGGAAAAAAATGGTGTCGGATTCCGCCAGATGAAACTCCTGGAATTTGCATTTGAAGTTCTGAGCTCAATTGGGTAAAGATTTGAAATGATATATAATGTTTTGAATTTCTTACTATTTATAGAAATTTTTCAAATTTTTGAAAATGTTTACCCACTTTCTATAGTTTTGAACCGTTTTTTACCCTTTTGGACTATTTTTGACTAATATGATGATGTAGGAGACCGTTTTGAGCACCATTTCGACCATTGTTTTGACCCGTTCGTGCCAATCTCAGGTATGATGTTTAAACTATAATTTAGGTTAGATTTCACCTCCGTTTGCATTTTGCATGACCTTATGACCATTTCATTATAACCTTGGGTACAAACCCATTCTATCCTGTCACAGAACCTTCTTGTTGTTTTAGAAGTGACATGATGTGAATGGTAGAGTTTGAATTTACATGGGCTCCCTAGTTAGCTCCTTGTTTGCATTTTGTGCCCATGCCGACACTTTGTCCTTTAGGGTGTGGGAGTCCATTGTATAGTATTTCCATGATGTTTCGCAAGAGCCTCATACTCCTCTTGATCTTTTTGCTGGCCTTTTGTCCCCAGGACTCCCTTATGTCAAGTTGTAATTGCATTATCATGATCTTTGCCTGCCTCATTGAGCCTTATGCCAGCTTCCCTGACTTTGAGTATCAACCATATATCCCAATATTGCCTCATGCGTAGCCATGCAAAGCCATTTTGTATATCCTTTGTAGCTTGATTCCATATTTTTATCAGGAGGGGACTTTCCCCCAAGTGTCGATATCTTACACTTGTGTCCTTGCATTGAGCATAGGTATGTTCCAATGCTTGGAACTAGTTTGTTTTCCCATTGACACTTGTCTCCTCCTAGTGTTTAACTATAAATCACTCTTATTATTTTTCAATCTTTTCAAAATATTTGAAAAAGTCCAAAAAAATAAAAAAACCAAAAAGCCAGATAAGAAAAGATGGTATCTTTGGAAACAGTCAAGTCATGTCTCCTTCGAATAGAGCACTATATATCACATCCGTTGGTTGGGTTAATAGTTTGACTTTAGGAGCTGTACTCATTTCTCTGAGTTTATCTCCACTGACTGGTTAAGCTTCCAATCCCTATGGAGCCTCTTTTGATGCCTCTTGTGTCACATAGATGTCCCAGTTTTGTATATCGAGTCTATGCTACCTACATTCAACCACCATTCGCCTTTATGCTCTTGTTTGAAGGAAGTTGAAACTTGAGTCGGCCATTCCTCAGTTATCTTCACTTTGCATGTTGGCCATTTCGGGTATAGTTACTGGTTCATGCACATTATGATCGAGTCCTTCCACATTATACAGCCTTGTTGAGTACCTCATGTTGGATGATGGGGATGCCTTAATTCCCTCTTTCCAGTGAATTTCATCCCATCGAATTCAAATAATTTATTCTGGGATAGGAATCTAGAGTCATTTTTTAGTGCCTTGAGACTTGCAGTCATCAGTGGCAGGTTCTCTCGCCATCGACAGTTTTTGGGAATACATCAATGTCCCCTAATTGATGGATTTTCTCAAGTTTTCAACCTCGACATTTATCACACTTGTTAGTTTGCACTCTAGTACCTTTATTCCCATTTTTATTATCGGTGGGTGATCTCGCGTCTGTTAATGGTATACATCAATGACCAGTAATCAGACGATGGACTGCTATGTTCGACCTTGACACCTCTATTCACATAGTAGGACATGTACTCATAGAGGTTGGTGTAGAAGACCTTCCAAACTGGTGGCATTTCATATATGCTACCTCCTTGATCATGCCAGTGTTCAGTAGATTTCAGCTCTTGTGATTTAATTCCAGTATATGTCAGATATTTCCAGCCATTATGGAGATCTTGATCCATTTTATATCTTCATCCTTCATGGAGATCATGATCCTATGTATATCTTCATCATGGAGATTTTGAGCTATCTCTATTGTACATGGCGATGACCACATATGTCATATTTTGTATCATGCATATTCATGGACATTGTACTCTTATGTATCCGGGACTGGTACAGCTACTTGTAGTTATGTGTAGACTTTTGATAATTATATTGTATTGATTGGATGGCTGGTTCTTCCACTGGGTTCTTCATCACTCCACTTCTGGGATGGACTTATATGTATTTCGGCCATCATATGACCCCTCTAACCTCACACATCAGGGGGCATCTATTACAGCTGATTTTACTACACATGGTGAATCACACTTTTATGGCCTTCCCTGTCCCTTTGCAAACTCCTTAGACCCCGTGGACCATTTTTGTACCTATGATGTTTCCAAGATCATCCCTAAAAACATGCAATAATTTACATATGTGACTTTTAATCCCTTTCTCACGTATATACGTGGATTTGACGCTTAAACCTACGTTCATCGGGATGTGTACAAAAGGCCAAATGATTTTGGAGTTTTCCTCGATGTGGATCCGAGCCACTTGTCTCTTGGCCTTCCATACGCCTTGATATTTCTCGGATTCGACCTTCCATTACCCCATTGAGGAGCTATCTAAGGAACCCTTTGGATACATTGAAGGAGGGGGAATTGAAGACCAAGAAAACTATAGTCCATTGTTGCTGGAGCTTATACTTGAGTCTACATCCCTTTGACCCTTGGAGTACTTTTTGTTCTTCCCAATATTGCCCTTTTATTGTGAGCTTGCTATCGAGAGATGGAGGATTCAAGTGGTGGAGGACCAAGTGGGGGACTCGGTTTCTCTGATTCGTAGAGGTGCCGATAGAGGTTGTCACTATTGTAATCTCTATTTTATATCAATAGAAATATCTTTAACTGTTCAATAATGTGCTTTTAAATGAGTATTTGATCCATGGATGATTTTAAATGCTTATATTTTATTGATTATATATGCTAGAGTAGATCTAATACAGTTATATATAGCGTGCTTGTCTTGTTTGCTGAGTGTTGAGATAGAAATCTATCAATACAAGCTATACTGGAAAAGCTCAATGGGGATCTACATCAACCATCCGTAATAAGGTACAAATCGAGATCCTTTAGTGTTAGATATTTGATTTCTCTTGCATATAGGAAAGGATTGATTTCTAGAGTCAAGCTGTCTGTTGTGGTACCCCAAGCCATGAGAATTTCTCTCTATAACACCTTCCTAGTTAAGAGATTTATTGTAACTTCATAAGATATTCAAAGTAGTATTGAATTCCTCCTTCGGTAGATGATTTTGGTATTGTTAGTATCATTAAAAGAAGCAATGTAAATATTCTAATGTAATTTGGCTCATTAGTACCCAAGTGTCATTATAATAAATTCTATTTGTAATGTCCAGTTGGACAAGTCGGCCCTGAGAGCTAGTGAAGTCGGCCCCACCAAGTTAGAATTCAAGTCAACAAAAGAATATAAATAGGAGGAACCTCCCTTCATTTGTAATCACTCAAAAAAACCTTTTATTAGCGAGAGAGAGAAGTGGTAGTCCACCAGAAAGAAGGAGATGTTGTCTGATTTTTACACTGCATTGGTTGAGTTCTATACTGAGGAAGTTTTACAGGATTTTCTCCCTTGTGGTTTCCTTGAGTAAAATATTTGTGTTCTTGTGTTCTTATGTTTTTGTGCATGTTTTTCTTTCAGTTATCTTATAGTGGCTAATTGTTTTAAGACATCATATAAGTAATTATAAAGAAATTTCAACAATAAATGCCCAAGGAAGGCCAAAAACCACCTAAATCATGCACCAATGCCTCAAGTCAAACACAATCCATGAAACTGGGGATCGGGGAGTGCATGCTGGTTTACTGTCATCAATGAAGGTTTATGGGTTGTTAGAATGATCAACATGGAGCTCCTCAACTATTAGTAAATGACCAA